>NNCF01130793.1:623062-687332 GCA_002313205.1 Laupala kohalensis | reverse complement strand
ATATATATATATATATATATATATATATATATATATATATATATATATATATATATATATATATATATATCAAAACATGAATAATTCTTTGATGAACACTTACCATTTAAAACCGCATTTCTGATGCACAGGTATCCGAACGAAGGCGACAACGTGAAGGTTCCAAGTGCGTTTCGCCGTCAGCGAAAAGTAACTCCTACGTGTCAGCTTCGAATTAAGAATGTAAGCACTCTTACTATAGACGTCTTGAAACAATTCATCTAACGCTGGATAAGACCAGGAAGAGTAAGACAGCAATATATAACTCAATTATCACTCAGAGAAGTATCTTTATTCACAGTTGTTCAACATTTGATAACTAACGATGATTGAAAAATAAAATAATTTGCCCACAATATTCTAAGATCAAGTTGTGTACGTGAAACGAAACAAATCAATTATGTGCATTAGAGGAACATTCCCGAATTAGTTAAGGAAGATAGTTTCTTGCAAGGGAACTTGTTCTTCATTTCTTGTATCCTTGAAAAATAATTTAAAAAATACATTGACATTTTTAATGTAATGTGACTTGCCACTTTCAAAATATATAACAGCGATCGTTCCAATGTTCGAGTCAGTTCACGTGTTTGATCTGTAACGTGTCAACGACACTGCCAGCAAATCTGATCACACCCAATAGAGACTGCGACATGACACCACAATCACGTATACTGGTGTCACTGCCATCCGTCACCAGGTAATTCACTGAGGAGTCGACAGCAACCACAATTCCAAAACAGTTGAAGATTCACTTTGAAACAATTGAAGGTCTCGTCAATTTGACACTCGAGTGCCTGTTACAGACGACGTACTCCGTAAACGCGTCGCGTGATCCGAGAGAAGCCACGTGGCCGCGAGGGCAGAGATCTGTGGAATCAAGCGGTGCTGCGCGGTCGCAGGTTGCCTCCACACTGTTGCTGGCCTCGCTGCTGGTTGCTGGTCTCCGCCTCCCACCCGCCCTCCGGAGTTCCCACCGCGCGCTCCGGCGTTGCACCGCTGCCTCCACCGTTCGCCGCAGGCTCTGCACATTCCTCGGACGCGCTGTGTGCCGCACTACTCGCCCCCCCCCCTCCCTTCGCTGTCGAGAGCTTTTGCCTTCCGGTGATGCATTTCAGGATATTCAGGGAATGAGATGAAATCGGAGATTGGGTTTAACATTTGTTGACTGTATGTAACAATTGCTCTGGGTCTCGAGATTTACAATGACTGAATTGTCAGATTTTCTTTAGACTTAAAAAATCAGTTATTATAGGAAATATAGATTATTGAAATCAGTTATTGTAGGTTCAATAATGATCAAACTATAAGTCAAATGCATAAATTATGGAATTTGTTTTGGGTCATGATTTGGACATACCTTTTTCTTTTCTTCAGAAATGAAATGAACAGTTTCCGGTTGCTGGTAAACTTGTAATTTTTAACGAACAGTTGATATTTATCGTGAATTTTATACGTGAAAATGTTTTATTAAGAGAAAAGGAATTGATTACGAAATATTTTTGACAGAGAAAAAATTATCCAAGTCTTATTTTAGTGTGACAGACAGGGGTTGAACGATTGAATAATTTCAATCTAATAAAACAGAACATTATAAATAAGAAAAAGTATTGAGCTTAACATAAGTAATTATGAGTCAATTTTAAGTGAAGTGATCGAAAACTTTGAAAATAAAGAATATTTTATTTTATCTACGAGTTCACCGGAGAAGGAATACGAGCGTTGCGGTATAACCGTTCTAAAAAAAGGACTGCTTTTCAAAAACGTTTTACTGGAACAAGTGTAATGCGAGAAGAAAAACAGAAAATCATTTTAACGTTGTACAAGTTTCAGTTGAGAGAGAGAGAGAGAGAGAGCTTTTAATACGACAAGACAGGTGCTGGAACATCATTCTGAAGGACAAATCTATAAGATGGAACGGGTTGGGGGAAAACATTATTAATGTCCGCATCCGATATTTTCGTGTGTCACGTTTCTTATTCGTCGTGTTCTTTTTAACCTCATAATGATGGAATGTGTTGGTTTGACATTCAAGGACTTCATTTTCCCAAATATATCCTAGTGATACTTAGCTTCTGCAGAAATTATTAAGGTGCTTGATTGTCTCGTAGTAGCTGTGAATTATTTTTGGGTTATGTAGTACAGTGATTCAACTAAATTCAGAATCATGAAATACATTGATTTCAAGGATTTGCTGTTAGTTTTTAAGGATCTGCTATAAGCGAAATATATAAGATTATTGAAGAATTAATTTACGGAATTTTTAACACTTCATTAGATCCGAAATATGAGTTCAAAAAATAAGTTTTTTTTCACTCTCATCTAATTTTTTCGTAGTTGATTTGTTACATTAAAAATACATTAATTGTTAGTTTGTGTGTTTTAGAAAAAAGCTTCACTTATTAAATATCAATCTAAGTGCAATAACCACTTACAATTAATTCGTTAATTTTAAGTGAGAAACGGAATTATTTATGGTTGAAGGCAAATAAGTTGAATGAAAAAGATAGGTAAAATAAATTATTACTTAACCTAAGTGTTATATTTTTCATCTACATCAAAGTTCTCGGAGAATCTTAACTGTACGACAGAATGTGTTCCCAATGGAGACAGGTAGTGCTATTAATGGTCCCACCGCCACCGTCTTCCTCCGACCCCATTCAGAAAGCAATGTCTTGCGTGTGCAGTGGAGTCAGGATGGTGGTCATTATCTGGTCCATCTCTGTGTCACATTCAAGGCCTAAGCAGGTGTAAGACTTCAGTTAATTAATTGAAAACTTTTCTTATAGGTCCTGGGAAAGCTTTTGTTGCTGCTTAGCTACGATTTCTTTATGCATTCACTCCACGAGCACTCCTTTTTCGCTTTCCTTTACTCATACACATGTTTTACACCTTTAGTGAAATTAATTTGTAGATGCTAGTTAGAGGGTTTATTTAGGTGAAACCTCTTTCAACTTGTGCATCCATAGTAAGAACAATAATAAAAGTAGTACTTACAGAGACACAAGTATAAGTATTTTTTCTCTATGGTTATTTTTTATCCTTTCCTATTTTTGTCGCCAATAAATTTGTAATAACATCTGTAAATACAACTTGTAAAATCATTTAGTTAAAATGTAATCTCTTCTGAATCAATTTAGAGGAGTTTAACATCTGTAATACAAAAGGTAGATATCGAAAACAACATATGTGAGAGGAACACTGAATAAATTTTAATGCAATTGTGCGTGAAGGATAGTGGTGTGAGTTCTGCATGATGAGGTAATTCTTATAATTTAAACATGCGCTCAACCGTAATCTCGTATTGGACCTATAAGCGCCCTCATACGAGCGTGAGTTTGCAACTAGTCGAGGGTTACTTCTCTACGATAAGAGAAATAGGAGAGTGGAGGGCGACGACGAAGCAAGGTAGCGAAGCGAGATCGGAGGTCACCGCTGCTGCACTTTCTGCCTCGAGATACGCATCACCTTCGTTGATGTTAGTAATAAAGGTTTCCGTTACGGCGGCCTCAAATGCGCATGGGATAAAGATCGAGGAAGGCGCGAGGCTTTTAGACTTCGGCTGCCGGTACTACCTTTGTCAAGAAAGTCTGACTCCACGAAGCTCCAGAAAGATAACCATAGTGAAGTATGCACGATTTTCCGCAGAAATCAAACCTCAAAAATGTAAATAAAATTTTTACTCAACATTTCACTAAAAATATTTTTATTTTACTAAACAATGCTTAGCACTGCTTCCAAAGTGCGTCGTGCTTTCCGCTAATGCAGACCATAGTACTGCTTATGAACCATTTAGTAAATCGACGAAAAATGTGTAAACATCGCTAAACGACTGTTGTGCACATAGTTAAGCATATAGTGTGTTCTAAATTTACTGTTCCACTTAGTCTAATGTTCCATCGGCTTCGTCAAAGCCACTAAACTTTTCTCTCCGAGCGACGCTAGTTTAGAGTGGATTTTATTGTGATACAGTCTGTAAGTTACATTATTCTGAAAATGTATATTCAAAAGTGTAAATAGATTTTATCTACATTCAACGATGTACATATGAAGTACTTTGTGATCACTATTTACTGATGGTACGAGTGAAGTTGGTAGCGTATTCCACTTAATTACTAGAGGCGGAGAGTTTTTTGGTCTTCATGACTGGAAGAACTTTTCGAAAACAAACCTAAATAGAAGAAGATAAAAGCCTCTTTTGATAGTGTTTTAAAAAATTACTTTACATGCCGAAAATCATGGCATACCGTTTCTTCGTGAAAAATTGTTGAATAAACGAACGATTAATTCACTCTTTTGAGAGAATAGTGATTATGTTATACATTAAAATAATTTTCAAGGATATTAAAACATTTACAAAATATTAAATATCGATTTTAAATTTCATTCCACCATATTCTGATTAAAATTATTATTTTTATCCTGCAAAAAATAAGAATTACTGCTATATTCATGATCAGGATTGGTGGAAATGAGGATATGTTGAACAAGCTAGGTATATATTAATGAATTTTTATTATGTTTCTCGTCCATTTTTTGTGCAGATTGATATAAATTAATGGATGGCTATAAGTATAGAAATATTATATACAAGTCATGTTGCCAGAAGAAGCTCCTCGCTTTCATATATTTTATACGAACGGAGAGATTATCATTATCCACCCTCTCACTAAATAGAAAAGTTGAGCGTGTTTGGTCCTCACTTCAATTTCCTGTCACCTGTTAGGATGTCGACTGTTATGCAAAAGAGAATCACATACTGCGTTCAGACAGCTAACTACAAGCACACGACAAAATCTCTGCGGGAGACAAACTCTAGTGCTTGAATCATTGTAAGGGTTTGGAAATATAAATAACTTCAGTAGTTGTTAATAAGTCCTAATGAATTTATTATTTATATGTTTCAAACTTTTATCTTGACAGATTTTATTGTGTTTAATTTTCATTTTATATAGTTTTATATTTCGTTTTATGAAATTTTGTGAGTCATAATGAACACTGAAATGTATGATCTTGACGTAAATATAAAATAATTATCATATTTTTAAACTGCCTTAATCGTAGTGAAGAAGAAAACTGTTTATGTTAAAGTGTAATACATATTAACTGATCTTAAAATAACCATTCGAATATAATTTTTATGTCAACCATTGCGAATATTTAAACTCCAGGAAGATACTTCATACTTCTCATAGAGTACATCTCTTCAAAAAATATATCGCTCTTCCTTGTTTTCTCAACAGGTATTTTGTTATATTTTATGCTGTAAATCGTGGTATCTACAAAAAATGTGTGTATAAATTCAGAAACGGTGAAATAGATGTATTGTATTACAGAAATTAGACGTGCCGCACTTGTATTTAGATGATGCATTTTTGTACGATGTGTTATTCATTAGATGTGCGATCAAGGATTCGAACTATTATTAATACTAGCTAAATCTAATTCATTTACCTATAGTGAAAAGTTAAATCAAATTAACTGGTAAATATTTGATATTTCAGAGCCCTAACAAATAACATAACACTACTAAACAAATAATAAAAGGATATCATTTCTCCGGAGTAGAAACAAATGGGAATAATTTTATCAGGGTTTTCATTATTTAAGAGTGTATATATCTAGAGATGTAAGTTTACAAAACAATTTTGTTAAACCATGGTAAATTGCATTTACTCAAATTATAATCCTTGGTGTTCCGGTAATGAGATAACCTGTGTATCTTAGTGCTTCTGGTTTAACAGAAGGATGAGAGCAACATAATCGTCTTGAAAGTGCTGCGCGAAGAGGCAAAACTCCAATGGTTTTTTCTCTCAGAATATGTCGTACATCGTGAATTCTGGCAGAACCAGTTCTCAGGCGAAAATTACACAACCCACACGGTGCAGCCCACAAGAAACGGGTGAAGATTTACAGAGACTGAGAGAGAAACACAAACTGAGATTGAATCGGTTGGTGAATATTTTACCCGGGTTTTTCGTACGTCCCTGAAACTTTGCTCATGAAGACAATTCAGTATATGCGATGAATAATTGAAAAAAAATTGATAGGATTAACTTCTTGTTCTGTAGAAAAATGCATGATAAAAGTAAAATGTGGTGAAGGATGGCCTATTTATTCCAGATTCGTTACAAAATACGATAATTATGTTAAGAACATGTCATGCGTGTTGGAAAAAGCACGAATATATAACATAATTTCGCTCTTATGGTAAATAAGAAAATTTCGTGCTTAGTAAACTAATTTTTCACCACGTATTCATATGCAGCTTGTAGTTTATTTTCAGACAATAAATATTTTTTTATTTACTAATATTGCACCAACTGATCCAGCGTGTACCATTTTTTATTTATTTGAATTACTCTCACATCCATTTCCAACATAGATATTCTTATTATCAAACATTAAACGTAAATTACACAGTTTATATTAACACAGTAATGACTCACATATTAGATCCAGTATGTGTCGATTATATACATTTGATTTGAATTCGAGATATTTGAATTGCCTCAATGCAACATATTTGGTCGTTTTCCAGGTTATAGGATAACACAAAATAAGCAAACGAGNGTTTTCCAGGTTATAGGATAACACCATAAAGGATAACACAAAATAAGCAAACGAGCGAATAAAAATAATTGTTTTTAATTTACGAATCGCTTACATGTGTTTTAATTGCATGAATATAATTTTAAGAAGCATATCGTAGAATGGTTCAGGTTAAATTACTTATATCCAACTCTGGTTACCTGAGATTCTTTATCGACGTTCTTCTTCTTCTTCGTCTCTCTTTACTTGGATGGTTCGCCGATAATAATATATAATTATATTGAAATTTAGATGGTAGCACAACATTTCAAGACCATTTAATTTTTTAGGAAAATATATATTATTTTATTACAATAACTAAAAAATATAGTGTCATTCAACATAATAAATAATAAGGATGTAAAAGTTTTTCTAAACTATTTTGTGGAGACGCATTTCCTCTATTAAAAGTATTGGGGAAATTAATGAACAAAAATTGTTTTATTCACAGGTTATTCATTTTAGCGCACTGAAGCAAAATATTGTCCCTTTCTGTTTCTTCTTTTCTCATATTAATTCAATGCCAAATTGTTGTAAATATAAGCCATTCTTGGGCTGAAAAATACCCGACCATCTGTGTTTGTTCAGAACATGAAATAAAGTGACTCCTTGAGCTTGAATCGATTTTGGTTCAAATGAAAAGAAGAAAAATATACGTTCAATTTTGAGATATGTTGAAATAAGCTATTTATGCGAAGAAAAAAACCCAAGAAAAAATTGCTTTTACCCTGATTCTACTCTAAATAATTTTTCACACAAGAAGTGATCCAATTTTTTCCATTGCGAAAACCACCGTTAGTTGGACTCGCCGTCATCTGTGGTTTTGGGAATAACCCTTAATTTTTATATCTTATCTGGTCCCCATTTTTGTATCCTAACCCTTCATTGCCTTTTTTGTTATTCATTTTCAGTAGTGCATTATATTTGATCCTGCTCTTCTCGATGTAATACCGAAAATAAGTTAAAGGATGATACTTTATCAAATATTATAAGCAATTAATTGGCTTCAGCTTTCTGCGAAACTAATTCTTTCCTGCATCCATTTCAATTTGTCTCATATGTTCTTCTAATGTCCCGTGTGGACCTACTCACTTCCTCCTCTATACCGCTGTTATGTACTTATTTTCTTCTTCTCTACTTGACGACTGCGATTTTCGTTGCTCCGTAATTAGCTAGAAAACCGAGGTCCGCTGACCGTAAGGATGTCCATGTAATTGGGATGAATAACTGTCCCCTTCTAAACGCTATGCATTGGTTGGAATTGCGAGCGGCCATTCACGTCTCGTAAATATAGCAGACTGTGTGAAGCGAGAAATTTTATGTGGATGTGAAATCACTGCCAGTGGCACACACAAACCAGCGAGAGTTCTTATTTGCAATTGTTTTCTTTTAATTTTCAACAGAAAAATAAATTATATCGAAGTTGTCATTTTTTGATAATTGTATCATGAATCCTTCAAACTGGGAGGTATTGTAAAATGACTAAAACATTCGTAAGACAAGTAAAATAAATGATAAAGAGAAGAATTAGTAGAGTGGAACCACTCGAGATTATGAGAACAGAAAACTATAAGGAAAAAAGTCAAAATTACATGTAATATTTTTCTGCGTGAAATTTTTAATAAATGGTTCAGCAGAGATCTACTCCGGAACAAATTGGGTAAGCCATGAAATAAGAAATTTTGGTATGACGAAGCTACAAGTGACAGAACATATTCTACTATGAACACACGAAGGAATTATAAGTTTAGACTAGTCTATAATGATTTGCACGAAACGTCTCGAATTCATTGGTTTTATATATCCCATATTTAAGATTCGCTGAAATATTTTGTCAATAAATATATGAACATTTTATATAATGAAAGAAACCGTTAACAGATGTCTGAAATAGCACTTTTGTTATTATAAAGCCCTGCTACATCTTATTTTGAAACACGCTATTTAGTTGCTCCTCTTATGTTAATTGCCATTTAACATTCTGTGATTTTCGAGTCAACAATGCCTGCTACTGAAGCAAGAAGGCTGAAGAATTAATTGCCGTAATTTTCTTTCTCCATTTTTTGTTGCCAGACCCCATCTTGGATCCTTTCTCCAATAAATCAGAAAGAGTTCCCTATTGAATAAACTTTAAGAATTTATATTTTTCTTATCACATTCTTGTTTTGTTTTAAAATTTCCTTTTCTCGTTTTTATTTTAATGCTTTTATTTACTTATACATTCGTTTATTTACATCCCATCACTTTCAAATTTGTCAAGCTGTGTATTCTTATATTTCAATAATACCCAAAATTATAAGTGAAAATATTAATACATTTTACCGAAATAGAGTTTAAGTACACTTATATGAGTTTCTGTTAAAAGAAATCGTCGCTGATAATTATTGAAATTAGTCTGTTCACGGGACTCTAGTACAAATACTTCGTTCTCCTGTTCTAATATATAACATGAAAGTTTATTTGGATACTTGCATATTTAAAAGTTTCGCTGAACATCAATACCGTCAGCATTGAGCGTCAGTATCGTCAAGGTGAGGCGGGTAAATTTGGCGGAGTTGTCTTTTTATCAAACTACGTGAAATTGTGTGAAGTGACAGGAGAAGACCAATTCAAACCCTCGGACAACGCTGGGTAATTTCAATTTAGCACAAAAGACTCCACTCAGTTATATTTCACCATGATCTTTTTCGTGACTAAAATGAGTCGCATGTGAGAATTATCTCTTGCGACAAACCAAAAGTGTAGTATCAAAATTGATGTTGAATGATAGGAGGTACAACTATATGGAGTTGAATTATTTTTTTATGTTTGGTCTCATAGAATTAAGATGACATAATATCTCCTCTCTTACAGGACTGAACTCTTTTCTTCATGTTATAAAATTTTAGTTTTCAATGTAGATTAAAAAGCATTTTTGTTGCTTTACGATACTTTTATTTTAAAATATAATGAAACTATATTTTTTCTGACGATTAGAAAGAAATCTTGTTGTTATTTTGAATATTTTCGCATCACAAAATCCGTTAAAGTCTAATTATTTTTAACTGAATATTATTTGAAATAGCTCACTCTGTTTTTTATGGTTTTCTGAAACACGTGTATGCACATAAATCGGTGCTATCTTGGAAGTACTATGAGTCATTTAAAGTGTAATTTCTTTTTATATCTCCAATGGGTCCACCCGGCAGTTTTACTTTCATTCTTCCTGAAGGTACGCAACCTCGCCTGAAAGCTGTTCTTTCCTCATCGTTAAATCATGAAAACATTATTCACGAATATCTTATTCCATTCTATAATAGATTGGTCGTTCTATATGCTTCATTATACCGAGGAGAGTTCGTTATTGAAATATTAAAACCTTATACATGCTTGATAATGTATTCACATCCATCGATGCTTATCGACCCACACATCTTTCGTTTTTTTGTTTCTTATTTGAAGATCATCACACATTCACGTCCAACTGCATGTGAGCAATTTGTCTTGATCTTAGGAAATATTTTTCACTAATAAGATCAAAAGATCTCACAAAATCGCTATATACATGCACATAATACAAAAGTTTTCATTACTTTTAAGAATATTTTTGAAATCTATATAAATAAAAATTAAATCACTTCAGAACGGCTGAACCAATTTAGCGAATAAAAAAAATAGTAGTAGTAAGAATAAAGTTTTAGGGAAAGCAAAATAGGAAAAATTGGTAAATTCGGGAAAAACTGAAAGTGTTTTTTTTCTATGGACGTTTCTATGAACTCAAGACCATAACTCACGATTCGAGCGATGGATATGCGTAATTCTTTTTTTGTTTGGTTCGTTATGGTCCTAGAAAAGTTTTCAGGAAGAAAATTTGAGACAATTACAAAGGAAAGTTGGAAAATTCTGACAAACTGCAAAAATCATAATTTTTGTATGCACTCTCGATCATAACAACACATTTGGTTGATTCTTTTTTGTTTTGTTTTTTAATTTTTCACTTTAATTGTGATTCTATTGTGAGTTCATCAGAATCGGTTCATGAAATGAAATAAATTTCGTCATTTTATCTCAAATTTACTGATTTACCTACGAAATACGGTGAGTTTTCAAGCGACAAACGGTTATACAGTAACAACAAAGTGAATCAAATGTCAATTTTCATAAATCATGCATCATCGATCATCATTGTCAATCGTGACTTAAATTTTGGAACAAAACCGCATGGTTTCAAGTCGATCACATTCCAGTCACATCACACATTTCCAGCATTTCAACGGTGTACTGCCATAGAATTCGTCTCGCATGTAAAATTTCCCATTGACGTTATTCTGAATGTACTCCTCCTCAAATTGAATATCCATGGCCACAACTGTTAATAGATACAATGATCACTGAGAAATACGTTTATTTTCATTTTTACTTTGTTTACACATTTGAAATAGCTTCTCACAAATTCACAAAACGATCACAAACTAATTTATTGAAATTTGGACAGGACAATGTCTGTCGGATCAGCTAGTGATTCGATAAAATATTAACATTGCAATAGTGTATTAAATAATTTAACTTAAGGTCTCGGAATGATTAAATAGAACTAAGCGAAGAGAAAACAATCTCTCAAAAACTTGGTTCAGAAAATATTTAAGAGATAATTCTCAATTATTTCTAGTCAATTACACATTGTTAATAAACAAACAATATCTTTACTTATAAAATTTTTATTTTTGCGAGAGCGGATTTTGAACGGGAATGTGGCTCATTTTGAACTTCATAAAGTGTTTACATAGATAATACTGAATATCAGTCACGTGACCAATGATCTGAATCAGTCACTATTCCGATTTTTAAATACGGGGAATTTACTAGTCTATTAGAATTTATTAGTTATGTGCATAAATGCCATGTATTAGTTCATAAAACTTCAAATAAATATTGACGATGATACATTTTTAGTTACCCACTCAATAGTGCTGCCGAATATTTTACGTCATAGCGTTGTCTTGTATATTGATACAAAGAGATTTCAATGGAGTAGAGCAGAATCACCCATAGGAAACGGACGTTGGAATTCTAAAAGAAAACAACTTAAGCATTGAGGGAGGAGAATTAAGCACTTGACTCATTTCTTCATTTCCTTCAAATGTAGTTGTGTAAGAAGCTAAACGGAGACTTTCATGATCGAAGTATTTTTCGAAATTTCCACATCGCTTCAGGAATAATTTAAATTCTTTAGATAATTATATAATTCTGTAGACATTTATTATTATTTTTTAATTCTTAAGATAATTCAAAAACATCTCTCTGTAAGTAACTATGCTCTTTTAGGAATATTGGAAGTGGTTATAAAAACGTCTTACCCTAAATGAGACTAAAAAAATATTTTATGCACATTTACTTCAGACTCATATTAAACTATCAGTTAACTTAATCTTCATCTGATTGTCACTATTTATGTCCGAAATATCCCGATAATTATGTCTGAATCCTCTGCTTTGCTGGCGAGAAAGTATATTTGTACAACTATTCTCTTAAATCCCAATCGAGGAATTTGTTTGATGTTGACAGATTGATGTATATAAGGAGTAAAAGATTTTGTTATTCTGCCCTTATTTATTAATGCAAAAGGCCATTTTTGCCGCATGGCGGCCATTAATGCAAAAGGCCTTTTAGCCACCGTTTGCCAAAGAACCCAGCACAGAAGATGTCCGCCTTTCGGTCGAAAATGCCTTTTGCATCAATAAATAAGGACAGAATGACAAAATATTTTACTACTTAAATTCCAATCGATCTAAGAAAAAATATCCAATTGCGAAAAAATCGCTGGGTCTAGAATCCACCTTAGGGAAGGTATATAACGCACTTATAAGCTCTTAGATTCACGGCTGACGCCAAAAACTGGTCAAAATTTAGTATAGGAAAATCACATTCGAATTTCGAAAAAATCTTTTGAAGTCATAGTAGAAAAATTTCTGGGTTCCAAGTCTATCTTCCTTGGCACCGACGAAAGCTAAAGAAAAATCTTAGTCTAACAAAAAAATCTTGTAAATGTCCACCAATACTTGAGCAATCGTCAGCAAATTTTTGAAGCTCTGGGTTTTAGTCTCAGCGCTAGGCGAAAAAATAACTTTTAACGTTCAGTAAAAAATATCTAAATTTATCTTTAAAAAAAATACTGCGAAGTACACTTGAACGCACCTTGAAGAATGCGTGTATCAGATATCGCAACTCCATGTTTTTTCGTAGATTTTCTGCACCCCTCACTTACTACGTTAAAGTTGATAAAAAAATAATTTAAAAAAATTTCTAGTGAATTCGTCGCGTTTCTTCTTATCTATCATGTACAATGTGTGAGTAAAATTTCATTGATTTTGTCCCAATCCGTCCTTGCGCTGTGCGACAGACACACAAACATACATACAATTATGGATAACGGATAATTCTCGATACCTGACATTTCTCATTCCCTGTCCTACTCATATCAAATTTAAGTAACCAGAAACTTCCGGAAAGCAAACACCCTCTACAACGGACGCGAAGAGCTGATATTTCTCGAAAATGCTCTCTACAACGAACAGAAGGGTGATAATATAGATTTATCCCTATAAACAATCAAATATGTTTCCCTTCCGGTTCAGACAATGTTCTGTTCACTCCCCCGGTATCTTTTCAACTTCTGGTGTTCTCTAAATGCGCTATCATGTGCAGATATACGCTAAGGAAGCCCAAAACCAGTCCCTCGATTTCGATGGCATACTTGAATTAGATAAAACAAATGATCAAGGTTACAACCAATAACAAACCACAAATTAGAATACAAGAAAAGAAGGAAACTGATATTGCCCGAATTTGTAGGTTCGAATAATTTGGGGCCAGAAAATTGAGGTGTTTTGAAATATTGAGTAGGTTTATGCCGAGTAGTATAGTATTAAGAAAATTCTACAAAAAATCATGTAATATTGTAGGATAATGAATTTATAACGGGACATGGGAATTTTGGGGGAGTACCTTAAGAGGATTGGCCGCAGCGAGCCATCGTTATGTATATGTGATGATATTTATATTTCGCCATCTGGTGGAGATTTAGTTGTGTAAGAATTTCGTATTTACTCTTCGTTTCTAACAATTTTATCTTTGAAATCAATAAAACTAAATGAATTTCATCTAAAATGTCAATTACTTATATTAATTTTTTTCATATTTATTGATTCAAAATAAGTATGTTTCAATATTTTGTGGAGAGTGATAAAGAATTGATTTTTATTTTAAAATACTCAACACTCAAGATGGATACTTAATTGTAATACAATAATAGAATTGATACAATTACGTTATTAATAAACATACAATTTATAATTTGAGATATATTTCAGCAAGATACAAACCCCATTGAAGTCTTAAGATTCATGAATTGTAAAGAACGCGTGGGTTCGACGCGCGGCACCTGAGCATCGCCGTGGGCGTATGACAACGCGTGCAGCAGCTGTTCACTCCGCCTTTGCTGCTGTTACCCCACCCCTTAACCTTTATCACCACCGTCAAAGCAGCGGTCTTCAAGAGAACCCCCAACTATATCATTACTGATGCTGCAAGGATAGGGCAGTACCAACAACTCTTCTACTACCACAAATCGCAGCCATAAGAGTGATCATCGCCAATCCAAAACCCTTACCAAGATCCTATGGACAATTTTTCTCCAGCGCTCGTTTAACAGCAATTCCTCCCGCGCTACCCCTGACCATGGAATACCCATCACATGCATCGTCTGCGTCAGCGTTGCCTTCATCATTGCCATCAGTGTCGCCGCCCTCCTTTTTCGACGCCCCCCCCCCCTGCTCCGTCTCCGGGACAGGCTGCCTAACGCCTCTGCCGCAGGTGCTTCAACAGCCTACCTGCCCACGTATCGCCGCTGCGTGTCCCACGTTGCTTTTGTTTTGAGAGATGTGTCAGGGGTGACCAATTTTTCATTCGCATCTGTAGAACTAATACACTTATGCATGTAGTACACTTATGCATGAAAAACAGGGTAGCTCCCTTTAAAATATTCAGGGAAAATAATTCCACATACTTCATAAAGACATTTGAGACCTGGATTAGATTCACGTACACTTTCGGAAGTCTTCATTTTCTGAAGTATTTCGGTGGTTATTGAATATTTACGAAGTATTAATGACTCAACATATCTAACACCTGAAAATCTAAATAAAAAAAGAGAAAATATTTAATAACTTTTATTTGTATGTTGACAGTATATATTTAATTTGATAATACTTAAAAGTTACACTGAATGAGCAAAACCAGTTTCTTTATTCAATTAAAAATTTACTTTAGAAAAAGAAAGAAATCGTAAACTTTTCCAGATCGAGGAATATCAACTTTATGTTTCTTATTACAGATTTAATTCTTTTTCCAAATCCTATTTACGAAGTTTTACTGTGAATATATTTTGAATGCTATAATTATTCATTGGTAATGGTCAATTTTTACATTAAGATTATTTGTGTGATCGTGTGAAAATCTGTAAACTACTGTGCGATTCAAGTTATACAGGTATTTAGGCGCTTCCTGTACAGAAACAAGTGACTGCATTGCAGCCAAATTCTGCGCACAAAATTAGCGTTTATGTGTTTGTTTTATGACTACATGACGAGTCCACGAAGCAATTTTTCTCTAAATAGCGTGTGTAGCTTCAAAAATAATTAACATTCCTTAAAAAGCGGAACTTTACTTCATCTGCAGAATATGCCTCTGTGGTCCACATATCTTCAGCAGTCACGGACAGTCTACTATACAACAAGCTCCAAAATCTTTGACTTAATGGAATCAATTTTCCGGAAGACTTCAGCGTCGAACGAATGCGAGGCTACGTTTTTTTTTTGTTTCCTGCGTAGATCAATTTATTTTGTGTATTACGTCCTCATTCATAATTAGGCCATACTTATTTGAAGAGGAAATTGCCTCAGGACCTTTGACATACTATGAAAAAGGAGAAAGATACGCAGCAATACTCCTAAACGTTTTAATTCCGACACTGCAGCAGAAAATTTGACTGACAAATCCATAATTCTGAGTGATGAAACACTACCTCACATGGTATTACCTGTCCAAAAACCTTTCTACGGCGAAGCATTTCAAATGCCTGAGTGATAAGAGCATTTCAACCATCTTGGCCACCAAAAATGGGAGGAAAGGTAAAAATATCAGAATGGGCAGTTACTATCTTCTTATAAACTATGTATAGATTACGGTACGTTTTGCCTTACTTACTTCCATAACTTTGTTGTTCTTACTTGATGTCATTTAGAACAGTCGCGCTAGATTCTTCAAATCGGTAAAATACATTCGTGACTTTCGCAAACAGTAGTGAATCCACAAACCTCATCTCTCTCATTGTTCTAATAATTCGTTATCTCAATAAAGTGCAGTCCGTAGCTGACAAAGGTCATCAAACACAATGCAGACAAGTCAGGACAAACTATTGGAGAAAGCTTGCAACCAAGAGCGTTAGTTACAAAATTTTCCAACTTTCTTTTATTGTGAAACGTATTTTTTATTTATCAACTTATCCAGTCTGGATTAAAAAACTAAATTGTAACCGTTTTCAGCCTTGAAACCAATTGCTCTTAAGAATATTCAACTATGTACAACTATGTACAAAATTATGATGATGTTTTCTTCACCTTCTCACTTTACAATGACTATAGATAAATATTACTTTCATTGTGCCACACTGAATACTAGAATTTGTCTTTTGAGAACAAAAATTGAACATCCTCGTAGTTGTAATAGTCAACAAAATGATTCCTATCGAAAGATCCCGTATATTACGGGGTATTTCATAATACATCCCACTCTCAGGTCTTGTGTTTCTTTATTCTTCAGTAGCGGGACCCTCAGAGAAAAAAAATATATCATGTATATTCAGGATTCTTGATCATTTCTGAAGGCTTGTTCCAATAAATAAAACAATTTATAAATTTTTCAATGTTCCGGTTTTTTTTAGTTGAACCTTCATCAGGGGTAAAATTTTTCATTCCCTCAATAAAACGCTTCACACACTTTTCTGTCTTGTGTTCTTACTCTGTCCTTGAGTCGTTATATCACCTCGTACATACGTTCGTACATTCTTAACGTACACTAAGCAACATTTACTCGGAGAAATCTTCTTTTGATACTTTTAAGGAGTGTTAGCTTAAAATATTTGAAATACATAAATGTCAAAAATATTTGTAAGTTTTCTTAGCCGAACTATGGTAATTTTAGGTTACTGACACATTTCGAGATATTTCATATAATTGTTGACTGATACTGATATACCACTATTGATTCATATTCGCAAAAAACGAAAACGCGTCTTGGATGGTGATGGAAGTGTTACTGTTTACACGAACCAAGTAGTTTCCATCATTTCTATCTCTGGCACTTGCAAAGTGAGATGTTGTGCGTGTGTGGTCTTGGCAGTAGATACATGAGTGCCTGGGCGGCCGTTAACGATCTTTCTGTCTCTCTTTCTCCTTCTTCTGTTGCGTTGACTCTTCCCTCCCACCTCTTTAGGTTCAAACACCATCATATATGTTGATTGCCCTCTGACGACTCACAGCCTTCATTGTGTTCCCACATAATGTGCGTTATATAATTTGCGTCTTAATGAATAAAAAAGTCTAGCAGAAACGTAAGCTTTATTCAAAACAAAAGTGTACTAATTTATTTATGAATATTCAAATATACTTATACTCAGAAATATTGTTCTATAGCAAAAGAAATCTACGAAGTCAAATCAATATATAAGTCGCAAACATCAGTTTCCCTTTTACTGTTTTAAATTACGAGCTCATTTCTAGCCAGCAGGTGGCAGCATATGTATGCTTGTCGTATAGGATGCGTGACATATCATAGGTACGCAGACAGTCATAGGCAGCCAGTACACGATGGCGGTTGTGGCGTATGGGTGTACATGAGAAGAACAGCGTGCAGTTGTGCGTCATTTTGTGAGCCAAAGGACTACCCACATAAGAGTACACAGCAAAATGTATCCCTTGTATAGTGACTGTTTCTCACGGAAAGCTGTGTTCAATTGGATCCAGAAGTTTAACAAGGAAAGGCAAAGCATCAGAGATGAGGGAATCCTGGTCACAGAGCAGTCACTGTGCAGCGTGTGGAACAAATCATTCGAAATGACCGACGTTTGACGATCGATGACGTAGCACGTACTGCAGGCTGTTCACATGGGACCACATCGTGCACTATTGGAAAGTTTGTGCACGATTGGTACCCCGCCAGTTGTCTGAGGAACACAAAAAGTACAGAATGGGTCTGTCCTTGCAGCACCCCACTCGGTACATTGATTTTTTTTTTTTTTTTCGTGGGGCTTTAGGGCTCGTCAACATCAAAGGTCATTAGAGCCCATTCGGTACATTGAGGTAGGTGAGGACTTCTAGGTACGAATTGTTACGAGGAATGAGTCTTGGGTTCACTTTCAATCCGAATCCAAATGATCTTCCGTGGAACGAAAGCATTCCACCTCCCCAACAAAAAGAAAGTTCAAGACGATTCCATCAGCCCGCAACGTCTAATGGTTCACCGTGATTTCAGACATACAAGGGGTCATACAGCAGAAATTCCAACTTCACGGTGAGACTGTGAATGTCGCTTCGTACTGCACAACTCTGCGGGAACTAAGACAGGCCATGCACCGCAAGCGACCTGGAATCCTGACGAAGGCAGTGATTCTTCTAGATGACTATGCCCGTCCTCACATAGCATGATCAACGCAGAAGCTGTTACGAACATTTCGTTGGGAAAACTTGAAACATTTTCGTCTCTTTGGGCCCCTAAATCACTTAGGTGGCCGTCATTTTGAAACTAATAATGCCGTAATCCAAGAGGTTAGTCGGCGGCTGTGACAGCATCTAAAAGACTTCTTTGTCACCTGTTTTCAAGGACTTATAAAGGGATAGGATAAGTGTCTGAAAGTACAGAGTGATTACATCGAAAAGAGAAATAAATGTCAGGTAGTTACTTTGGTTATTGTTCCCTCTATCTAGTTTTTCGATTTATTTATCGAATTACCTTCGTATATTGTAACAATAAAGTAATGTGGGCTTATTCTTTGGAAATTATTATAGTAGTTTCTAATATTACGAAAAACTCTAAAAAGATCATTGTTGGAAATGAAACAATGTGAGATCGCTTTTTCATTCCAAAACTCCTCGTCAAATCGATAGAGTCGTTCTCGAGAAAAAAAGTATTCTTATTTACAGCTTGCTAAACTCACTCAGCGTCCCACGAGAGTTTGAATTGGTCTCTTCTTGACCGTTTCATCTCCAGTACGTTAATATCTTTCACAAAAGCTCGTCATACTCACCTTCCTTGACAACTCATTATATCAACCATTATTTTTCTCATCATGCTTTCACGAATAATGTGTGAATTTCTGTTCGTGAGAGAGGGGTAAAAATTTAACGTAGGGTAAGGTTCGTCTATATAGTTTCACTCAATATAGGTTTTATAAATACCTATCAAATTTTATAAATACAAAATTTTATAAATACCTATCAAATAAATGTAAGGTTGCAAATCAAACAACAAAATCTGCCATTAGAAAACTGTAGGAAGAGTTGTGCTAGAGTAAAATTAAGGAAACCCCGGGAAAAAGAAGAACAATATGGTTTGGGTAGTCTATTGAGAAACGACGAGAACCAATAATTTGGTTAGGACGTAATAACATGGCA
This sequence comes from Laupala kohalensis, assembly GCA_002313205.1. Classification (NCBI taxonomy): domain Eukaryota; kingdom Metazoa; phylum Arthropoda; class Insecta; order Orthoptera; family Trigonidiidae; genus Laupala; species Laupala kohalensis. The sequence goes on along the minus strand of NNCF01130793.1, from coordinate 667,998 downwards.
GTGCACAGATTTAAATATTCGGGATATGGATTGATGAAAAACTATTCTTTGGAGACTATCTGTATTACGTATTTGATATAAGCAAAAAAGATATATTATTTGTTCATACGAGTTTGGTATACAATATTAGGACTGTGGACATGGTAATGTTATATAAAGGAGCCATATAGCGAGTAATATGATATTGATGTGCATGGGATCATAATGTGGTACAAAAATTATGAACAAAAATTATTTATATCAATGCTTTAGGGATATTGTTAGAAATATAGTCAATAGACTTACAAGTTCAGAAAAATAAGTTTCGGAACGGTGGAGAAATAACACTCAATGGAGAACAGATAAACAAAGAAGAAAAATTTGAAAAATGGAAAATAACACAAGAATTACCAATCGTTTAGCTAATTCGATGGAAGAGGTCAAGTAAAGGAACTTATAAATACTTTTCTGAAGTGGTCTTCAAAGAGAGGAATAAATAAATGTTTATATCCATGTTTTCAATATTTTGTATTTTAAGAAAACGAAAGTGGGGCACCGAATGTAAATGAAGTCGGAATGATGTCTGTCCAGAAATAGGCTTCTGCTCCCAATGCATTCAGAGCCAATTCTCAAGTTTGGTTTCGATGCATCAATTTGTTGGTTAGTTATCGGAGGAACAAAATTCTTAACACACACGCATACGACTTGGGAAATCATCGCCAAAATAGACTCTCTTTGAGGTAATTCGTAAAAATCCGAAGAGATCTCCAGAAAGATTTTTCGACTGATTACAATACTTTCTTTATACATTCTAATTGGAAAGTAAAGATGAAATATGTAACAAGAGCTAGGGTCCTGGACTGCACCTTGTGGTAGAGTGTCCATTGCACTCAACAATTACCTTGAGTTTTTGTTAATAATAATAATAATAATAATTCCATTTGCATTATAGAACTTGATAAATCCTTAAGAGTGAGTCCTTATTATACATGAAACAAACATACGCAACATGGATTGATCGAAGTGAAAACTTATCTTTCCTTTAGAACAACAAACTTCTTGCCTCGGGGATTGGGTGGTCCAAAAGTCGAAGCTCTTTCCATTAAGGTTGTAGGAAGTTCTTGCAGTCCATTGTTTTACAAATCCTGATGTATGGAGGAAGTGTACGTGGTAAAGTGTTCACATTGAGACATGGTTTGTGAATGAAACTGTGAATGGAAGTTTCGGATTATATCTAACTTTTCAGGTTCTAATATTTTTACGTACAGAAACACAAAAATATCTTTCTTGACACAGTTCATAGAAACGAAACTCCGCTATATAAAAGGATGTGTACCGGTACATCTGGTTCCCATTTAGTACCTTACCTTTTCCAACGTTCGAAGTATACTCTACATCCTCTTCTTGTTTTCATGGTAACAACATGCCATTCTCTTCTTCACTCGACATTAACACAGCTGCCAACGCACCCGTTCCATATAAATCTACTGGAACGCTGACTCTGTGTTGCGTTTCCGAACCGGCTGCCAGGAACAGATCCCCCACCACAGTCAGGGGCTCGGTCGGTTGAACCTCCATATAACTCAATTTTAATTGAAGTTCTTTCACTTATATATAATAATTTTATGTTTTACTACAGTGGACTTATTTTAGTGGGATAAGGGATTATTAAAGTTACAACAATTAATCAAAATCCATGTATTTGAGTGTTAAACCCTTTGCATAATATATTATTATAAAAGATGTTCATGTTTTACGAGTACATGGTTTAATTTAGATTAATCCTACAATGTCTTAAAAAATAATATAAATAGAATTCATTAATATATTTACATGTATTTACAATAAGTATTTGATAATAGTACTGATAAAAACAACGATAAAACCAACCTTGAGTACAACAATCTGAATCTACATATTTTGAAATAAAACCATATTGTTAAGTTTCTTGCGCATACCAAGATTAGATTTATTTAACAAGAATGTTTTTGCTTAGAATGAGCATAACAAACTGTTTTATAAAATAATAATCCAATAAACTTAATCAATCTACTTTCATGGCTTTCGTCTAAAAACTCACAATATGACTTGTGTTCTTTGAATAGTGTACTTTTGAAAGCATGCATGCAGCTAAAATACGTTTAGTGGGGTTAAAATTACTCTTATCTCTATTACTTAAAAACAACATATACAAAAAATTTACTAATTTAAAAACATCTTCTGAACTAGTTTTCCCATGGAGACAAACGATGTGAATTTCTTATAACTATCCTTAATATCTAGGTGATCATGTAAAACATAAATACAATCTTCGCATTTCATTAACTCCCTTATTCTTCGAACAACAAAACCACAAATGTATTATAGAATGTTGTCCCTGTAATAAGATGCTCCTGATTCACTTATTAAGTTGTCTCGTACAAATTCTAGTAATTGTTCATCTGAAAGTGCCTCTTCATTTTCACTTAAACTGTCAGATGCTGATGGTTTTTGGAAGCTTGGAATGAAATTTTGATGCTTTTTGTCAAAGTGAAAGCAATTGCCTTAACTCTATTTCTGTACATCAATTTTCTAAGCGCATATCTGAACTGATTAACTAATATCTCTCAGATACATGATACTTTTTTTACTGGCACATGCGCATGATAGAATTTTCTTAGAAAATTGTGTCTCAGTATCTCTGTTGATGTTCCTGGAACCGGAAAATTCACATCTAACTCCGTTTATGTTTGTTTTATTTGCTCCAGATTATTTTGAAACGAACTACCTACTAGATGGTATATTTCTNAACTCCGATGATGTTTGTTTTATTTGCTCCAGATTAGTTTGAATCGAACTACCTACTAGATGGTATATTTCTATGAACTAAGCGCATCCCGAAAACAAATCAGCCTCTGGGAATGAGAAAAAGAAACGTTGCGTTCCCTGCTACAAGTAGCGATCCTGAGTGATTCACGCAATACAGCTGCAAAAAATGTAATTGTCATTTATGTCTGCAGCATTCACATATTTTATGTGCAACATGTATATTAAGCTGTCCTTCGCAACATTAATTTTATTAAATAGTATGTAAATGAAATATAAATAAATTACTTTTATAAGAACTTCTGCTTTAAGAACCATTTTTATTTCCTTAGACATGCATTTTAAGAGTTTTAGTGTTAAAGAAACATAAACAAATAAGATGTTTCTGACAGATACACGCGAGTACCCGAGAAACTATCTAGTGCGAGTGCTGCAGGGTTAATTTTTGTGACTGACACATTTGTCTGATGGTGCAGCGAGCGACGCAATGAGTTTGCAACTTCGTGCAGTACCCCCGACTAGAGTGGGGGGAGGCTCGAGTTCGCCCGCTGATTCCCGTGTTACTCAGCGTTCCTGTAGATGGTATATTTCTTTGGTTCTGCCGCGCTATTTCTGCCATCACAAAGTTTCCGAACACTGCGAACATAATGAACATTCTTTTTCACCTCACAGGTCCACGACCCAAAGTTACTGTGTAGGTCCATATTGCATTGGTTCGGAAATACACTTGACTGTATATATGAAAGTAGGAAACCTAGGAAGAAGAATTGTCTTCAGATCTTTAGGAACATGCCCTCTATCTCTAAAGCCAAGGTCAAGCTTGAGATATACAGAAACGTGCGACCCTTTGCTTCACGTTAGATTATATCGATATACTCAGGGTACAACATTAATGAGAATATATATGAAATATGGGGTGTTGGGGATTGCGCATCACTTAATTCGCTTCAAAATAAATTCTTGAAAAATACTCTTGGCGTACCTCCGAGTACAGCTAACTGTGGTACTCTTTGGGAATTCGGAGTTTTACCGTTATAAGTAAAAATTAAGATGAGGATTATTAAATGTTGGGGTTCAGTAAGAAATGGGGAAAGGAACAACAATATATACGATTGCTACGAGTTAACGTGTAACGATGGGTGGGGTCAAAAAATTAGAACTATAATCGAAACTGCCGGTCTAGGACATTTGTGGCAGACAGCTCCGGCGAGATCTGATTATGAATTAATTATTCAGAGTTGAAGACAGAGAAACAAAACATAACGGATGAGAGACAGGAAAAGAGGTCACTAATCGTGCAGAATATTGTAGCAGGAGACTGGGGGCGAAAACCGTACATAAACAAATTAAACAAGGTAGCAAGAGCAGGTTACGCTTGGTTTCGATTTGGGGGATGGAAATTAAGGAATTTGAGGGGGGATCGAGATTCGCAATGCCCTTTATGCACGGAACAAGAAGATTGGGTCCACATTCTGTTAAATTGCGTTAGCACTGAAATAGGTCGAAAAAAGTGATTTCTTGAGGGGGGGGGACAATCGTAAACCAAGAAATTACACTCTAGCTTTTGAAATAATGCGAGATAATAGAATATCCGTTACTTTACTCCTTGGCATGTTTCTGAGTATGGTTCGAAAAAAGAGGGAGGCGGATATGATGAAGGAGATTTACCAGAATGAACGAATCAGTCACTTAAGTAATATAAAAATAGCTAAGATTAAAAATTAAAATTTTATTAAAAAAATAGTCATAACAGAAAAAAAAATTCTTATTATAACTTATTAACATTTATTAATTTCTTTTTCCGCTACTGATATCATTTACCTTCCAAATAATCGAAATATTTTAATACCTCTAATTTTAGTTACTGTTTCAGTTCATTGCGAGTGAATACTGGGGTATAGTATGCACAGCCGACGATACATTTTAGGGCCTCTGTAAGGCGCACGGGTATTAAACCCCGCCATATATACTGTATATTTTTGTTGTTGTTAAAATAAAGCCCTTTTGAATTGAATATATATACCATCTCAAAAAGTGTAAACTATTCCTATTTTTTACATAAAAAATAAATTATGTAAAAAATGAAAATTTCCCTCCCCTCCAAAAAATCATTCCATTCAGGTATTTTGGAAAATTAATTTATGAAGTCGGCTTTTTTTGAATGAGATACATCTCGTCTGCTATTAAGAAATGGATTTATATTGGATTTCAAAATAACAATTCAGTTCAGGACAATAAATCATAAAATAACTCACAAGGATTTAATGATGAACCATAAGTTTCCGTACGTACATACCATCTACGTTTTTTTGTAATCGAACCTGTGCGTCCAAATTGACACGTCAAACGTTCCAAAAATCAAAATTAAATTCCTTCCAGGTTTTCGGAACCTCTCCGTGTGACGAAATTGTTTTATAAATTCGTTCTTTATGCATTCGAAGCTTCTCTCCGGGCATTGAGTACTGTCTCCTAATTGTGAGTTCGAAATACGAGTAGAGCATAAGTACTGTAGTAATAAGTGTAAGTAATACAAGTATAGAGTATAAGTAAGTAGTAATAAGTACTGTTTATAATTGACTTGTAATATTGTGTATTTTTTCACTTGCTAAATACAATGAAGTAAATGTGTTTAATTACGCAATGCTCGTAATCAAATACGTGAATGTAATGATCTACAAATGGGAAAATATGGTACCTTCTCAATGATTGGTAAGTTCTGTTTACCGAAACTGGAGTGTAAAGAAATAATTGTTACGCCGAAAGCTTGTTAGGCCGAAGAGGGGGAGGGGGATCGCTGGAGGGTTGTATCCCCCCAGCGAGTAAAGCGAGTAGTCTATAAATCACGTAATGGTGTTTTCAAGCAGAAGGCATTATTATTGAATGCATTTATTCATTTTTTGACTTTGCAAGATTTAATTTTCTGTCGGCGGCAGAACTACCTTAAGAATTGATCTTATTATCAAGAAAACTTCCGTGTATTTCACTCACTAGGCTTTTACGATCCCAAGTGCTAATCGTTATTAGTGACTCTCGTAAAGGGTGTGAAGTAGGTCATAATGACTAAATATAATAAACTAGTCGTTATCATACCTGTTAGGTGCGAACGGTGCACTAAGAGGATACGATTATGTTGTCCTTCACATTCTACTCAAATTTGTGAGAAACAGCTTCTTTTCATTGAGACAATACGAGGGTTATACTTTACACTACATGACTTTATAGTATATTATATCAGGCATATGTTTTACTACTAAAACATTTCGACCAAGGTTGAACCATTATGTCGTATTGATTTAAAATGTAATATAAAAATTGTAGAAGAGATAAGTATAAATACAAGTATTGTCAACAGTAATATTTGTTTTATATTAATGTTTCCGCATACATTAAATTTTGAGCAGAAGCAGCAACATTTATAACCTTTTAACCACAATATTACTTACTTTAAGAACTTTACAGTTATTAAAGTGTCTGTCTGTTCTTGTTATTCTTGAATACAGATAAATACTATATACACACTTCTAAAAAAGATTAACTGCGTTACATGTAATTGCTGTTATAAGAAATGTAAGTGTAATATATCCAATCATTATTAACTCAAGATAAAGTTACAAATATTTTAATCGCTGTGTAAAGGATCGAAATCGAACGTATGCACATACAAAGAAACGGTATCATCTGCGTTTACATATAAACACAATAATGTGTAAGGAGATGATATCTCAATTTAAAAGACGCTAACATTTGCTTATAAATTATTTCGAGCCGGATTATAACCGTTGTAATAGAACAATTGTTGTAAAATATTTATTTTTATGTATCTTTTTACTTTTACTCCGAAATTTTACTTGATTCGTAGCCACAATAAAACATCGCATGCATAGAGACGTCATGCTAATGAAAATAACTCATCTCAGTTCTGAACGTTAAACATGTTTTCACATGATGAAGATTCAGAATTTTTGAAAAGGTTCACAGGTCATTATTTCACTTAGATTTCAAGAATTTTGTTTTACAACATGGTTTCGTGCTTAGTGTCTTTTGCAAGAAACTGTAAATGGAATCATATACATGTTTCATAAAAATACGAATGAGAGACCCTTTATTTAACTTTCGTAATAATGTTTGTGATATATTCAATACATTAGTGTTGAAATTTATGAAAGTTGTTAATTAAAATTATGTATTAAAAATCCAAATAAATTAAAATGAAATAATATTCACTAATAATGAATAAAAATTAATAAAGTTCGGTATACGATTGATGAATCTCATAGTTCTAATCTCAGTAGAGTATAGATAGGCATGCTACCAACGTAATAAAACAGCAATCTCATCTCTTTGTGGAACCATTTTAGAGTAATAATCTTAAGGTATATTTAAAATTGTCTCATCGTGCAGTTCTTTACTCAAAACTGTGCAGTCACAATTTTGTGTGTAATAATAATTGTGTATAATAATTAATATATTTTAAGTATTAGTAGGCATCTTTTGTAAGCACCGGAGTGGCGTCGTGAAAGTGCGCTGGGCTCATAACCGATGATTGAAACGACTCTCTGCTAAAATATTTTTGCCTCGAGTATTTTCCACCTAAATGCTTTAACGACACGATTTTTATTGTATAAAATGTAAGTTTACAATTTACTCCATAAGAAATTATCAATAAATAATATAACAGTCAAACACTTATTACTGACAAAGAAATAAAGATAATACGGACTAAAACTTACATATTCTCAGTCACAAAAACACTACAGAATTTATATTTGTCATAGGGAACTTGAGGACTGGAGGTTATGTAATTCTAGAGAAATACTGCTGTGCTGTTGTCAGGGAAGTTAAGAGCTAGATGGTTAAGATGAATCTCCAATCTTCTTTTATAATTAATTCAATAGCTGGTTCACGTATGTCCCGAAGTAATGTAGCATTAGTTATGTACCGTTAATGTAGGTTCTTAAAACTTCGGACTGGAAGCGCTACAGAAATCACCCACACGATTTAATCACAAAGCTATACATACAAACAATTTTATCACAAAATTGCATGAACAAAGCTAGTACTAGATAAAACATAAAAATGAGATGAAGCCAAGGAATATTGTTTGAGAGCATTCTTAAGAGCATTCTTAATGAAATGGTTTGGCCAATCATGTTCATCTCAGTGAAAATGAACATTAAAGAATGTTCCATATATAATTATTAAGGCAACTGATTTTTATTTATTATGGTGTAATTTATACTAATACTCTTTAATCTCCTGGGTGATTGAATTGACCTCTTTCCAGCGGCTTCACTCCATTTCACGTAGTTGATACGTCTTCCAAAAAATCTCTCCTACCATCCTCCCTAAACTTGGCGACGCCTCAATGAACGGTCATTACCCACGAAGGGTAAATGACAGTGCACCGGTTCTCGACTCTGAGATTCAGGACGAAATAAATAGGTTTTGAAGAATTTTTTCGTGCTGGTCTTTTTTTTGACGTAATATTCAATGCCTTCTAAGTGACAAAAGCAGCTTTTTAATAATTTTATAGTGAAAGTGAAGCAAGCGTAAATGAAGTCGTTTAATCAGCAAATTTGGTCATACGTCTGACAAAATACAATGCGTTCTCGCTAAGAATTGTAGATTGAAATTTGATTTTTTGTGAAAATATTTTTATTATTTGAGTTTTTCGCGTATATTCATCATAAGGATGATTTACCGTGATTTAAAGTTTTCATTGTTGTATTTCTGTGACTACGAAGGTATGAGAAGGTGTCGACTTTCCTCTTGTATTCAGTGGTCGACACAAAAAACGATATTTCTTCCAATCTAATGTATTGTTGTTTTCTAAACGAATACTGAATGATTTTCGTTAACATACTTTCAAATCTCAAATTTTTCATTGACACAGTATTATGATGATAAGCAGGACAAGAATGTTTGTGACCAAAAAATACAAGAAATATGCAAGTATATATGACTTACAAAAGTATGAAAACATGACGGTAAATATGACGTTAAAATGTTTTGGATGCATTTTCGAAGTCTTCAAAATCTTACCGCTGTGCTGCTTCAATTAACTTTATATTGAAAATTTACTTTAGTAGTTATCACATTCAATAATAATTTTTAATAATTAAATGAGTAAATATTAATTTTTATTTTTGCATTTTGACTTAATTACTCAATACAGAAGTAACTCTGCACAGAACGAAATAAATGTCACAGTTTGATGGTAGATCAGAAAGAATTACAAAGAAAATTTCATACATTTTGAAGTTTTCACAGAGGAACGATCTTCTGTTTTCACCGAAAAGTTGACTTGTAACGAGAAAAATACCACTCACCATCCCAGGATATTATTGGCACATATTTGAAATAATTCGAATCATTTCAGTTTGACTGATTGCTGCATAAGTGAGACGACTGCAAGCAGAAATTCGAAAATGGGATATAAATGATAAAAATATGACGGATACGGAAATTCAGGGGAAAATATGACCATAGTATGAAAAATCACGGGAAATGACAAATGACATTGGAAAAGCCAAAATATGACTTTATATGACCTGTGAAAATTACTTAATTTTAATCACTGTATACAAAATCATGCTTAACATGTATCTTAAAAGTACAAAGAAACAATATAACATGTCATAAACATTAGGGGCCTGCTGATAAGTATCGTAATATTACAGACTTAAAGAAGATATAAAACATATTGCAATGCGTTGCCACAGAAACTTTACCATGTTTCTTTCGTGATAAGATGATCAATTTCGAAAATGATTTTTATCACTTACCACGCATTGGATTTTCACACATTATCTGATTTAACTATCGCGCACATTATCATGTTTCGGAAAAAAGAACAGTAACCTTATGCTGTGTTAGCAAACAAAAGTTTTATATCAAAACTCGTCAGTAATTAATTTATTTCTTTATGAAAGGTGGGTGTAAACTATTTTTAAGATGTTTAATTGCTCAACACACTCACAAGTACTTGCAATTTTACGCAAGATAGAAGGTGCAAAGGAAGTTATACATTGCGTCTCCAACTCTCGAATCGCATTTCCTGAAGAAAAAGAAAAGCTCTTTTAAACTACATAGAAACCTCATAGATTGCGGTGAACCTCATCGCCAGGTAACAGATTAATTATGTTATGTTGAATGAAATGGGAGACGGGATATGAGGTCTTTGGGTCTTGCAAGTTGAATGAGGATGGGAGACAGGCCTGGGAGGCGAACGGGATGGTGCAGTCGGTAAGCGCATGGACGCGCTAAGCTCGAAGTCCCGAGTTCGTATCTCGGTCCCATCTCCCAGTTTCATTCATTATAACATAATTAATCTTTTAAACTAGTTTGTCCGAGACAAACTAGACAGACCTACGGTCTTTTCAGCCATGAGTCGTACAGATCTAAGTCGCCGTCGTGTAGTACAAGTTTATATTGATTCCTCTTACGGATATCGACATTTACAAAAAACTCTTGTTCTTTGAAAAGCAATTATTCTGTAAAGAATGTATGGCCACCGACGAAGTACGTAGTATGCTAGCTGTCTGAGAGAAAAGTAAATTTCAAGCGATTAACATAGGTCTTTCTTAAATCTCAACAGAAGTATGGACGCAAAGATACGCCTACTTTTTTTTCGATGGAGTCTGGAAACGTTAATGTAACTCTTCCGGAAACTCAGAGGAATTTCATCCTTTCTTGTGACTTGCCGGTGAGACAGGTTTATAATGAAGAGTAATTTCGTAACCTCGGCTTTTGTGAGTGTCTGCAGCGGCATGGAAGGTAAGTGTTACTCGAATGGACGGTGGTTGAGTCAATTAACAACGTTGACAGGTGAAGACGCCAACATGGTGGTGCCTCAAAGCCAATCTCTGTACTCACACGAGCACTGATTAGTAATTGTTTCGTATGATTTCTCGTTTATTTATCCCCTCATCAATAAAAAGTCACTCTAAAGTTCAAACTCAAGACATTTTTCTTCTATGCCTTTTCAACTCCTGTTACAATAATAATAAAAAGTCATAGCTCTGTAGAAGGCAAAACGATGATTAAAAATACCGAATTAAACTATATTTAGCAGTATTGGAAACTTGCAAGACTTTTTAGTTTAGTTTCGAACATTTGAATCACCCATGATAAGCCCTTGTTTTGCGAAATTATTAACCAATTGCGACGTTATGGATGCTCTGATAGTAAAAAAGTTATATACATTATAATAGAATTTGTCAATTTTGTTTTAAACTATGTAAGTCATACTTCGTATAAAAATAGCGTAATGTAAGGATAATACTAAGTTTATGAATACGCTTGCCGACATCTTTCAGAGGAGCATTGCATGAGCTACTAAAAGAACTCGTGCCGCTAACAGATTACTTATTTACATCAGGCATATACAGAACCGAAGAAACGAGTAATAAATATGTGTCCAAGGAAATGAACATCCAATTAAAAGTTTAATTATATAACCGTAAATGGAATACACTTATATTCTTGTCGATGGAGATCAGCAGTCGAACCGGCTTGTTTACACGCCAAACAACCCCAGGGGAGCAACGTTCGCGTCGCATGACTGAACACACGTGACATGTAACGTATGAACAACTGCATCGGAAGTCGTGAGCACGTCAATTCAATCACTGTTTTTGTACTTATGTAATTTCCTCTGAAATCATCTCGAGGTTTTTAGATATTTATATTCTTCAATAATGGTGATTAATATCGAGTTATTTTCAGCGTCGTCGTTCAGAGATATTTTTGTCTTTGGGCAATTTTCCTATAACTGTGATTACTCCTTCAGGGACAAGTAGTATTTTGCAATGTAGTATTTTATATACGCAGAACGCAGAATTGGCACTTTATGTTAGTAAAAAAAGGATCGGAAAAAAATTATTGAGGAGTCAGTAGATGATTTAGTATGTGAAAATTAAATAAAATGAGAGTACATTTGGGTTTAAAGTATTTAATATGATTTTTTCAAACTGTTCGTCTTCAAAAAAATCAAGTGCGTTTTTACCTTGAAATGCAAGATTTAGCAATTAAAATTGAATGACTGGAAATAATGAGTGAGTCAAGTGCCACCTATACTGGGGTCGAAATCGTTTATCTTTTTGTAGATCTTCTTCAATTGAAGATCGCTCGGGAAGGTATAAGGGAGAACGTGTTGCATTTTTATAATCTCCTATAGGATCTTCCACGCAGCATTTGGAAACCATTTTGCACTACGATGTTTATTATTTCTGACTGCAAAATTAAATCACGCATATTACAAAACGTCCTTAAAACCTTAAATAACTAGCACTTCTCACGATAATTCCATGATGATGTAGCTAATGTGAACGCCATATATTTACGTTCGTGTATCAGTTCAAGGCTTTGTACTCCACATGGCGTTGACTCAGGCAGCGAGAAGCAACCACATTACTCCAGTCCCTAGAAACAGATCCTATCTGGCTCTAACAACCTCCCAATCTTTGCACGTCTTCCTCCCTCTAGGCGGAGTGATAATTTCATTTACTTTGGAGAACATGGGTGGGAGGACGAGAAACGTTATTAACTCGTTTCCTCTCATGTAAATTAGGGGGTGACCACTCTTAGAATACATATTCATCTCGCAAGTCCGAAATCGATCGTATCCATTTGACAACGACTATTTACTATCTCATATGTATATATTACAAAGTCATTTATTTTGGAATAAGAGTTTTAATTGCCTCCACCAATTTCACAACAAATAAGATAATACGAATGACGTTCTTTTGAGAATTTAATTACCTTTTGGAGAGACGGGTAAATTCATTTCAATTATTTAATAGAGGGAGTAACTCTTTTGTTAATGTGTGAGGTTGTACCACACAAATTATATACCAGACCGCCCTCTCGCCTGCAAAAGGTGCGTTACTGGTTTCAGCGCTCCAAACGAAATGTCTGTAAACTACTCTTCGAACCTACTTCTAAAAGCTGCCGACAGGGTGCGTGGCAGTTTCCGATTCCCATTCCCTCCCCTTCTAAGTACTGTACCCTCCTTCTCATTTCACATTGTACTTAGCTGAAAATACTTTCCCTACAAAAATTAACATTTGTGAATAGTTAACACAATGTATAATTCTAATATTTTACTACACATTTGAAACAGAAAATAAAAACAGGAGATGTACACAATTGACAGGAAATGTATACAAAGAAAATACATATTTGCTCTTAATTCTATTTATTCATAATAAGATTATTATTATTATTATTATAGGCCTTTATGGCTTTCCAACATCTAGGTCAGCCCTTGAGTGATACATGAATGACATGAGGGCGGATGATGAAAATTATGGTAGAATGTAAGGGATCCTTTCTTCATAATCTTGGATCAGAGAGAGTTTGAACCAGTTTCACCAGAGGTAGAAGACTAGCATGCCATAACACCTTTAACCATAATACTAATTGTTCATAGTAAATGCCATCCATGATGCCACTGATGTATACTCTTATGTTTCTTTCAATCACAGACTACATAGGTCTGCATGCATTTTCAAAACACGATACAGTAGAACCTCGATTAGCCGTGACTCTACCGTCAAAAAAAGAATTTCATCTACAATTTCTACTATAGAGTAAATTAGTTAATTGTCCCTCACGATGTCATGTCCTTCAAGTTTGTACTACTTTTTTGACAATAAATGTATTATTATATATAAATACAAACACTTCCTAGTATTTCTACAGTTGTACGTAGGTTTCTCGAAACTTAGAGACAGAGACCCTCAGGTAACAATAAAATGTAGACTGCCAGGAGATAATGAATTTGTGAAATATTAGAAATGAAGTAAGGAGAATAATTTCAAACTGCAAGAAACGAAGAATGATTACTTCATATTTCTACCCCTGATAACGTGATATTCTACATACATATGTATGCATGTTTATGTACATACGTAATTCATTAAATAAAGTGTTTCGATTAAACATGATTTTCATTTATCCGTGCGACCCCTCCCCTCCATTACCGCGGATAATCGAGGTTCTACTGTATACGTGTAGGGACTCCGAAGCAAAGTATCACTAGTTACCCACTGTAAGGAATGGCCATTCACTTCAGTTAGCACAACACAAAGAGAAAAAAATATACAAATACAAAATATACATAAAATATACTAAATATAGACATACAAAATATACTACAAATATTACATTACTCATAAATTTGGTTTCAGTGAGGAAAGAAAGATGAAAACTTTGTATATCCTATACTTGGATGGGGTGGTGCATATGATAATGTATTTACAAAATTTACAAGATAGATTACTCCAATTTATTAATTTTAACAAAAAAATGAAATTTCCATTAAATCTCAGGAGTACTTTTTCTCTCTCGTCTTTGCTTCATTTTATGAATCTCTAAAAAAGACTTTTTTGAATCTAGTAGCATTACTCCTAAAAAAGCATAGCCTTCTTGTGATCAAAAAAACAATAATAAAAATGGTACAATTGAGCTTCAAAAACAATTAACGCTCTAAGTAATATTTACATATAAACAAGCTTATTTTAATTTAACCGTAAAATGAAATACAAATCTTTTCCTGAATTTATTAGTATTTCATTTCCCGGTTAGCTACCTTGCACCACCAGGGTATACAAATACGGCAAATTGCCATTACAACTAAATTTTTAACGCTACCTATGTCATTAATATGAGTCCCCGTGCTCAAACATTCACTCTCACTTACACTCATTTCATTCTACCAATCTAATTCAATCTTTTGAAGTAGGGATTCCTTGATAGTTTGCAAAACCCGAGGCATGTGTGGATTTTCATTTAACATGTCACCCATGATGTTTGTACCCTGAGGAACAGACTGTACTAACTCCCTCACTAGGATAAGTAAGTCTGTGTTCATCAGTAGTGTATTATCTGAATAACAGCTACTATGAAAATATACATCAGGTTCCTCGGTAAGGAGTAGTCCTTTGCAAATATTACAAGAACCTCTACTCAAAACTCTCTCGGCAACGTACGCGACACTTGCATTAGCCAAAGAAAAGTCCTCAGAACTTTTCCCCACAGTTGACAATTGATTTGACTCAATACTCAGCATCACGTTCGTTGTTGGAAGTGGCGTCATTTACAGATACACAGTACAATATCAGCACCAAAAATGAATTCCCTCAGATTGCAAAGAAGATGTGCATCATCTGAATCAAAGTTTGCTTCACGAGTAATGTCGCAAAATGCTAGTCCATTCATGATGCAAATCTTCAATGCAGAAATTAACTGACTCGTAGTGGGTTGATAATTACAACCGCAGTGTGATCGAATTTGGCCAAACAAGTTCTCCAATGCATCCTTATTGATAGCATGGAGAATGAAAACTTTAAAATTATACTACTTTACTGACTGGAGTAAATACCCCATTCCATTCATTGTGGTAATGAACCCACTTTGAAACGGAATTGTTCCCACTTCTACTATCTTTTGGATGAAATACCCACCCCCTAATCTCTGCCTCCTTCCACAAGGCAAAATATCCTGAAGCATCTCCAAAACCATGTCTGAAACTTGTGGTATCGGCAACAAAAGTACACAAAATGTTATTAACAAAACACCAATATTAATCACTTTCTACTAAAATCAATGTCTATTACATAATCTAATGAAATAAATAATGGAAGATGACCTTTTATGGACAAACAGTATATAAATTTTGTGATAAGAATTCACAACGTTTCAACCTAACCTCATTACAAAGACCCCAACACCTCATTGCTACAACATATGACTATACAACCTCAACCTCTTATCAAAGACAGGACTAAATGCATACAGAAAAGTGTAATAGACAGAATAGCATGATTCCTAGGATTCCCAATACCTAGAAATAAAAGTACAATATCATAACTTAAGTCAAGTACAGACTGGTACAAATTGATGAGATCATTCTTTGGGTCATCACGACATCTGGTAAATATCACGAGAAAACAGCATTATCAGTCGGAATGCATATAATAATAAATTTGTGGTGCAACAATATTTATGTGAATCATTTCATACATGTAGACTTCATTCATCAACATATCACTGAGATATTATAGAAAATAAAATTTTATACAATAATTCATGTACGATTCGTAACATTCGTTTTCTTTTAACATACCATGAAAGTTGTCCGGAGTAAAATGAGCGGAGCACACTCGGGTAGACGGCGTGACCCGCACACCCGTGAGACCAATTACATTCAACCACTGTTGTCATCTACAAGAGAATGTAACAAATATATTTATAAATAAATAAATAAACAACAGAATATGTAACACTCATAAATAAGCAACTATAATCGCAGCAAAGCGACTGAGCTATGTACGTCTGTCCACGTGGGCAGTGGCGTTAAGGTAACAAATAATTACTTACTTTTCTGGTGCCTTAGGAATGCTTTGGAAAGTCACGTCCGGGGTGTCGCCTAGCTTATTGAAGCATCCCGGAACACAATACACGAGAAAACGCGACATGTCGTGAACTTTCAATAACAGAAATACTGCGAATTACACAAAATTACTCAGCCAACATAGACAACGTCCACAGCAGTCCACAGCAGTATATTACAAAGGCGGCGAACACTAGCAGCCAATAGGAGCAATAGGAGCTGGGTGAACACGATCCTGCAGCCATCTATTGAGCGCAACCATAAATATATGACTGGTGGCGCTGTCTGGACGAAATGTCTGTAAACTACTTCAACTTCAAACTACAAACCTTTATGACCTATCCTGTTTCCTTAGCCTCGTACGTACATACAAGTGTAAGAAAATTAAGCTTTCAATTTTGTAATAGGTGAAGGGAATATACAATTGGAACAATTTTAATTGTGTCTTTTTTTGTATTGTACACCATTATTGTTTATTCTTTGAAATAATTTTTCAAAATAATTTACAAAATACATTGAAGCGTACGTTGTTGTAGATCTAGTAAAGACGACGGCTAATTATTGAAAACAAATTTTTTGAAATGTAATAAACTTGTAATAAATGAAAATAAAATAAACCACCTTATTTGTACACACACTATTTATTATCAATTAACAATTACACGATCTACGGGTAACTATTACATAAAAATCCATAAAAAAGGACCTTAGTTTCTTGTCGGACACCTGACAAAAGTGTGGGAAATGGTGAAGATGCTGGAAATGAGCTGTGAGGTCTTAGAAAATCACAGAATAAGGAGTATAAAAAATAAAAAGAATGTACAGAGGAAAATGGAGAGTATGTATTATGATCCCAATAGTAAGCAGTATTTTTATCAGCGTAGTGACCCGGTACCTAAACACAGAGTTATTATCCGGATGCACATCTTTGTATTTTGTTGTTAATTTTAATTTCTCTTTCATGGGTCTATTAGTTCATCCCTGCCGCCTGCAGGCGGGCGCATTCTAATATCTTAGCGACCACTTTCTCATACGCACCGTCATGATCACTGTTAATATTTCTTGCAAGTTTTCAAAAACGTCCTATCTAACAATCTATGCCAGTTTTCTTCCCCGGTGACACTATTTTCCTTCATTAGGTCCATTCTTTCCACGAACACAATTGTCATAAAAAGTTCATTTTATTAAGATAAATATTGAAGTCCTCGTGTCATGTGGTGAACTGTTCCGTGCATTCGTTTGTCAACTGCAATGCTTCAAAAGGGCACGTCTATTGCCTTTCAAAAAGTAAAAGGTATCTGATCAGTGTCAGATGGTTGATTTACTAATTGATGCAGATTGGACGTTCACTTACGACCCATTTATTTCATTTCCGTTTTAACATTGTAAGAGATTTGTCCCACAATCTATTACCACACAGATACCCATCCCCTTTGCGGCAACAGTACTTTTCAACCTTCTTTAGCATGTTTAATTGTATTTCCTCCTCTTGAATCAAGTTTATCGTCATCCAGTGTTGTTTTAGAATTACTTTTTAGTTTGTTAGAGACATCATTCTTTCCCCAGTCTATCCTGCAAAAATCCAGTCTTCTCGTCTCTCGCAGATTGCCTCTATGGTAAATTCTAGCGCCTTGTGATCACTGCTCAGTTCCAACCTGCAGTGCATTCGATTACCAAATAGTTCTTTTCTCTGTTTTGCAAATTCAGGTCGATTTTTGACATTCATTTTGACAAAAGTTCATAAATTCCGTAAATATCACAAGTCAAGTCTTGTCTGAATATTAATTTTTCCATCTCATCCCCCCGCACATTTAATTACTGTATCTTATAAAGGAGATCTTGCTTATATATCCCCCCATATTTTCACGTATTCCTTGTGATAGCGTTCTAATATGTTTTCTATTTTCTTAAATATTGCATTTCCTTTTCTCATATACATTGATGACTACTCAAAATAAATAAATAATTAAAGGATTTCAACCTTAGTATGGGCGAATACTATTTAGTATTTTGTGATATGAAGTTCACAACGTATCGACTTGACGTTGAAGTAGTCGTCAGGTGTACAAATTATAACAAGAAACATAACAAAAAAAATTGAACACTTTGTGTTTATATTAAACGTTTGACCTACCATATAACCATATACCATATAACGTTTGACCTACCATTTGACCTACCATATAACTTTAAAATGGCAACATCTCATTCCAAATCCTCCTCTTCAAACTTTTTTCTTCATAACATCTCTGAAAATTCATTTTCTATTTATGTTTTATCAACACCATATATTACAATCTATGGATTAATATTACATACCTGACTCATTGAAAGACCTTCTTTCCGAGAGCAATGTTCTCACTTTTTGTGCTCCCTGCCTATTCAATAGAGTAATCAATAAATCATCGTTACTAGTAATCCTACTCCTCAGTACGTTTACATGTTCATTTTTATCATGTTATCATTTTTATCATGTTATCATTTTTATCATTATTTTATCATCTAAAGTTTTTGTGATGTCCATTACGGACTTTTTGTTCTTCAATTATATCCACATGGCTTTTCTTGACGATTTGGTCTTGCATACGATTTGCTATTTCCCCATCCTTGTCGTGTAAGGATTCCTCTTTTATGGTCTTGCTCTATTAATTCGTCCAATATCCTCCTAACTTCCTCAAAGTAGGTTGCACCCGCGCCGCGGAGTCACTAGCAGTGCCCTGTGAGGTTGTATCTTATTTAGCAATGTAAATGGACCAAGCAGACGTATAATACACTTCTTGTAATCTGAAATGAAAGATATGATAATGACAAAATACATAGGAGGACAGCAAACGCTTTGCAGATACGAAAATACACCAATTCACAACGTAATTACATTTACATAACACTTGTACGATATTTTTGTCACTCTATGCTGCAGATGGAGAAATATATATGAGAAAGTATGTGCAATGGTTTTGCACCACTAGTTTTATTTCAAATTTTGCATACAAAAATGACGAAAACACACACACTAATCGAGTGTTTATAGATAGTAAATAAATTTCACAAGACATTTAACTCAAACACTGCGGCAAACAAATGTGTTAAAATATTTCATAAATCGGTTATTTTTGGTTTAAAAAATAGAATTATGCGATTAACTCTAAAATCAAGCCATTTGAATACTACAACGTGTAGAAAGCAATATCTCACGATAGTTCTAGTCATGATGAGAAATTTTGAGATTATGCTCACAAAGATTCAGTGGGAGAATCACGTTTCTCTTTCATGAGGTGGGGAATATATTATATGAATGGAATACGTTCTAAAAACAAGCAATGGGTAATGTGTGATGTAGGGCTAGGTATGACTGTAGAACATTACTGTGCCCTATAACAACAAATCATTTATTTTGTGAAAAAGAAAAATATTTTATAAGCTTATAAAGGTAGAAAAATTAGTATCGTAAGGAAAAGGGTTGACATATCTCTCTTATCCCATTCTTCGACCGCATTAATGTTATTACACAGCAAAGTAACATTTTAACATTTAAACGAACTTCAAGCACAAAAACAAGTTTTGGGGCACAATAATCTCATTTTTATCAGGTGAAGCAAACGTATCTCCCACTAATCGTGGAATTAATTATATTATGAAGGGTTAACTATGCCGATATCCTTAATTAATTGTACACATTATTATTAGTTTATTAATGAATGAACTATCAGATTAAGTAATTATACCCTTCGGAAACAATATTATCCGCAATATGAGGTTGAAACAAATAAATTGATTCGTGTTAGTGAGCACCATCTTCTGTCAGGAATGAACAACCTTCATTGTTCTTCTGTTTGCCACTAGATAGCAGGAGTGTAGACGGGTAGTCGATTTCAGACGCATTGATCAAGTAGTTTCAACATCTGCTACTGGAGCGCGTTAAGGACACGCTCGCTGCAGAGTGCGTCTAGTGTGTGGCCGATGCGTGATACGTTTTTGATTGGATGCGCCATTATTCAGTCAATGGGGAGCGAATTTAAAATTCCAAGATACACTGCAATTGAATTCATACATTTAATGTCACTTTGATGTCTGCCGGACAGCAAAGCTATTACACCTCCTAAAACTCGAGAACCACTAATCCGGTTTTCCTGATTCTTATTTTAATTCATAGATATGTTCTCTGGCAAGTTTTGCGTATATATTTTGTTTTCTTAGGTATTACAAGTAATAGACAATAACGAGAATAGACAAAGTCGGGGGAACAATCAATCCTAGGAGACATATATTCCATAACACTACCTAAACCGTTAGAGATAGGAGGTAACAATACATTACTATATTGTTTGTCTCGAAGAGTTCTACAAAAAAGTCCGCGACAGCATATGTCTATCTACAAACCGTAATCAAAATTATTGAAAAAAAGGTTATAAAAATAGACGTGTTAAAATATAACTTAAGAGAGCAATTCAAATAGATAAAAATAAATCCTCACCAAATTAAATGCATTCTGTGTTTTGTGTGTTTAATAAAGATGAAAAATGTCTTGAAATCGAAAAAGTTGTACGAATAGTTTAGATTTTACAAGCGTTTTAGTTTTACAAGTAGTCGGGCCGCCGCCACTGCCCCCGTTGTGTGTTGCCTCCGGAGGGCCAGGCAAACACATACAGAGTTAAAGATAAACAGAGGCAACCGTCTCTGCTGCAGATCGTCCTTGAGAACATGAGACAGAAGATACAGAGAGAAGTCGCGCTCTCGCTTGCACACCCGCTTGGAGGGGGAAAGACGAGGGACTGTGCAACGACTTGTGAGCAGCAGTCAGCAGTCAGTGAGGGTAATCGAGTTCCCCCACCTAAGACGATGTACGAGAGAGAAAGAACGATGTGCAAGAGAGAAAGAGAAATCGCTCATCGTTTTCCCCTCGGGACAACCGGTGCGTAAGGTCGGTCTATAATATATATGTCTATGGGCAAACATTTCACAGTCGCACTACCTTGTGGTCATCACTTGAAACAAACACTTTATACTTATGTTAGTGTATTTGAGTCACGCGCCACTGTATCTGAAAAAATGGCGGATTTCGGTAGTGGGGGTATATCGGCCACACACTCTCTAGACGCACTCTGGTTCCCTGTAACTTCCTATTTCCACTTAATTTCAATTAAAATTTTTCGTTGTTCAGATGATCGATAAGGATTATAGAACGATAATGAACATGAGACAGAAATTTTCTTCCCAATGCCTTAATAGGAAAATATACAAAATGTTCTTTTTTTTGTCCTGATTTGATTCATTTTATTGAAATTCATCATATACTTCAATCTGTAAAATAAATTAATCACAAGATTTTGTAATTTGAAGGTTCAAAGTTGACACAAATTTGAAGAATGAGTATAAAACATAAAAAGCATATACAAAGATCATGAAGTTTGTGTAAAATCAAGAAATATGTAGAATGACACAGAGAAATACAAAGAGAGGTATAAATGTATAAAAAGTTATTAAAAATATTGAAGAATTTAATTCACAAAATGAAATGTTATTAAAATTCTAAACGATTATTTATTGTTGAAAATATTGGTATAAATCTTTGGTAACTCGTCTGTGTGTCTACGTGTTAATCTTACGTTATGCGAAAATTTTTGAGACACATCTTATGATTATTGCACGTTATGTCAAATATAACCTTGTCCCAAACCATTACATGACAGAAGTTGAATCGTTGTGTTGAAATTTCATTGCGATTGCTGCTTTTTATGTTATTCATATTCTTCTTTAATATGACATCTCGGATTCTTCTGGAGTGGCCAATGTGAATGTAGCCAATTATCAACTAGGGGGTGGGAGGCACTATAGCCCCCTTAGCTCCCCCCCCCCACCATCGGATCTGAAGTCTCAACTGATAAAATTGAACTGATAAGAGACATACTTTGTAAAAGTGTTGCAGGATATTTCGCATATTGAATTTACATGTTAGAGGCAAACGTTATTCTTCGTATTATAATTTCTGAGCATTACACGCATTGGTTGAAGCAACTCGCCACACTTGGGCCTGTTCTGTGCAGGTTCAACTCGACAGTACAACTCACAGCTAACCTCCAATGTTATTAACGCGTTGTGTAGATGCTGTATGCGACGTCTTTCTTTGTGGGACCTTAACTTGCTTAACAGAGGATGGAGCGGTATTAAGAAGTTTGAAATTTGTCTTTTTTTTCAGCTAGTCATCTATAGGCGGCATGCGGCATGCCTTTCCTCCTATATGTGCTTTATCGTCCATATGAAAATTTTTAAACTGTTTATTTATCTTTTGAGTACAGCCTTTGTTTATTGGTAAAACGAAGAACGCCTCTTCAAGACATTTGTTTTAAAGAATACATCGTAAACAAATCTCTTGATATTGATTTTATTTCAGAACTTTCACACACATGTCTGTTCACTATGTTTGCATTAAAACGTTTTGTGAGGAAAACTCGTGAATTANTATATATATATATATATATATATAATCAAGAATATAAACTAATGTAAATTAATATTTCTTCTGCTATTTCGAAGCTCAATTAATAAATACGAACGTTTTTTGGAAGATTTACAGCGCTTTTTACTTTCCAATTATACAGAATGTATAAGGGAAGTATTTTATTTATATATTTGTTTAGGCTGTCTCAGCCACCCTGTCTACATACCTTGCGCAATACAGAAACCATCATTTTTGTTCATATTCACTAGCACTAATCGGTCAAAAAGAAAAAAAAGGGTACTCTTCAGATCTTAACGAATTGGCTCCAGAAGAATCCATTTTCAAATTTTGGCGATGATGTCCATTGTCGTATGTGTGTATGTATGTTAAAAACATTCAAATGAAACTTAAGATTTGACTTCGAATTTATTGGGAATAGAAGACTATTATTGGACAGTTCATACCGGCTTCATTTGCACATCGCACTCAACTTCCGATTTCTTAACATTTAAAATTTTGAAAATATGAATAGAAGCATTTTGATTGTTCAGTTAATTCTGCGACCAGATTGCTAAACCGCATTTCTGTACGTTGCACCGTTTTGGAGATTCAGCGAAAGCTTATAACGCAAAACAGGGTTATCTTGTTGGCGCCT
Source organism: Laupala kohalensis (assembly GCA_002313205.1). Lineage (NCBI taxonomy): Eukaryota > Metazoa > Arthropoda > Insecta > Orthoptera > Trigonidiidae > Laupala > Laupala kohalensis. Next base: position 644,721 of record NNCF01130793.1, on the reverse strand, counting down.
TTTTTAGGTCTGCCTATAAGGCAATTGCAAAGAGTTTAATGTGGATAATACTGTACTTAATTTACAGATATATTGTTCAGGAATGTACTAATGTACTATGTAAGGTGTCAGTATACATATTTTTAAAGATATTTATTTTTTAAATTATTTACGAGTTTGATTTTTTTTTCTGGAAGGGTTTCTTCTGTCTTCCTATATTGCAATATAGGGCTTTTAGATTTATTGCCTTTTTGGTATGAATTATAATTGGAAAGTTGAGAGGGGCATACAGCAGATTTTTAGATTTTTTAAATCTAAAAAAACACGACGTTCATCAACAGTCTGTGGCTTCATCAAGTATTTCTCAATAATGTCAATATATTTACATGATATTTACAAATCGTAATTATTGGTGTATAAGTGATAAAATATTCGTATTGTACCACTGTAAGTATTGGATACCACCGCGAAAACCCTAAAGAAGATTTCACCGCGAAAACCATGAAGTGTTCTGTGTGTCGAAATTTTATCATTAAAAATAAAAAAGGAGTGACCTTATTTGTAGGACACGATTTGTTGTCACTTCACAATTTTACCCTTCACAAAGTGTCGGTCCCTAGTACGAGCTATGAACAGATTAATTGTGCTGCAACGGGTTCTTCTCTAATTATAGAACTGGGAAGGAGAAACTAAGGAAAACAATGACCAGGGAAACTAAAATTCAATCCATTGGTATATGGATGATATATTCCACATAATTCCACGGCTCACATCGATAATATCTTAAATGTCTTTAACAGTTACCATTCCAAAACACAATTTTCAATAAAACAAGAAACCATTCATTTTCTGAAGATTCATAAGATGAAGGAGCTACAAATATTATGAATTGCTGTGTGACACTTTCTTAATCTCAGCTTTGAAAATCCATTCTATTCTCCTTTCAGTGGTATATTTTATTTGAAAACTAAAAATAATATTATTACTTTTTAAAGTAATATTATTTTTAATATTATTTTCGACCATTTATTAAATCAGTTTGAATTGAAAGCAGAAAAACATACTTGTAAATATGTGATTTCAAAATAACATCTTCAGAGTTTAGCCTTAATCTACACTGTGTTTTTGAGGTAATAAAAATTACAACTAAATCTTGTCGTGACAAAATCAAAATTCATTACATTTGATAGCTCATAATGGAAATTAATTCGTTTAAATACAACTATACTGTGACATGTTTTTATGTGAATCCTGCATTATAAATTACTATTGTATTCTCATTTGTATGTTTGAAAAATTATTTTTTTCCTTATTGGAGATTTTCATAATGAAAATGAGCTTGATTGATGCATGGTGTTTGAACATCAATTTCTTCTCTTCCAATACTCTTAGTGGTAGTCAGGAGAATGAAATCAAATCTATGTACTCTGCACTCCGAACTCTCAGAATTTTCATTAAATTATGTTTGCACCTTTGAGCTGGAAGGTTAGCAATGTGATCTCATGAAAGCCGAACTGTCTTGCTTTTTCATATTTAATTATTCCGCACAAAGTATGATATTCATCCCATTTCCCTTTTTTATACTGGAGTACGAAAAATAATTTACGTTCAGTATATTAGGTTTAATTTCAGAGTGATTATTTTAAAATTGAATCAACAAATTATGGGTAATCTCCATTGAGCCTCTAAGTCCGCTGCATGCGATGGGTGATAAAAAAAACAGAGATGAAATGGCGTTGTGTGCGTATTTTTATTTCTTTTATCCGTGACGTTGGAAAGGTTTACATTTTGTTTGTCGCTGGAATTACATGGTGGCTGATGACGTGCGTATATCCCTCGCTAGCAGCGACGGCTGATTTGGGCAGTCAGCGATAGAGGGGTGGCAGTGGCCAGCTGAAAGGGGTGGTTTGGGTGGCAGAGCGGGGCGTGGCTGAACGCAGGACACGAGCCGCAGATAATGCAGGCGAATTAATGGCTGGCTCTGTTCGCCGGCCCGGTCAAACCCAATGGCTTTATTTTTCGATATCGGATTAAAAACAAACGTGACGAGCCAATTAGGGGTAAAATTTTCATCACGATACTGGGTAAGCGGGAGTTGAGGGGGTTGAAATTTTGAAAATTGAGAATTAGCAGGTGTTTATAAAGCTCTCTTGGACCGTACTCTTCAGCCTACTGAAACAAACCGATGTAATTATTTTTACTAATTGTTTTTAAAAGCCTTTTTGACAGAAAGAATATTATGTGAAACAAAGGCCCGGAGTTTGTGAATATGTAAAGAATTATGGTGGCCAAATTCGACAAATAATAAATGCGGAAATATGTCAGATTTCCAATTATCTCGATGTTATACGTTGATATTATTAAATTACATCTATTGTAACGAATAAAGCCATTAATTATTATTTATATCGCAGTTTTAACGGGTGCAACTAAAACTGAAATACGGTTTTTGTTAATTAGAGAGCAGCGACACAAAGCATTTCTGTCGAACATTCGACGCTTTTTTTCGGAAAGTCATTAGAGCTTCATTAATAAAAAATGCTTCAGTACTTCTCAATTCACCCATCGTTTCTGATTATCTATCAAAAATCTGTACCTACAATTTACCATTGATTTACCATCCAAATTTTAAAAATTGCACTGTCATTTGTCACTGACAATAAACATCCTTTTTTCATTAGTTATAAATCATATCTTCGACAAAACAAATCAAACAAATAGAGATTTTTAATCATAATGGATGTTTTAGAGCGTGCCATCGGTAATTTAGTATTTCATTAATCTATCGGGATATTACGCATTACTTAATCATTTTTTATCATTCTTTGATTACAAAGTACAATATGATTAAAAAATTAATGAAAAGAGGAATATGTTTGGCCTTTTCAGTCGGCGAATGAAATTCAGTGTATTTTCATAGAAAGTAATTAATCAGTACCTGTATGAATTGAAGTTTTCGCAGTTTTTAATTTCGTAATCACATATTTGGGTCCAGATATACACGAGAATTATCCCGAATGTTTCGTTATTCGATAAATGGTTCTATAAATATGCAGTTATGACTATAGATTCGTGACTTTGGTTTGAAGTATTGTGAAATGTCATTTTGGTTCTATATTTTGTTTGAAATGTCAGCAGAAATTTTCCAGAATTCTTTTATGTTTAAAAATTTTTTGACGTGGAGATTCAGTAATTTGGGTTTTGAAATTGGAGATTCAGTAAGCTTGCTTTAAGATTACTTTAAAATTGGGAGAATGTCAGTGGACAAGTAAGTGCCAAAGAAATGAAGGAACATTGTAATATGTGACATAAAATAATGTAGACAATATTTTTGGCAAACGTAATTAGTTGACTAATATATTTATCAGATACCAGTTATACATTGATATACTTTTGTAGAATAATCGCTCTTAATCTTTGCACGTCTTCGGAATAATATAAGTGTATAATAATTTTTAATATTAAAATTACACCCAATATAACGCCCAGAATAATGTGTCGTCATTTGAATGAGAAATATAACTACCTGTCCGTAATTTTTTGGAAGAAAGGATAAATTTAGTCTGAGATTCTAACTGATGATATTTTGGTTCGAAGTATTTCTTTACGTAAAAATATTTTCCACGTGAAGTGAAGTATTGAACGTATGAGACATTACTACAGAGAAAATTGAGTGAATTGTGTCAATAACTGACAATTGATCGGTTCGTCCGTCAGAGCATTTTCTCGCTATATACATGTACATCAACGAATTTAATCGAATCGAATTCCCATTGATAAACTTTTGAAACAGTGATACGGTTATGACATTATTAATTGAAAATGATGAATAAAATGAAATAAAGAAAACAAAATGGTTTCGCATAGCATAACGATGTTTTTCATGAAGGTTTTCTTTCATAAAAAATATCAACCAATTTATTTTCAATCATATTCAGCATTTTTCAACAATGAACAATAATTTAATCAAAGAGTTACGGAACTTATTATTTTCTAGAATCGAAAGAAAGAAAACGAATGTTTATACGCTTCATAAACGTTTTCAAGATCAAGTAATTTTTGTCTCAAATAATATGTGAGGCATAATTTCAATAAAAGTTCTTCACTAATTCACTACTGTCTTGGAGAAAAAGATGTTTGGATCGCCTATGGGAGAATTTGAATGACAGTATTGGTAACGACACTCTACAACTACGGTAAAATTATTTTTTACTGTAATGATCAAACAATACACGAAATATTAATGCCATAGAATAACATATCACTAAAAATAGTACATTGTTTTCATTAAACTGATGCATCTGTACATTTTCAACACTAGACCATTCATTTTGGATGAATTTTTGGTAGCTCATTGAGGGTATAAAACTGCATTCAATGCCGACATGTATCTTAAAATTCCTTCAGAACATATTTTCTTCCTAAAGTTACAGTATCTGAATGATCTATCTAGTTACGGGGATTGCAATGATATTTATTTAAAACCTATTTTTTATAAACATGGTTTTAAAAAATATTGAAAAATCATTACAAACCACACATCTATATATAACTAGCAGAAGTGGCGGATCTAGGGGGGGGGCGTGGCGAGTATGAGGCTGTATTCCCCCCCCCCATTGGACATGAACTCTTGACAGATGAAATTAAAGTTGATAATGGAACACTTTGAAAAAGTCTTACCAGAATAAGATTTGTTATTAGTTATAATTTTTATTAATAATAGATGTGTTATTGTTATTAATAATGTATTTGGTATTGTTATTAATAATACAAGATTAATAAAATTAATAATATCATATCAATAAAATTAGTATTACCATGTTAATAAGTTTAATATATTATTGTTATTATTAATACCAAATTGTTAATTGTTAAGTATTAATGTGATGTATTTTATTTAAAGGTAATGTTTATAAAATTTGTGTTGTAGAATCATAACTTTTAAAGAAAAATGCTCTCCGGTTTGCCCCCGCTCTTGATTACGGTCTAGATCCGCCACTGACTAGGAGCAACTTAATGTTGCAAAAAATGAATAAAAAGTAACCACGGTGGGACTCAATTCATGGACTCAATGATCGCACACGGACACCCTACCCCGGCAACATAGTCACCATGTAGGAAGAGAAATCTTACAACACCGAAACTTTCATAAGTCATCTGCATTTTTTCGTGATGTGAACTTAAAAGTGACACATAGAGATGTCTTTTATTTAATTTACTCTATAGATGAATTAATGGTTAAATGGTAAATTATGGTTATTTATCGTAAGAATTTAGCATCATATTTAATTTGCCGATTGTGATATCTCAGCATTGAATAACGTAAATAATATATTGTTACTTATTTGCGGTTTTCACTTATACGCTGAAATGAGATCAGAGAATGCTTTTGGCACTCTGGCTCAATTTCTCTTTAAATAAATTTTTGATTGTGTTGAGATCAATTCATTTACCATGTTCCTTGATGCTTATGATAGATTGATCCATGTGCAATAATATCGCATTGCTAAACCCAGAGGTCGATATCCTTCCTATTCTAAGATGTATAGACTAGAACATAAAAAATGAAAATTAGCCATTTGAGTGCAAATACAAGGTATAGTGCCAAGGATGTAGTACATACCTCCTATTCCCAACATGTAATTTAGAATCATCCATGTATAATTGATGTTTATTATCTGTCACTGCCTGCTCTTCGTCGTACACAACGTGAGTAGTATTGTAATATATAGAACATCTTCAAATAATAAGTGAAAAGAAAATTAAAGCCCCCAGGGAACTTATATCTAGTAAATACGTGTTTGGCAAACACGGGGCCCCGAGTTGAGTCTGGCATTACTTCCTCTTCCTTGTGCAAGGCTTTTTCCTTTCTCTTTCCTAACCTACCTTGGTCACCTCTTGTTCTTTTCAATCCCGACGCTAGGGTATCTTTCATTTTCCTCTTTCTTCTTTTTTATAATGATATATATTATGTTTTGAGATATGTTGATATTTGAGTTTTGAGTTGTAATTCAGGAGGGTTTTTAGTGGGTATGGTTGAGTCATTCGGCGAGTCCCACACGCAAGGGGAGTCATGTTGGCCCTCCTTAGTACGTAACTGCATTTTCCCTACCTGTATTTAGGGCTCTAATGGCCTCCACGTCGACGAACCGTAAAGCCCCACAAAAAAATTAAAAAAGAACTGGATAGTTTAGAATGTGATCAATGATGTATATTATGTTAGAAACAGGAATGAAAATTGTAATGCAACCACCTTACTTTTTGTATTACTCTGATGATGAAATTTGTTTTGACAAGCAGTTATTTAATTTAAAAAATCATGAAATGAACATGTGTGTAATATAAATTTTGTTCATCAGTACAGCATTCTGAGTTAGCAGTGAAGGGTCTACATTTTACTGATTGTTAAAAACTCTTAACTTTCTGTGGGTACTCTTGTCCCTATCAGGGTTAGTAAGGTGTCGAGGGGTAGAGCTCTTGTAAGCTATAGAAATTGTTACTCCATTTTGGAAACATTTGGGATTAATTACGTGATGTACTAGAATACCTGTAACATGAGAACCAAGACAGTCTATTGGTTCGTGATTTGTTATTTTTATGATCACTTTCTTTTCTCTGAGTGGGAGCGCCATTGAGAAGTTTAGCCGTACGCTGCAGAGGTGGAACGGTACCGTGTGACCGGCGCTACCCTCTAGGAACGCCCTTTGAGGAATGTTGACTGTATTATACTATTTCTGTGAAAGTGGACTTGCACGCCATATGGACCGGGGTGAGGCCCTTCAGGAATGTCGGTAGAACCCAGAAAGAAAGACTTACTATGTTTATGAGTGGAGTATTTTCGCCGCATGCAGAGACAATGACAGACGGGGCACGTTCGGGTGCCTGTCTTGGGCCGACAGCGGCGCGCCCTCGCGGTGAGGTCACTTCATTCCCAGGACGGCTGAAGGGAGAACAAGGGGGTGGAGTGCACGGTGGCAGCGACAAGGCGTGGTTGCCTTCTGGTCACGTGACTTCCTCTTCCGTATATATTGGAAGGACTGAGGATATTCGTGGACTTATATGTGTGGGTTGAGTCCGCAGGTTACTTGAGATGTGACCTAGCTAGTATTGGTCGTCAGACCACTGTAAGAGATTGCTACGGTAATCTAGATACACTTGTTACTAGTTGCGAGTGATGCAACTTGTACAGTTCGTTATTCGAGAAAGCAACTTGTAATTTTGGAGGTTCGAATAATCTAGATGGGTCTTCCGAAATAATTGTGAACAACTGAATTTATGTGTGTGTAATTAATGCTTTCTGATGGCATTAATTATGTAATGACAACTTTATACTTGTATTTACGATTTTGAGGGTTTGTCCAAGTTTGTAAATACGCAATTTCAATTTAATTTGTATTAAATTATTAATTATTGTTATTACACGTGTTTAATTGTCCGGGAAACTGGACTGGTGGCAGCGGTAAAACTACCATAGGAATTGTGGTGTTTATGTGGGAATCGGGAGCCGTCTCATCTCTACTGCTCCTCTTCACTGTGAATCCCGCTTCTACCAAAACTCACACTGATCTGGGCTTGTGCGGTGTGGTTACAATACCTATTCAGTAGAAAAAGAAAAATCTGTCATTCCTTTTCTAATAATTTTTCATACGAAAATATTGATTCTACAAATCCTTACGAAAAGGTAATTTTATCATCAGCTGATTGTAACATTTTCCACGTTCTTTTATTCACGATAAAATTGATATTTTTGTGAAGAAGTAGGTAAAAGCTACAAAAGTTCAATACTAAAGTAGAGTGTATTTTGTTTTCAGATTTAATGACTAAGAATAAAGAAAACAACAGTAAACGGTTGATAATCAACTTTCTTAGGAATACCGGTGTTGCTGATGAAAAAACAAGAAAGAAAGAAAATAAATTGCAAGTCTACATGTCAATCGGCCTCAAGTCTACGTTATTATAGTGTTCTCTCGACGAGAAGGTAACATTTCCTATGTTAATACTACTCACAATGGAACATTTGCCAACATTCTAAAAGAAGCCCTTTTAACTAGTTTCTGGGCAACTTTATGCAAAAACCAAAATCACCAGTCGATTTTGAGAAGAAAAATAATTAAAAATCAGTACGGATAATGCGAAATTATTTTAATTTATTACAGAAAAATCAGACTCACCGAGTAATGTGACATTGCAACATACAGCCTACTGTTTCATAAGCCACCACGTCCATGGCAGCGCTCTGATAGTGGGGTATCCGACCCGGTATCACGCATGTTACCTTGTGGAAGTCAATATGAGCGACATCGCCGATTTCCAAAATTAGGATATATTAACTACTACAGGTGGAGGTAGACCATTAATACCGACCGAGTCATAATACCCACACTACTTCTTACTTACGTCCATTCGGAAACATAATTTATATTATTTAATATTGTAATTATGAAACTTTAGAAAAATGTGATTCTCAAGGATATATAAGGTTTTGAGAACGAAATAGGAAGACGAAGAATTTTATTTTATATCACACAACGTCGTTTTGTACACAGTAGCACAAGGAAGAGATGTATTTCTTGTAGCAATTGCGACATTGAGATATAGCAATAGCAACTGATCAGTTTTTTTGTAAGGCACGCGAGTGTGACGATAGTTTTACACTCGGAAGCTCAGGAAGCAGCGAGGTTTTGAGAAACTGCAGCCCAATGTTAAGCAATAGGAATTGGTCAATTTTCATCGGGAGTTCGCATGACAAAAGAAGCACAATAAACCGCTCCTTATTCCTTGCCACTGTATTATTATGATACGGTAGCGGCACGCAGTATTAAGAAAATATTCCGTTTCTCATGCCAGGAGTACACATCGTATAGACTGTTAACAAATTAATATCGAAGCACGCGCGTTAACCTAATACCCGGAAGCACTAGGTACTGAGTGGTATTAACATCTTTCGTTTACTGTTACCAGTTTATATGATGTGGCACGCGGGCTAAAAGAAAATTCTTATTGCTCCCAGAAGCACATTTACATTTTTTCTTTGACTTGTGTCTATGTGATGGCTGAGCAGTTAGTGCTCTCCCAGCTCTGAGTTTCCGTTCCCACGCTTCTTTCCCTCGGATGAATTTTGTTAGATTTCCTCAATCGTTGAAGTAGCTTGGAAATTATATTGCGTGCGCGAACCTTCTTACACGAATTTCTTGGATTCCCGCACTCCTCAAGATCTATATCATGAAAGTTTGTCAAACTACGTGCCCGTTCTCTGTTTGAAGACCGCGGAATCACTTCACGTTGTCCCATATCGTCCAATTCTGCTAATTTACCTTCAGCGAATTCTATGTTTTCTCGAAGCTCGTCACTGTAAATTTGATCTTCCAAAATATTCGGTAGGGTTTTCGTATTTAAGAAGAGATGTTTTGACATTTGAAGGTAGTTGGTTAATATGAGATTGTCTCCCATCCAACGCGTGACTCTGTAGCTACCGATATTTTGCACGTGTACGACGCCTGCAACTTCAGGAGCAACTCGCGAGTCGTTGGCAGGAATCTTCTCATTCTGGAATACGACACGAAAAATTCCAGTTAACTTCCTGAGTTTGATACAATGGTATTAGATGGAATTGTGTCTACTTTTTTTAACCCACCTTCTTTAGAAATATGACCGGTGTTAATTATTTTGCCACCGACTTGAAGGTTCTCAATGAACTTATGCATGTAGTTTTGCATTACAACCTTCAGTGTTTTACTTCCAATGTCGAGCACCAATTCCTCTGCGCAGAAAAAAATATGACTCATTACAACAAAAACAATGTTTTGTGACAGATGGGCATTGCTTTCAAGTAATTTATTTGTTATTTAAATGGCAATTATTTCGAGTTTTAATGTTTTAAATTAATTAAGTCTACCTTTCTCTACCTCCATCTTCACTCTCTGAATACTCTTTCTGAGATAATGTCACCAATTCTCTCAATTAAGTCAGAGCTACTCACACCATGTGCGTTCGTCTCAGTCGTAACCTCCACAAAGACATGTCGTTGCTCGGTAACCACATCCTTAGACCGGACATTGTTCCGCGGCATCATTACTATAGTTATGAACAACATTTCATACCCATTATCATTCGATGATATACAATAGTGAAAAGGTTCCTAAACGTTTGTGCCCTCGGATCGTTTGATCTGTCAATACTTTTCACCAGCATCTACAACAAAACATTCATTGTATGTACAGTACAGTGAAATTTGAACTATATTTGTAACCAGGCCCGGACTGGCCATTGGCAACTCTGGCGAATACCAGAGGGTCCAGTCGAAAGAAAAGAAAAGTATAATTGACAATACAAAAAAAATTATTAGTCCAAGAAATATTTCTGAATTTTTTCAAAAAAATATTACAATTTAAATCTTATGTTACCTTCATATTGAACATATTATTGTACCAAACAATGGAAGAAAAAAGTTCATTGTTTCTTTGCATCATTCTTCAATATATTTTTAAAACTAAAATTATTTAAATAGTGTTTATAAAAAGAAATATTGTTGTAATTATATTTTTAAATTTAACCTGCAATTTTTTTCACTCTTACAAATTTTAGGAAAAAAGACGCCTCTGTTTGACCGGAAATTATTGTAGACCGGTATCATAAATGACACTTCGAATTTTGGAAGTTTACAATGTCGTGAAGACACCCAGCGCATAGTATTGAGGACATGGAGCCTGGGGAAGTGGGTTAGTGAAGCATGACGTAGGAGGGCAAACCGTTTATAAACGGTAAGCAGACAATAGTAGAGAGGGAGAAAGAGAGACAGACAGTAGACGAGGAGCCAGCACTGCGTGGGAGTTACTTCTGAAGTGACACCCCAGTGACTGTTCCTTCCGCCGCCATCCTCTGTGTGTTGGAAGCTGGACGGTCCACGTCTTCTCGACTCAGGTTCAGACTTAGAGTATTGCGTCATGGCTGCCGCCGACTTCACTCTGGCCAACAATCGACCTCTCCACGACACTGTAAGTAATAAACGCGTCTCATGAACTCTGAGTCTCTCTATTAAAAACCCCACTTCTTTCCAACCCTAACTAGACTCTTTCCCCTCACTTCCCCTAAGTCGTATCCAACCCCGTAGTTCGGATCGGCCAACCTAAATGCGAGCTACGAGGAAGGAACAGTGACAAGTGGTGTCAGGTGTGGATTGTAGTTCCCTACACATCCCCTCAATAGTATCAAAAATAGAGTGTAGAATGTATCACAGCAAGTAGTGACGGAAACCGAGTTATTTCAAAAGGGGAAAAATTTGTTGTTTTTCTCAGTTTTATGTAATGTTTTGTTCTCATAAAATTTTGCGAATATGTTTAGCTAAAAAGGAAGAGGAATGTTATTTAAACCACTCTCGACAACAGTAGGTCGGAATAATTATAAATACGAACAGAGTACGAAATCCAGTAATGGGTTAACTTTTGTAGAAATTCAGAAATTACTAGAAGAAATGAAGGACCGGGTTAATATATAGGGTCAAAAAAAATCTAATTTAATACAAAACAAATTATATTGGTAAATTTCCTTCAGAAGATTAAAATGTTATATTATACTAGTCGCTAATTCTGATGAGCGCAGCATTTGATGTTACGTAAAATACGTATGTTTCGGGGGCAAGTTCCAGGAAACACAGCAAGTAGTAGAAAGGAGCGCAGGAAGGTAGCAAAGTATGGTACATAAACATCAAAAGTTAAGTATTCTCAAGAGCATCCATGTTTTTCTATAAAAACCCTTCCGTCAGAAAGACTTAGAATTCATGTTCATTTGTGTACAATATTTCTGTCAGAACGGCCATGGGTGTGTCGTTTCTCTGGTTGCCCATCTAGATCCATCTTACATACGCAAACAAAACACTTTTAAGGGTTAGACACATTCTAGTGCAAAAATAAATCTTCCATTATCTTGGGAAAGGGGAAGTTCGAAAAAAATGATAGATTGGGGACATTCAATAAATATGTTGGCCGCCGCGGTGTCAGGAGAGTTGCATTCGCATGAAGAAAAAACAGTACCTAAAAATACATCTGTACTTCTAGTACCTAAAAATACTTCGAGAACAGTGAAAGAAAGCGAAAAAAACGAAGAAACTGGATGAAATAGAAGAAACGAAAGAAATCAATAGAAAACAAAACAAATGTTCAAAATTAAAACTCTGTAAAATAATTAACTTCAAAACAAAACCATTTCAAATCTTAAGTAAAACTTTTACTGACCTGAGAATTTACTGCAAATTGGCTAATAAAATTGACTTTTCACAAAGTTGAATAAATAAATAAGTATTTCTTCCAAAATTTAATTTATATACTAGAAATTAATGAGACTTTGAATTCAGCAAAATATAGATAACATATGATTATTGTCGTTCTTATTTTCTCTATGATGTATTGTTATAACCTAACTGCAAATTTTTTGTATCATTACTTATATTTAAATTTAAATAAACGAAATATATAACAATTGTGTAATGGGCGTTATCCTGCAAAGCTATTTATATAAAATTCAAATAAAATAAAAGACTACAAATTAGTATTATAAATTTATATCGTGGAGCAAAATTACTTATTAACAAAAGGATTAAGGTTTAACAGGTATTAATAGATAGTTTGTACAATTTTATCTTGAATAATGGTGGTGAAGTTACAAACATAATTTTCATTGCTGTTGTGTATTTTGGATAAAATTTATTTTCTTATGGTACCCAATGAAGAGCTTTAGTCGACGTGATGAAGGTTAACCAACTGATGTAACTATTTTTTCAGAATGTATAACTAATTAAATGCTATAAGTCTAATTAAATTTACTCAGGTGTTCTTACAAGAAAAATACATGCATTGAATCTTACAAAGACTCTTATATGGTAAATTCGCAAATTCTAAGAAAAAATCTTTTTTCCATGTGGAAGAAACCTATTCCATGTTTTGTCTACGGTTCTTTCCACTGTGGAAGAAACTTGCCAAACCTGGTTTAAATATCACAGGTTATTTTACATTTCCTGTCTTTGTGTGTGTGCTATTAATTTTTATATGAGTCTTTAAGTCGGATTCTAATTCTATTATGGACATACATAGGATATATTGAAATTTATTTTCTTGGTTATTGCTTGTAGTTGCTCAATCTTGTCCATAAGATTTTGTTCAGTAACATTTCATGCCAATTTTGCATTTCATTTTGTGTCCGTCTGACTTAGGAAACTAACTACATAGTCTAAAGACTTGGTTTCAGAAATCAATCCTGAAGTAAACAAACTGTATCATGTTGATAACATGAATCGACCTGGATCGAGCAATTTTATTAGAGTAGAAGTTAGTGTGCTTAATCACTAAAAATTTTATAGTCTCAGGTTGCTTGAAGTTTTTCATTTCTGTTATTTGGTTATGATCATCAAGTTCCATTTTATAAGAGTATGTGTACAGTTGTTTTAATTAATTAATTAGTGGTTAGAAACTGCCCATGACCGCGTAGAAGTAACTTATTATACTATTTAATCATATTTACCTCATTAAGAAACTAACTTAATGATAGGTTAAAGACTAAAAAGATAATGAGATATTTCGTTTTATGAGAGGGAACACGACACGTAGGTTCCTCATCTCTTTTCTATCCTGCTCCAATCAATAAAATTTTCATGCAAATCATTGACTTGATATTTTACTGGAATAAATGTTATATTGAACGTATGATGAATTCTTCGTTTAACTTAAGCATATTTAGCAATTCAAGAAAAAATGGAACGGAATTTGTATGATGGATGGTATTTGCAAGAATTCCAAAGGCAAATGATTTCATATTATGGAAATGAATTTTTTAAATATACTGTATTTACTATAAGTTCTTTTCGCAACGATTAAATGTGTCTTATATGAAATATATCGAGGAAGGTATATCGCCCTAATGTGTCCAAGGTATATCTGCGACGTCATTAAGCACTAATCTTTCGTCGGCGACGACTGAAGCCGTGCTGTGCCCTGCATTGCCCTCGCAGAGGGTGGTGTAGACAGAGGCAGTTGTTTGCGGACAATGGTTTGCTCTCAAGCTCATTAGGCGCTGTGGCGTCCAATTCCATTAGAGCGAGGTGCTGCGTGGAACACTGTCACTTGATAACAGACGTGGCGCGCATCCCGCATTACCCGATCATATTGCTCTGGGAGACGCGCTCCACGTCGAACTTTACTTGGCGAATGAAGAGCACTCAATATGCAATTCGAAGATTTTGTCCTCGCGGAATTGGGATAACTTACGAGCAAATGCTGTAACGTTGATATAATGATGCATAGTGTTTTGATACTCCACATCGTGGGTTTAGAAATGTTGAGATATTTAAAACGCATTGAGAATATGCGGTATGTGAATTTTAAGACATTTTTTGCCATTAATTCATTCATAGTTTTCGTTAATCATTCCATAAAACCCCTGTATATTTTTTAGATTTACTTTCTAAATTAAAAGAAACAAAAATACGAGATGAACAATTTGGATAACCTCATGTACTTTAAGAGATGCAGGGAAGTTAGAGAGAAGGGATTCGTTTCGCTAACGATACGAACGTGCTTGAGCTAAAATGAAAGTTCTTACGTTGCTCATTTTTGCAATGTTAATAAGCAAATTTTGTATGTTAATAATTTTGTTATAACGACAGTTTATCATTTTCAGATCACATTGGACACAGGTTATAGTGAATCTACGTGTGTTGCTACGTTTTCTCAATCAAATTCTATTGAGTGTATCAATTTGCGTAATTGTACTCTCAATCGGGAAATCGGAGGTAATTAAGGAGAGCAAAGCTGAGAAATTCACCGAACTTGCTACTTGGCACACTTTCGTTTCTTTCATTACTTGCCACTTATCGCAACTAATTTTCCTGAGAACTTAATTAGTATGTTTTAAAAAAAGGAAAAGTTGTATTTTACACGGTCTTTTCCACACCCATTCTCATTTATGTTGGAAATATAATAGTGTTATAATTTATGTTCTTAAATAGTATAGAAAATTTCAATCATTATTTTATACGTGTTTAGAATGTATTTCAAGGATCTTCTTCATATAAAAGCGGAATTTCGTGGTTATCAACAATGTTTTCCATACATGTACTTTTTCTTTTCAATAGTCTTAAGTTTTCAAGACATTTCATACTATTTTCGACCAATTATAAAAAAAAAGACTTCCTCTAAAGTTCTATGATGAAGTTTTCAAGGTAGTATTCTCGTCATCCACATTAAATACTAACTCTGATTTACCTCAAGGTCTTCGAAATTCACAAGTCATATTTTTCGCAATGCATGACTTAGCTGGGTCTGCACGAATAATAAAAAGTTACGGGAATATTTAAATCAATTTAAAAATTGATTTCCCTAAGTACTACTTCATTATCTTGAACAACATCCCGGTTTCGGTCTGAACCCCGTGGTGGCCAGTTCCAGCAACCCCTTTAATTAATACCTGCAGTATTTTTCAAAGTGCGACAGCCGTGGTGGCGGAAGAAGAGGCGGTAGCATAAAAGGGGAAGGTAACTTCAGTGTGTAATAACCGAGTCCTCGTCTCCCTCTCTTCCTGCGTCAAAAATTCAATTATAGCTCGCCCTTTCGTAATATAAAGTGTTGAAACAAAATACACTCTTGTTCTGGTTTTTACTTTGCGGAGCGGTGTTTGGGTTGGTATTGTTTTTTGCGGCAGGATGTGGGAATCCCTTGGCTGCGTTGCCGAAGGAAATGAGATTGGAAAGTCTCCGCTGCATTGTTTTGATAATGGCGTTCTCCAAGAGTTCTTATTAATTGGATGTTGATTTTCTAAGGTTTTCTTCGTGCGATGGAAAAAAAATTATTTCTTTTTTCTAAAACGGCAAAAGTTATTCTTGCTTTTTTTGAATACACGGAAAGAAAATATGAACCCCAGAAAAAGATATGAGTGCAAGAGAATGAATATTTTTCTTCCAACAAGAGGATTACACTTCACTAAAATCGTTAGCAGAAGTTATTTTGTTTGTTTACTTTTTAAATAAATATTTTAAGAGTTAGTTTGGGGTTTATTTCTTTAATATTTTTCAGTTATTGGTAATGGGTTCCATTTCTTCTTATTATTACTACTTTTGAATAATATATTTTATCATTTAAAAAATGGTATCTCTTTTTCATTCAATACTTCATGGTGCTTAATGAACTCAAATCTTTGAGTCACGAGCGACACAGTTATTATAATAAAAAGTATTTCACTGTGTCAATCAAAGATGTGCGCAATCAAAATTGTGTTTATATTAATACTTACGCATATTATTAATACTTTAAAAATATAATATTACTCGAATTCCCCTTTGAAAACGCATTGTATTGCGAATATCAAAGAATATTGTTGATGCTTTGGAGATACCCTCTCTTGGAACGTGGTGATGCGAGCGCCTAGGGGGAATTCTCCAGCAACGTTTGTGAGGTGAACCTCTATATGGGGGTCTGGGAGCCTCGCACCCCAAGCAAGTAATAAGCAAGTCAATAAAATAAAATGAAATGAAATGTCACGAAATATTACAATACAAGTTGTTCGGGAACTTTGTTTATTTCACCTATATTAAAAGTGAATATTTTTAATTTTGAGTTACTGCATTCAAAAAAATATATTAATTTGGGATATCTAAATTTAAAATTAGAAGTGAATAATATATGTGTCTCGAGAGCTAGACCTTGCTATTTAACTAAAACTATTTCAGCTAAAGAGTTAATATTAGAACTGTAAAATTGAATTGATTCTTAGAAGTACCTATTACTCAAAAGGTGAACAGATGTTTTATTTCAATATCAGGGAGAATACTTCCGTACGTTAAAAATGAATAACCAAGAAAACGAGATCGTAATTGATTGATAGGCAACGAAATCATTTTCTTATACTTATGCGATTAATATTATGAGGCAAAACTGAAGATAATTATCAAGTGAGGGTAGACAATATTCATTGATACTGTACCATCACTGAAGTCTGTGAAGAAGTATGCTGCGGTTAGAAAAATTGCTACAAAAAATAAATCTGACCATTTCCAAAGTAAATTTAATTTATTTAATTGTGATTTTGCTTCAGTTTCCAAAGTATTTCTAATTAATTCGGGATTCCACATTTTCACGGTAGTTCTAATGACAAAACACCAAAAATGTCTATAAAATTTCAACTGCAGAACCAAAACTAAAAAGAAATAATTTAAACTTGATCTTGGATTTTCATGAACTCAAGAAAAACCAATTTCTCTGAGAATTCATTGTTTCCACTGAGAATTCATCATTTCTATCCGATTTATGAATTGCAGTGGCTACAGAAAACCTCATAATTAAATTCTTGTGTCAAGAGAGATTGTTTAGTGTTGGTATGAAATAATAACTGTTCATGCTTATTCATGCGTCATAAGCTACTCTTATCACTTGTTAAAATTACTGTACTACAATCAATCAAAGAAACAAAGGAAACACTTATTAGCTGAATATTTTGAACGAACTTTCCAATAATATCCTACAAACGTCCCTACGAATTCTTTCACATATCGATTATTATTGCATCGTTAAGAATGGGTTATGTCGGTGGATGTGGAAACATTCAATAGCAGATTCTATTCCAAAAATATAAATCAATCCTACTATACCACCTAGATTCCATTTACTAAGTTTCTTATCAATTCTTAAACTGAAAATTAATTCTAAAACGAATTGCAATTCACTGATCAAATAATAATTTCAATGATTCCTTGCAGGGAATTTCTACATTTATTATGTATACAGAAGATGTAGTTACAATGTGAACTAACACGAAAAGGAGAAATCATTGTAGATGTAGAGATATCTTTCTTAGGATAAAAACAAGTGAAATAACTTAATCCAATTAATTAAAACAAGACAAACACACTGGGATATCAGAAAAAATACGGAGAAAACCTTTTAATGCATAACAAACGAAAGATTTGTTAATGAATGAGCGTAGATACAGCAGGGATGATTTTTTTTCTTACTGGACACGGGGACTTCCATCAGTGATTACTTACTTCACGAACAGAAGAAAAGAAAAAAAAACTGGAAGAATATTTTTGTAGAATATGAATCAAGGGATGACTTCATTGATGCTGTTGGAAAACTTTGAAAGAGAACTTTTCTTGAGTTGAAAAGAAAGAGGAGTTTGATATCGGTTAAAGGATGAAAATGTGAAATTAAGAATGATTAGACTTCAATACTATGCATTGCAAATAGTATATATGAGGGGAAATTATGAGATATTGATTTACTCCTATGAGTTATTATGAAAAAAAAAACACGACGAAAAAAAGTAGAATGAATAATCCTGTAATACGAGAGATACAGACAGGATCTCGGTATAAAGTAAATATATTAGAGAAATAATATCCACTTAAAAAAAAAAGAAATATGTACTGCAAATTCTCGCTTTCTTCATTCTCTCCGAGTAGATTAAATAATTCTTTCGAAACAATGAACACACACTATCTGCTTTCCACTTCGTCGTTAGGGATAACGGGGTATTAGGGATGCAGATACGTACGAATTACACTGCCGCACAGATGTTCAGAGATTTGCATGATAAACAAAAGACGCAAAGCCTATATTATTACATAAAATTTCGAATGATATTATTTTTCGTGTTACTGAATCTGAATTTCGGGCATATAAAAAAATGGGTTATTTTTAAAAACAAATAAATGCAGAAAATATGACGAAAAGGGGTTTTGAGTTCGTTGAATTTGAATTTGTCGTTGAAATTTTAGAGATAAACACGAATCATTCAATCGCAACATGTGGGGAATACACAAAGAATTTGTTTATCCCCGAATCTAGTACTTGTAAACCACTTTACATTTTGCCATTGATTGCTCGTTCAAACACAGCTTTAACAAAACGCATTTACACATAAGCAACAATTGTATAATTGTCCAAAATACACGAATTTTTGCTACATTTTTTCAAGTAAGGTATGCTGAGAAACCCATGCCGAAAATCGACTGAATAACGATCCCGAGAATTCCGGGACTCCAAATACAGTATTTCAACTGCAGAAGCAAAATACCTTGCTGTGGTTTGCAGTATCCCTATTTTTAACGCAGGGTTTAAGGAATATAAACTACACGATTAATCGCAAATACGTCCTAAAATTTCTACTATATAAGGAAATAAATTTTATTATTTTGTGTTCATGTTTGATCCCTTCTGGCTTCACTCCACATTTGCTTTAATATCTATTTCAAGCAGACTCTTAAATTGAAATGAGTTTTAGGCCTAAATATGTTTTTAGCCCGTTTTTCTTCCAACTTTGGAAACAGAATTTCGGGATTCCTATCGCTTCTAATAATATCATACATTTCGTTTTTTGTCACCAATTTTTAAACTCTTTAGACTTGTATACAATTCTAACCAACATTGTAAAATTAATGTAAAATATTTGCGAGTGTTAAACGATTTAATATATTAGTACAATAAAAATATCTTAACTCAAAAACGGAGTGTATACTCGTAAGAAAATTTTGTTTGTGTATTACGATGTAGGGAAGTTACATGTTTATGATTTAAACATGTTTATGTTAAAAAAACCGGAAATGCTAGAAATAAAACCTCTTTCTCTATTTTACCGAAAAAATGGTTATTTATTAAATATAAAATATGAAATAAACTTCTTGTAAGTAAAAATAGCGTTAATATTCCTCCAGGAATAACTCCTATCATTATATTTCAGGAGTTATACATTTTTCCACAAGTTACAGCTATGTGCACAACGTTCGAATTTTCAATAGCGTCTTGTGCTGCAAAATTAAGGAAGATAAAGTACTTGCTCTTCACGTTTTAAAGAAATATTTTAATTTACGGTATAAACGTGGTTAATACTGTATCACAAAATGAATTTCCTCTCAAATTTGACTTGTTCCGCGTTGTCGCGATTTGTCACAATAGAGTTACGACTTAAGGTAACATTTACTCACACTTTTCTGAACTTATAAGCAAATCAATATTTTTTGTAGCAATAATTTATTTTGAGTAAACTATACATAATCTTAGCTTTCCCCTCCAATTACATGACACATTTTAGAAACGATGTTTGCATTGAGTTTGCACAACCGATTCGGAGTTGCAGTTCTTCGATTAATTCATTTCCTTGAAGTTGGTATTCTGTATTTTTACTTACCGGACATCAATATTGAATTTACTATCTTCACTTTTAAATGTATTTTTCGCTTCAGTAAGTAGAGAGAAAAACGTTTCTTATTTCCTAGATATTGGTAGGGAGAACAATTTCCCCCGTTTCTGAAACCCTTGAATAACACACCTACTTGTGAATTAGTAAATATGTCTCTAAAATCTATAATCGTTATAGTTAACTTAAAATTAAAAAAAAATTGTACATTAGATTTTTTAAATCTTCACCGTGAATAATTTTTATAGCGTTATTTTCAAACAATTAGTTGACTTGTAGACTATTTATTTTCAACAAATTGTATTCGTTCAATGGATTAAACCGGGCACTTCATGAAAGGCAACTCACCGCTTTTGAGAACCTCTGCAAAGTAACAGAATGGTGTCCCCTGTCGTCTCTAAAACCGCCGCCAGCACCCTTTGCAAATTCTTATCAGGAGGTCTCTGAGTAATGGCCGACCTGCCAAGCACTCTGCCATTTAATTTAAAGACGATACTTCCTCTTCTTCTTATTTCTCCTCCTTGTCTTATTCCACTTCCCTTTTGTTCGTTCCTAGAGTGGATTTTCACGAGAGGACGAGCGCTAACTTCCACTTATTCAAAGACCAATTTTTCTTTTTGGTACTATTTCTTCGGAGCGTTCAGGTCCCCTCTTCCCGCCGCTCCTTCCTCTCGCTTCCGAGTTAAGTTCCTTTCCGCCGTTAGTTTTATTGAGTTCTCGACAGTCGGAGAGACAAATTTTTCCACCCATACATCAAGAGTCGCGTCCGCAACTGTTCGCGTGGATCGGTTCGCCGTGCTTGGCATGCCGATTTACGTGCGCACCCTGCCTGCTAGGGTGCTTGCTTGCTTTCCCTTACTACGTGCGCTCTCTCTTGACCTGTTGGTCAGCGATACGTCCCCCGAGGACAGATGCAAGTGTCTGTGACAGTGAGTGGATACAAGCGTTTAGACGGGGAACGACGCGTAGTCTAGGGTTCATGGTAGATTGAAGCTTTTGTCCGATTTTGTAAACAAATATTTGACGACCAATCAGTCAACGATGTATAGGAGAAGATGATTTTACTTGTGATTGGGGTAGCGATTCATCAATCTATTTTTTTTTCAAGGAAAACTGAATCGTAATAGAAAGCTCGACAGAATTAAATCCAGTGGAAATTATAAAAATTATCAAGTCCGTTTCTCATAACGAATGAAAAAATATTTACAAAAAGGGACACTGAGAAATTTTGCAGTAGTAGATTTACATTGTGATTTGAAAATAATTTGCGTTTCATAATTATAATTTCGTCTTAATTATACTTTTTTCGTAAAACAAACTCTGGTTGCCAGAAAGCGACTGAATGTTTTTCAAAAGATAAATAGTACGTTCATAAATATTCATGAAACTGATATGACATGAAACTATTTTTCTGTTTTAGACACTTGACACAGTCTAAACTAGTTGATTCGATTTTTAATAAAGATACAGGAAAGTTTTGAGACAAGAGAATGAATATATATATA
>NNCF01130793.1:588634-616164 GCA_002313205.1 Laupala kohalensis | reverse complement strand
ATTAATATTGAGATCATAGTTTTCGGGGCCGCTGAAATCAGTAACGGCATTCTCAAAGACGCCAAAGTCCACAATCAGCCCGTATAAAAGGAATGTCATGAAAAAATGTCCAGCATGACAGATACAAGTGACGAGTCCACAGTTTTCGGCATCGTCGGTAGATAGTAAAAATGCGATATCATGTAGGTCTAAATTCAGCCCTCATGGAGGAATAACACCACTAGCGACCTTTGGGACCTTCTTGTGTAAAAATATTTGAAAACTAATATGGAAATATAAAAAGAAATGAAAATTGCGTAGGATACATAGTTTTAGGGTTAAGATATGTTTAATTAAACTACTGATGCCGTTAAGTCAAGTTTAGGTCACACAGGGGGTTGGTATCCCTAGAGCTGGGGGTTGGAAGAGCGATACGTAAAAAGACTACCTTAGAGTTTTATTAACCACGCAGGATTTAAAAAAAATGTATTTATAATTTTGCGTTTGAAAATAATTTTTTTCTGTTGAAAGAATTCATGTCGAAGCTCATAAAATTTTAATAATAATGCTATTCCTCTGGATAGCCACCTCACTTCAGTATGTAATAATAGTCCCGTATGATCGCTTCTCATTTCGTCGCATAGAATTTTAAATAATCTGTATTACAGTGGTCTAGATTTTACAAAATTTATAATTTTTAACTGTTTCGTCCATAACATTTGTTAAATTCATAGAAATTTTTTGTCACAAGTTCTTGTCTATGAAATAAAATACAGTGACTTTTAGTAGCTTTTGGAGCTACTTGAAGTATACGAGCAGTAACTCCCTTTATCTTCCCTACCATCGATTGAGCACCATCTGTGCATATATCATTATATTTTTCCCAAATTATTTGTTCTTTTATTAAGTATTCATTAATATAGATGAATATATCTTCTCCCGTCGCTTTTTCTTGTAGATGTGCACACATAAGTATATGTTTTTCGATATTTGTTTCACATACGTTTCGAACAAAAACTAAGGTAACCAGTCCGGCAACATAAGTGGATTCATCCATTTGTAAGCAAATGCGCTGCAAAGATCAAGTCGTCGAATTAGTTCTTTCTCTATGTCAGAGGCAATGTCTTTGATGCGTCGTGAAATAGTATTATTTGACAGTTGTACAGTATCTACTTGTTTGGCTGCTTGTTCGTTAATCACACATGTCAATATGTCTTTCAAACAACGCTTAAGAGTCTCTCCAATTGGATGAGCTTCACCCTTAAGGTAAGCGATAAGATGTCTCTGTTACACTTTCATTTTCAGTTTTAGCCATAGCAATAATTTGAAGTTTGGATTTTTTTAATAAGACACGATGCCTTTGGAAAAAAATAACATCTTTTTCTTTGCAATCAGCGTGTACCGTTTTCAAGTCCCTACGAAGTTCAGCAGGAGCTAAAAGCTATTTCCGAGTCTCTGGTAGCATAAACTCACTTTGCATTGCGAGCTTCTGAATTGTCAGTAGAAGTAAATCCAAAATTTAAATAACTGTCGTCATATTTTCTGTTCGAAGCAACACTTGCTCCTTGCTCTCAGTTTTTGAAGAAGTAGCCGTTTCAGTGGGTAACTAATTGTTTTTTCAGCAGTAGATATTTCAGTAGCAGAAGAAGAAAATTTTTTTTTGCTAAAGTTCCTCTCTTTAATGAAATATCCATAATTAGATTTACAATATTCATATTCTGAAATAGAAAATAAAAAAGAAAAGAAAAATTACTTTTACGTAAATCTACAATAAATAATTTTTATTACATTTTACAAAATTAAAATACCTCAAACTTACTGTATTTGTGGAATATAAAATAAACACAATTCTAATATATGCTTATAGACGTATCAGTACTAACAATGTTCACCATTTCCAAAACATTTGAAATTTTAAGCGAAACACAAAGGGCATGGAATTTACGTAAGTTGCACTTTAACCTCTAACAGCGTTCGATGTCGTGCTTCATTAATGAATTTTTATACATTTTTATTATTGGAGCTTTCTCGGTGTGTTAGGAAATTAATTAATATTCTGGGGAAAATTCCGGTTTGCGATATTATCATGAAGTTTTGAGAAATATGATTCAATAATGTCTGTCAAAACCGGTTTTCAATATCGTGAAGTTCTACGAAATATGATACAACAATGTCAATTCGTTTTGCGGTTAAGTATTTGTAACATGAAATAACCATATTTGCGTACACGATTGCGATATGTTACATTTGCGAGAAAATGTGAAATTTGTTCAGCACTAATTAGGTTTTTCAATTATTTCTCTTTGAGGAACACTGGTGTTCCGCGGAACACAGTTTGGGAAAACCTGTTGGAGACGAATCAATGATAAGGTGCCACTCGGATAATATTCTATTTTAATGCATTTTACGAGCCCTTGGGTGTCACAACATTTTCTTCCCTCATTGGAGAAAATACTGAGTGAATTCCTTCTCTAGTACTTCGAGAATGTGTTCCAGAAGACAACAAATTTTTATTTTTTAGTCTCCACCGTAGGAATTTGACAGCATTTTTGGAAAGGTCTAAATCTCAAACGTTCATTGAGAGGTAATGATAAGAGTTAATATTATTATTCAATAAAGCTATAAAAATTACTCTTGTTACAATAGTGGATATTTAGAAGACAAGTATATTGGTGCATTTTGGTGATCGGTAAATTTTGAGATCTCTAGTTTGTGCAAGATGTCTACAGGTTTGGCTACAGTTGCTCGAGATGTTTTAGCTATTTCATTATAGACTGATTTCTGTGTCTTCATTTATATCGAGCGGACGATTGAGGCACTTCTTTGCACACAAAATTAGCTACAAATTGGAATAACGGAAGTCGATCAAATCGTTCTTAATAATGTAGTAACAGCTCAAATTTAAAGCCAATATTTATATTTGATATTTTTATTTCATCATTAATTTCCATTATTTATAATGTTAAAAGTGTACTCTACATCTGCACAATCCATTTACACTTCTAAATAATATTCAAGCTTTTTGAAACTTTAAGGAAATGTGTAAATGCAGCAGACTATTTTACTGTGTCTATTCTAAACTTTCTAGCGAAATGCCGCGTATATGATTCTAATACATACTAATTTCACTTTGAACGCAGAATTGTGAAGCAAAATCCCAGGAACCCTTTTTGAGAAATATTCAAAACTACTTTGAAGTTTCCTTCACGTGAAGTATCCTTGAGATTAAAATAAATACATCGAGAACGCGTGCATTGATCACAAATAAATTCTACCGTAAATATGAAAAGTGAATAAAATTTATTTTTCCATTTTTTCGCAGACTCAGCGCATAAACAGACGGACTGGAGCGACGTTATGCAAAAAAACATCAACACTTTCTCTGGATCAGGCACCTCCATAACGAATATTCCCGTAAAAATCTCGTTTTTTCGATTTTTTTTCACGTTTACAATACTTTCATTTACACTACGTACATGAGAAAGTAAGAGAAGAAAAGGGAAAAGATCACGATCAATAATCGGTGATATATAGCATAAAAATAATATTTACTTTAATATTCTTAAATATCTTAACACTTCCCTGCATTTATATTTATGAAACAGTCGTGTTTGTTAAGACCGAATTACTGAAGTGCCACCCTTTCTTTATACGAAACAGTCTCGTTCACGAACACTATACACGCAATAGTAGTAATATTCATCGCCCTAGAGTGTCAACCACTCTTTGCCAAAAGGGACCATACCATTCGGGAATCGTTCTATATAATTCCCTGCCCAAGAATATAAAAGATATTATGAAATTGAATATCTTCAAATCCGCGGTTAAAAACTACCTCCTGCACCAGTGCTTCTACACTGTAAAAGAATTTATTGATTTTAACAAAAGTTAAATTCGTCTTGTGCTTTATCACGCCATTGCTGTAGTACTTTTTAAACAACTTATAACAATTTCAAAAACTATTTTCTTGCATGATTGTGTTGCCGTATGGCTCATATAAATTTTGTTTTATGTGTACTCAACTTTGACACGGTTGTGTACATTAATTCTGTAGCCCCATCCTAACCCGGGTTTTTCTCCGTTTTTCCTTCGGGTAGAGGCGGATTTCTTATACAGGTTCTTTAGGCTTTGTGTGGGGGCGTGTTTATTGTAACAATAAATCGTGAATTTAGTGTTTTTTCAACTCTTATGATTTTTAAACACTATACTCAGAATAATCTATAGTTCGATAATAACTTGTACATGTAAATTTACAAACATATTTGCGTTAAATTACAAACATATTGACATTATATATGTATTATAACTCGCAGCTAACTTTTTATCTTATCTAGGAACTTTTGCTGAAATTTTTGAATCCGCCTCTGCCTTAGGGCCCTTGATCGGAATTGATGGGATGGTCCCTTGCTTGCTTCCGGAGAGTAAATTAGTTTTTTTTCCTCCACGTGGTCATTCGCAGTTTGTACTGTTTTTTGACAATAAATTTATAAAATTTATATTCAATTAGGGGAAGATGGGGTAAGACGGGGTAGTGAGGAAGATTTAGGGCTCAAGCAAAATCAATGTTCTGAAGTAGTTAAAAAGACACTGCTAATGCAATATAATGCCTTTTTGGTTACTTATTCTGTGCTATAAGTGTCATGGTGGTGCGTGTGCTCTTTCTGACTTTGTACGTTTTTTTTTCAAAGTTCAATCTAGTTTTTCGGACATGTAATTTGCGTGACTGTTCTCTATACTAGATTATGAATTCGGATATACTTCTTTGTTAAAGCACGTTTATTTTACTGTACTAAACACAATTAATCATTTCAGTAGCTCTGGTTTTATAACTTACAAAAATTTCGTTTTTGTTAAAAAGCTGTATGGGGAAAGATGGAGGAGCAACTTGCGAATCCGAAGACCGTTCATAATTTCACCTGATTAGCCCAACACAATTAATGCCTTACCCGCACATGGGCGAAAAAAGAGAAAGACAGGTCAGAAGGCGAGGAAAAACAGTCATTATTACAGCATCACCGTACAATCTAGAACTAGAAGAGGGGCAGCGTAATACAAAATGTAAAAATATCAAAACAACAAAAAAGTAAGTTAAAGAGAATACTTAAAAATAAAAACCAAGAAGAAAAGGTAGGAAGAAAGAAGTTATAGAATCAGAGAATGTGACAAAAGAGGATACAAAGTGCTTGTATTGCCAAGGTTTACATTCGGAGTTCAATGAAGGTTGGGTAATGCCAAATGTGTGGTAAGTGGGCACACTGTGGCTGTGCCGGCGTAGAGGACAAGGACGACGAGCCTACTCACATGTGTCCAGTTTGTGAAGATAGCGATAACTAAAAGTGCCATACCTCATCTTACCCCAGGGGCTGCCCCGCCTTACCCCTCGGGTGGGGCAAGATGGAACTTTTTACATTTTTTTTAGTTTATATAAGTAGAAAATTCTATTTTTTCGTTTCGTTTGTTTATAATTGGAAAGAAGGAAGACTGATTATTTTTTAATAAATGTTTCTAATTTGTGCAATTAAGATAATATATTTTTAGAGTTCTTCATTAATGTCCCCTTTTTACCTCACCTACCCCTAACCCATGCATGACACAAATATATAAACAATGTCAGAATCTCACAGTAACACTAAAATTACGAATTAAGTATTCATACTTATAGAACGTGTTTACATAATAGTTTATGTGTTATGACGTAATATCTCACCTCTATATTTTGGTACACTATCATTTTTTTCATTGTATTTGTAACTGGGAAATGCTGCATACTATTGAAGCTTATCACATCAGACTGGAGGCAGAAGGTGGGTGATTGGGTTTATTGTTGGAAGATGGATCAGTTAACAGGGTTTACCAATAACTTGGTCCACGTGGAGGTGTTAGATGGAGTAATTGGTCATAGTTAGTGATACTACGAGTAATAACAAATGGATTGACACTGTCATTTAGACGCTTAGTAATCGATACTTGTTACATAATTTGTGTAGTCTTAATTTGATTGGAGCATACATTATGTCACCAAATTGAACTAAATAATCTCTCTTCCAGAAAAATTAAAAGTCATTAATTTCTAAATTTAAATATATGAATATGTTGATAACAATGAGGAATCATGCAGCAGGCAGTGCTCGAGAACACCTACAAGCACTTTTGTCTCGGTAGCATTAGTGTTTGTTGTCAGAACCCGAAAATTCTCTATAATCTCCGAGGTTGTTTGGAATATAGTTAAGATGAGAGTTTAGAAAATGCAATTTGAAATTCATCAGACAACCCTGCTGTTTGAAGTTGTCCAACAGTTTCCTAACTAAATCGTTGTGATCCTCACTTTTCTGATTTCCTAGGAAATTCTGAACGACTTTTTCGAAACTTAACCTGGCACCTTTTTCTATATAATTCATATTTGTAATCAGTTTTTCGTCTTTGAATGCGGTACGGATTTGAGGACCATCGAAAATACCTTCGTTCAGTTTAGCATCACTTATTTCATGAAACGTTTCTCCTAAATATTCAAAACAATCGCCATCCTTGTCCAAAGATTTAACGAACTGTTTCATGAGACTTAGTTTGATATGGAGTGGGGGGAGCAGAATACTTGAAGGATCAACCAAGGGTTTGAGGATGATGTTTTTCAAACCTGGATGGAAATCTATTCTTCTTGGTCATTCTTTCTGTTCGTTGTGTTTTCCTGTCTCTACTATCTCACAGACATAAGAAGCAAGGATGTTTTGTAATGTCCAAGAATCAAAGACGAAATCTTAATTTTCCAATTGTGGTTTTCAATTTCAATTTCTTCAATACTATTTGTAAATTCTAGTACGTTTCTTTCAACTTCGTTGAATAGGCTATTGGAATCGGTACAAACGTATTCCTGTTGTGAAGAAGAACAGCTTTAGGGTTCCGTTTTCATCTCTATAAATATCATATAGCTGAAATTCTGTGGGCCCGAATTCGGATTCAAGACATCAAAATACAAATCTTACAATCATTTTTAGTCGATTTGGACATTTATATCTGGTGCTGAACCCTCCGAAAGTAAGATTTTCAACATTTTTACTATTCAAAAGTGAATTATCGTGATTAAAAAGAGAATGGAGGTGATGGAGCAATTCTGGATTCAGATTCGGATTCAGCGCGTCAAAATGCATAAGGGTACGTAGGTCTAGTCGTTGGTTCAGACCACTTTTTATTTTTGTGTTCTTGTGTAAGTGTTGTACGTACAAAAATACTGCAATGGTATGGTGGCTCAGGGTTCGCGTGCATGCTCGCCACAGAATCACATCGTCTTCTATTCCCTGACCGGCGAGAAAAAACTTCCATATTCTAGTGTATATATAGACGTGACAATAGAAAAGAAAACCCTCCTTCCTCTACCCATCTCCTACTACTCCTATTACCACGAACTTTTACTAACTACTACTACTTGCACCATGTGGGCCAAGTTGTTGGTATACCCAGCTGCATTTCCCATTTACAAATACAACAATTAAAAAAAAAAGTTATACCAGTGTTTTATTATTTGAGTTCATTGTAAATTATGAATCATATGCCATTTAAAAGTGTTCATTTAGTAGAATTTTAACTGTGTGAAAGTCTCGATGAGTATATTCCCAACATACAAAAAAAAAAAAAAAAAAAAAAAATCAAGTTGAAGTTTACGATGTCTTATACTAGACGTTATTTACATACGGAAATATAGATATAAAATTTAATTTGTGCGATGTAGAGCATCAATATAACTTTTTTTATCTACTGAATTAGTCAATAAAAATTGATGCGTGTTTTTAAAATTTAAAACATTTCTCATGATGAGTGCATGTGTGTGACAGGTTTCCCTCTCACCGTGCTGTGAGACTCATTCCACCCACTTCCGTAGCTTCCACGAAGCCTCATTTCAGTGTCGTCATCGTGGCACACCCGATAAAAAAATTGAAACAAAATAACAGTTCGGTGGCCCGAGCAGTGCATTATTCATCAAGCGTCAGAAGCGCTCAGCAATCAATCCATCAGGCGAAAAAATGCAGCAAAGCAGAATGCGTCACGGTGCTCGACAACGGTGTGAAGGCAGGTGACAGGTAAGAGCAGGGGACATCGCATCGAGTGTACACGCGTGGGTGGATAGTTAGGCAAAGAAGGGGAGAAAAAGTGGAAGGCACAACAATAGCTTAGGATAGGCTGGAATACAGCAGCGGTTCCCAATCATTTTGGCATGAACCCCCCTGTGAGGCTATTCAAGCATGACACGACCCCTAGCAATTTTGTTCAACGTTAAATATGCCTACGTTTGTCTTATTTTAAACATGAATTTAGAAATGAAATATTGACGTTCAAACATTGTAAATTTAAATACTTATTAGTTCCAACCTGCTTTAACACATTTTATTTCAAATAATCAATAAACTTCTAATGTATTTTAATGTTTTTTCCTAAAATCGTATTTCACGCGATATAAACACCTTAAAATTGCTTTACATTATTTCAGAAACCTGTATTATTAAAAGAGAATAATGAAATATACACCAAAAATGTTTATTTTACAAGTTTTTATTCTTGTACAAAACCATACACCCCCTGGCAGCCCCACAGTTTGAGAACCGCTATCTCATAGTATTGTACTACAAATGTGCAACTGTGTACTTTAATTGTACTATGTAAATCATTTTCTCTTAAATGAAATGCTAATATAGGTCATTACCTCAAATATGTTCATTTTATTCATCTATTCATTTATCATGTTTTTTTAGAAAATTAAAATAAATTTTAAGTAGACAAATATTATTTGAAGTGGCAACTACGTAGTAGCTTCGATATATTTGACTGCAATTTTTACATTCTCTTTACTTGCTAGTTTAATGGCTACATATCTTAACTACTTAGTATACTTCTTATGTAATCTTTTCTTGCACTTTTTGGAACTTTAACTCAAATGTTTCACACTGAGACTACTACTATCTGAGATTTATTCATTTTCCTGCTTCAATCCTTACGACCCCGTTCTACCATTACAATAGGACTTGCGCTTTTGCAAGAGCCATACAAGGACTTGCGCTTGTGCACCACATCTGATAATTATTGAAAAAGTACGGTTCGGAAAGAATTGTGAATTTCGTGACACTCTCGAAACTACACTTTGTGTAAACAATTTGTAATAGTCAGCTACCAATTCACATATGACTGTTGACGCTGATGACAAAGCCGACACCTTCACAGTCTCCTCTTTTTCGATTTCATTCTGTTACGAGTATCTGCCGTCCTGGTGGATGCGGCTAGGTTTTGTCATCTCGTGACAGATTGGTGTACGAAGGGTGCACAACAGGAATTAGTCGATGTGTTTTCTCTGTAAGCCGAGTACGTCCACGATAATTTTTTTCTCGTTTTGTAGTTTAGCATCAAAAGAATGAACGTCCATTATGGTTGAACGTAATGTGATTCTGCAATTATTCACCTGTGTCTTATCGAAGTTGCGTAAATGAGTTTGACATGTATACGTGTACAGGGAATTGCATTTGAATAAAAAAATGTTCTAATTAATATTGATAATTTTGCGTAAATCGATAGATTGTATAAGAAATTACAGCATGTTAATAAATACATCGTGTATCTGTTATTTTTTGTACCATTATTTTTATAAAGCAAAAGTAAGACATTTCTGACCCGTCAGTCAGTAGGTTAATTACACTGTCTTTTCTACAATTAAAGAATTGCAAATAATACACGAAAAACATTTTAAAATCAATTTTATAATCAAATTTTCTGTTTTAAGCGTATTTTCTTCGAAGTTAAATGTGATTTCGGAAGTTTCTCATCGCCAAATTCTGGAGCACAATTAACTTTATGATGTAAATATTTTGTTTAAATCTTTTATTTAAATTTTTTCCTCCCAAAGTTTTCGATTACTTTTTCAATAATGCATTGCCGAAAAAACCCATCCATAATCAGTGGAAATTGCTTTGGAAGACGGGAGCTTCCTTGAATCTTCACATTTTGTGGGTAGAAAGCAGAGTAAATGATTTTTATAACCAATCACGTTGGAAAAAATATGCCAAATGATATATAATAAGTGAGTCCCTAGAAGGGAACTATCATTGACCGTTTTCGTAAGCGAAGATTTCGAAATCTTTGAAATGACCTCCTTGAACGGACGGAGATTCGAATAGGAAGTGAGAAACGGCGACTCTCAGCCATCGGCAGTGGTGGAACACGGTGATGGGGGAAGGGGGAGGCGAGTCCTATCGACCAGTGGTTGGTCGGAGAGGATGCAAGGGCGGCGGAGGAGTCGACGTCGGCGAAGCTGGCATTTTAATCTGTCGGCGAGTTCGGTGCCGTGTACGTTCCGATGAGATGGTCCTACAGGGAACCAGACCGTTGGCTCGAGCTCTCTATTCCAATCTGCCAAGACCGCGGCAAGGAGCGGCGCGGGACAGGTGAAATATACACTCTTCCCCGATCTCTGCTCGCCCCCGCATCACCCCTTCTCATCCTCTTTCTCCGCTCTTGCGCGCGCTCAGCACAAAAACCCCCGCTTCAAATTGAATGTGCTGAATTCACTTTGCAGTAGATTTTTTTCTCGCCGTCTCTCCTCCCACCGATACCCTTCCTTCAGTGTTGAGCCGACCCCCGTTCGCTTATGGCTGGCTCTCCCTCATCACTACATTATTCACGCGGGCTCATCCCGTTTCTGATAGCTCAGGGGTTTGTAAAGGCGATGATGTGTTTCGCATTCTCTCTTTTCTTTGTGGTTTCGCAATCAAGTGTAAGTAATGGTCTTTTATTGTGGTCAGGATAAACTGGTATTAGAAAAGCAGCTTCCTAGCAATATGGTGTGTTCTCTAGGACGAAAAATCGTGATCAGACAGAGAATCATCAATAAATAGTTATCTTCAAAGCAGAAAAGTGAATTTATTGAGCATTCTTACGTCATCAATAATTATTACTAATGGTTTTTCTATAAAATTAGAACTGAAGTAATCATAAAATATTTGAAAAAAATTATTATCACAAAACAATATAAAATAAATCTTTGTTTTCACTCTCTGCATCTATTTAATTAGTTAAATATATAGAAATAATATTTATGATATTTCAATGTTTTTACATTAATTGCCATCTTTAATAGAAGATCGATTAAATGCGTATAGACTAAATTCATTCATAAGGCACAATTGAATTGATGCATATTAAATGTCGGAGGTGACGAGAAGTATTTTTAGTTTTTTTTTTTACAAAATACTTATCATCTATCTGGTGTTAAGTAACACTACAATTAGTTTGAGCGGACTTTCATTTACATATTGAACTCGAATTGAACTTTATTCCATGACAAAATTCATTTTCCATTACTCATATTGAAAAATGAATTGCAAATACTTGATACATAATTCACTACTCACTTGAAATACTTCTCAGCAATTTCCAATTCTTCCACAGGCAAATATTTTAACAATTTTTCGTTTCGTTAAACATGTTCCCGATCTAGTGTTTTCGAGAATTGAGCGGAAAAACATAATTTATGTTTTTTTCCCCTTAATTTAGTTCCTCACTTTTCCCCATTTATTGTGATATGGGATCACCATCTATATTACTTTGCTCCTCACTGTAGAGAAAGGGGTCTGAGTAATTTAAGATAGAAGGATTCTCTATTTCATCAACTGAATGTTAAATGACTCAAGTAACAGCAATGGAACTTTCATCCATAACAAATCTTAGGTTTTTGATGTAGAAAAAAAAAGCCCATTAATAGGTTAGATATTTCTTATATGGAGTATTTTTATATATATTTTAATGCATTAATTGCCGACTTCGGTAAGCCTCTGTTCTAATGAGAACTGAAATATAGCGTACATATTTTGAATGTTTCTTATTTAGTGCTATATATATTTAAGCATTTATAATACAGGTAAGTGTAAAGTAAAATCACGTAATAACGTTAGTCTTGTGGTTTAATTAACTTACGTATGATTTCATTAGCAATCGTTAAATCCATATCATTAATTTTTCAATTATCTTCGTCCATAACAATTTTTTTGGTGCAGTTGTTCCCTTCGGTCCAAATTTTATTGAGAGAATGTTGTTTTCGAATACATCATTCTTATTGAAGAAAATAAATGAGTTCAAAGGTTAATCTCCGTTGAATACAGAATGCCTACTAGACGGATTCTGTGCAACCCTGCCATCGCCCCCAACGCGGTCGTCGTCACCAACCCCGCCACCCGCACTCCAAAGCAGAATGGCTTTTGGAACGGCATCTGCGGATTCCCTACTCCGAACTTTCTCTTCCCTAACCTCCCTTTACCCCTCCACCCTTTTCTCCACCCCGCATCTCAACCTTTTCACACTCCCTATGGCGCACTGACACTATGATTGTCTGAGGTGAGGAAATCAAAATGGTGGCGGCTCTGAGTGATTCGCTCTTCCTGATAAAAATTTTATTATTCTAGGGAACCGTTCGACCCGAGCCTCCGAGGCCCGCTTGCTAATGAAAGCGCGGATACATCCCTACGGCATTAGCATTTATATTATCCATTCGCGCTGGAATTCTGGTTGAGTTTGGGGATATCTCGACTATGAAGAGGAACGGAGGTGTCGACGGAGACGTTGAGGACGAAGAAAGTAGGTGGAGGTGGATGTCGATGGAGACGTACAAATGCTGATGGAGGACAGGATGACACTGCTGTTGTTAAGATTGACAATGGAGGTGTTCATTGGGGATGGAAAAGGTGCCAATACCTCACGAAACGAATTGTTGCAAATTGAAGTAGTGGTTTGAGGACTTTTATAGTGTTGATGATGATGGATATGCTGTCCGTGAAGAGGGAAAGACCTCAAATGCCATGAAGAAGTGGAAGTGATTAACTTGATCGAATACTGATGAAGTCACAATAACATTTTCAATGACCTCCATATGGCAAATGGCTGTCGATGTACCAATTGGTCTTACATTGGAAACACATCGAAGGAAAGAGGAAAGGTGGCGCCACGAGTAACAACACCAGACAGACTTCAAGATTGCTTCCATGAGACGAGGTTAGGAAGTGGAAGATAGAATTCAAGTCGTTCAGACCAAAACCAATAGAACCGTACTTGGCGGTTATGCTTTTCATATCGTTCTGCAAAGATGATTCACCTTTATGCAACCGCCATGAAGTTGTGCGAATAGGTTTATTGCTCAAGGGAAATAATCTGGCGTTTACGGACAATCACTTATCAAAAACGTTTATCACGCACTTAAATTGAAAAGTTCAATTAAGTTACAGATGCTAGGTTCGAAACCATAATTGGGATTTACTGAAACTATAGAATATCTAGACGTAATATATACATTTCGGTTATTTTCTATTTTGTTAAAAGAACATAAATTAAACAATGTTAGGGATTTGTAGAGAAGTTATTTCATCTAGTCTGAACATGCAGCATTAGTTGAGAAATACAATGTAGAATCTTTGTTACTACGAAACATCGGATACCTGAATAAATGTGAGACACACTGCGTAACATACAGGAACACTCGACAGAGGTAGAAAGAGTTAACATGTAGTATGTTTTTAAGAGATTATGGTGTGCAACACTTATTAATTTTCCAAATAATAAAACCCACTTTCAAGACATAAACGTAGGCTACCGCGGCAGGAGTCAGTATGAACTTCTTTGTCCGGGACAAACCACGTCTTAATAGATAAAACTACTAACGTTTCGGCCATAATGCTGTGGTCTTCTTCAGAGTAATGTCAGAGTCGTACAGACCTAATTTTCTGTCGTACCACTTTCAAGAGTTTATCATTCTATGAAAATACTTTCTGTTGATTGTATCTGTCCACAAATCTTTGAATCCTCTGGTGATGTCACATGGCATTTGTTCTACATCTTCAAAAAGTACTTTCTTCGGACAATGGAGACAATTGCTTTTAGACATAAGAATGTAATCTAAGTTGTTTACATTTTTGAAGGATTTATAGTTTATATATGACTTACAGTTATTGTATGAACGATTTACAGTTAGTACATGATTCTTTTTAATAATTATGTTACCTGATAGTAATAGTTATTGCAGTAAATATTTTGTGTGATTTATTTTATGTTATTAAAGTTAAAAATAAAAAGGAATTACATATTCGTTATTTTGTGAGCTTCGAACTCATTATGTTCCGTTTCTCTGTACTTCAATATAAGTAATCATTTCAACGAATTTTATCTCTGAATAAATTCCATCCCCACAAACAATGCATCAATATCCATTACCTGACATGTCGCTGTTGCACTTGATTCCTAATTATGCGCGAGCTTATAAATGCATTAGCGTGACTCCACGGTTTCATGTGCAGGGAGGAATCAGTGCAAACC
Organism: Laupala kohalensis; assembly: GCA_002313205.1. Lineage (NCBI taxonomy): Eukaryota > Metazoa > Arthropoda > Insecta > Orthoptera > Trigonidiidae > Laupala > Laupala kohalensis. The sequence goes on along the minus strand of NNCF01130793.1, from coordinate 601,851 downwards.
AATTTCCATCAGAGACCCAGGTTCGGAACCCGAGCGGCTCCCACTTCAACGTTTACACGCACATCGTCAATAGATAATGATTGCGCGTTCACAAATCCATCGTAATCGGTCCATGTAGTTTTGCGCCCAGGGATCCAGCAATGTACGCCCGTCTCTATATTGTTTTCAGGGCAGTATTAATCCTGCTTGTCACCAATCAATCACGATTGTTCACCACTATGCGATCGCCAGTCAGCGCCTGGGTAACAGAAGAGCGCGAACAGACGCATTTCCACTTGTTTTGTTAATTCCCTCGCTGTTCCGCCAGTGGCGTATTGTGGAAAGGAAGTAGGTCTATTTGTTACAGCATTGCACCTATTACACACATCTACAGGACGATGTGCTGTTGCAGATACTCGTTATCAGTGTGGGTTTGCTGATTTTATGTGCATCGTGAAGCAGAATTTACGACTGGATCATTTTTGTCAGACTATCGCAATCAAGGATTCAAATTGTTTCGCATTTTGGAGGTATCAAGTGAATGCGAAGCGGATATTAAAACAGAAACAGTTTGTATCTCTGCAATAAATTTGCATCTGAAAAAGAAAAAAAAACATTTTTACTTTGGGTGACGTTTGTACTTCTTTCATGCTATTGTCAAAAAAACTTCTTTGGGGTTAAAGTTATTTTAGTGACTTAATTTTTTGCAATGTAAACACTTTCATACACACATAATATCATAAAGTTGTGTAAAACACTTTTTGATACAACTTCACTTACACTTACTTAACACAACTTGAATGATATTTCTGTACACAACAACTTTATATTCATTCACGACAGTCTTTATTGTCGTACACAACAATTTTACAGTCGTACGCATCAACAACAAATTAAATGATACTTCTGAATTGTTGATAGTTCATGTATTGTGTTCTTAGTTTTTCCCTAGTGACTAATTTGCGTCCCTGTGGGTATTAGTGTCATCACTACTAATATATAATGATGTACGTTTCCAGTATCAGAAGCAAATGAAGCGATTGGAATTAGATATGCTTCGCAAGTGCCATTGTTATTGATTCTTGGTTTAGGAGGAATTAGATAAAGAGTTAATTATAAAAATATGACAATTTGTTATTACATTATAAAAAGTTAATAACTTTATTTCTCTGTGTGTCTTGATCTCGTCTCTTAGCTGGTGCGCTTCATAGTAATTGTTGTTTCGAAAATCAGTTTACAAACTTAATGGAAGAATTTACTGTTGCAAATCACGTGAGATTATTTCGAAAATGAAAAATTTCATGAAGAATTAAAAGAAGACTATTTGATACATACATACTTTATAAGTCTTTCTTCCAACATCTACTCCAAAATATTTTTTAACTTATTTAATTACAACCAGTTTTATCTAATTACAAAGTATTTAATAATCTTCTAATGACCTTCTAAGTAGATTTCTCGGACGAAAATAAATGTTAGTGAGATATTTATTTTTGATACTTCATGACACGCGAGTGAAGTGGAAAGGGCTAACAGATGAGAAATAAGGCAACAATTGAGCTGACCAGACTGTACTCAGCACCGACGCAGGGGTGGGAGTAGGAGACAAAGTCACTCTTTGCCATATTACTCTCTCCGCATTTCATGCAAATAAGCGTGATCTGTTCGTAAATTAGATCAGAAGTACAGAAAAAGGAAGTACTTGAACTAGTTTTACATTGTATCTTCACTTCTAGTTTGTTTCTTCATTTCTGCTTACCAGGAACCCACCAACACACTGGCCATGCATAACCAGTTGTTTATTGATCACCAACCATCTGCCCAATGTCCCAATTATAAGATTAAGAAATTTTTTATTCCACATTTAAAATCATTACAACAAAATATATGAACCACTAGGAAATATTGGTAATCTTTTCAAGTAATAATGGTCAGATCCACGAAATATATATGTTTATTTATCACGAAACAGTCGATAATCCCAGGTGAACTAGGCGGAGTGATCTCTGCAGCGCGTGGAAGTCACAGTGTTATCTTATCACTGATACTTATAGGCATATTCTTTATCACTTGTTAAGTACTGAACTAAAAACGTAAATAAATACAAAAGAAAAACACTTTCTTACATAGTTTTTTTTCTACAGCTACTATATAATTTCTTTTATGTGTAGGCCTACATCAATATAAACCTAAAATATATACTACTAGCTGATTACCCGGCGATAACCGGGATTTTTCTTAAGAGTTTTCTTCCTTTGCTCGGGAAAAAATAAAATCTATCTACATCAAAGACAAAAATACTTGTACCTACTGGTCTTTAAAAATATATGTATGTACAACATCGTTATTACACAAATTCATTGTAATACAATTAACAAAAAACTTGACTGTATGCATTACACCGTCTGGCGGAAGCTGCACAGGTCAAATTTGCTTCCCGAGAAATGACGCGACTGCACTATTTCATTAAAATCTAAACTATTTCACGAAATTTTAGGATTTAAACATGTTTTATACCTTTGTTAAATGCACGAAACAAATAATTCATTAAATTTGATGATGACTGATTTTTTTCTTTTTAAATTACTCTCTTAAACTGAAGAATTTTTTTCACTTTTATTTTTAATAAAGTTTTGTCGATAATTTAGGATACTTTTTGTTGATAGGCATTTACTATCGCGGAATTTTTTGTAGAACTCTATGAGGCGAATAATATTGCAATGTATAGTTGTCACCTATCTCTAACAGTTCAGGCAGCGTAAGTGAATATAACTTTCCCGATTCTATCACACATTTACCATATTATCAAAAACGATCTCTGTCTTTTTTATCACAAAATCTTTACTTACTTATTTAACTTAATTGGTTAAATAATTACTTATTTAACATTTTTAAAATAAATGTTAGTCTATATTCATCCTTGACATGTAAACTAACTCGTCAAATTTCATCTCGATTGGTTCAGTGGTTTAGTCGTGATCAGGTAGCAAGCAGACACTTTCGCGTTTTGCATTTGTATATTAGTGTGGATAAAACAACATATCACTTTAAACAAACAATGGATTTACTGTAACAAAAAAACAACAACTAACATATTCTACTGAATTACATTCATTAAATCGTTTATTTCGTCTTCATTTAGAAACCATTCTTTGAGTTAATTGAAATAATTTAAAACTTCTTTTGTGTTTTAAATTATTTGGTAATAAATTAAAGACCTTTGCAGCCAAAAAATACTTTTTATAGAAAGTTCAATTGACTTTTTTCCCTCTAAGAAAACCTCGGGTTCATACCCATGTTCTGCAGCCAGTTTCATTCCTGTAATCGCATCGCAACACTACGGTTTCTGATACAAAAAGGTTTTAAAATCTCTGTAAATATACAAATGTTTCAAAAGTGTCTAGGGTATGTGTCCATCACGGAGTTGATTTTTTATTTTTGAGGTTTTTAATAATAGTTGAAATTGTGCTGGAGTAAGTGGACTTAAGAAGAGTGATCTAGAGAGAGGAGACGAAAGCCTCAAGAGCCAAACACTAGCTCAAGAGGAGCGTTTAAAAAAATCATGTAATTAATCTTGTTTGCAATGACTTGATTCGATTCTACCGACTTTGAGCTTCATCATACTAACTGAACTCTTATCTCAATTTTTAGATGCAACCTGATTTTTTATTATTTCTTGTTTGATAATTATATAGCAATATCGATAAATGTGTAACCTGTTGACGTATTTAAATATTTCGTCTAAATATTCAAATATAGAAATCTCTTAGATTGCGGTGAACCTCACCGCCAGGTAACAGATTAATCATGTTACGTCGAATGAAAATGGTAGACGGGACCGGGATTCGAACCCGGGACCTTGAGCTCTACGCGCTCATGCGCTTACCGACTGCGCCATCCCGTTCGCTTCTCGGGTCCGTCTATCATTCTCATTCAACTTGTGAAACCCAAAGACCTCTGAGGTGGTCTCAGATGAGGAATCTAGTCTCTAAATATTCAAATATAGATTTACATGCGCGATTATAGAGTGATAGAAACATAATATTAATAAGTTCATTTAAAGTAGAAATGTATAAAAATATGCAAGAATAAATATGTTGACATAGATTAAATCAGATTCAGAAAGACAAATGGGTATAAAAAGAGAAGGCAGGAATAACCTACTTATTATTCCCATATCTCTCTGATTATTCGATGATATGAAAGAGAATTACACTTTGACATAATATTCTTCGCAAGGGTACATTTTATCAACTACATTTGTAATATATTTTTACTTATTATTACTATACTACATTTTAATCAAATTATATTCATGAAATTATAGTTTAACAGAATTTAGAATTAAGTTTGTTCAAATAAATTCAATTCCCCAACTTCTTAAGTTTATACCCATAGAATCATTAACCTCTACAATTATACATGAAATATTTCGTACAAATTCAAATATCGTTTCAGTTTGTGTGTGTAATGCTTGTTTATTCAAACATCTTGAAACGGTTTTCGGGGTTTTCTTGCTTTGGTATTGCTAATTCCAATTTTCAGAAAACTTAGTTTTTTCTTCTTCCAAAATTATTTAATATTTTCACTACGTCTCTGTTTCTTTGCTTCAGAACACTGTCATCAACCTCCTTCCCTGGAATACTTGCATTCCTAAATTCTTTTTTCTAATAATATCTCCCCTTCTGTTGCATCTTCCTGTCAGTTGTTTCTTTGTAAATTACGTCTGACTTCTTGAGTCCAACTTGTCTACTTTTTTCCACTGAAGAAATTTTTTCAATGAGGATTTTATGACATTCTTCACTGTTTGTGAATTTTAATTAGCTTATCTTTCAAGTAATTTAAAAGATATATCGTTACTACTTTAGTGATTTTTCATCTTAGTTCGGGAGCTGCTGGTGCATCTAACACCGTACGTTAGCAGTATATAGGGTCGTCATTTCTTCTGATGGCCATGTATATTCCCTATAGTACGCAAATGTCAAGATTCAGGAAAATATATTAATACTTAATATTTGGTCGGTACTAAATTTTAAAATTAAAATTTTATATTTAAATTTTAATATTTGAAATTTTTAAAATCCCGAAATGTTCTTTAAAATATCACTATGCTGTATAGGATAATATATTTTTGAACACGTAGCTTTTCTACGTTATGAAATCAGAAACCGCTAATCATTCCCCAAGATTCAATTTAATTAAATTTTCATAAAAGACTAGCCAAAGATGCCAACAACAGCGAATTTCTCTTCTGAAGAGGTACGCTCAAAAACTGATAACAGTATCATTCTGAAAATATCCTTATTATCCGAAACATTTTAATGAAGGTTTTGAAAACGTGAAAACATTCAATTAGTTTTTCATTATTTCCTACATAAAACTTGTTTTCAGCATGAAGGGTTAATACGTGACAAATGATTTCCAATCAATGTTTTTTATCATGTCGCATACAACAAAATAGTATCAGTTTTTATATTTATGTCTATAATTCTCATGAAGGTTTATTCATTTCTACTCGCATTACATTGAGTGGACATAGACGCTCTACTTCTCTGTAATGCGGGATAGCGCCTGGCTGCCACTCTATGGTCCCACAAGGGTTTCGATAGCACCGTACAACCGCGGGAAAAGAAAATAAAAAAAATGAAGAGGGGAGGTCTGAGTGGCCCCCGGTGAGGCGTCGAACGCGCAACAATTTTTTCCCCATCTTCCGTGCGCTTGGAGTAATTTTTACCCGCGTGTGCTTGTTGCTCTTAACGGCGAACCACAAAGCCGTATTCTCGTGGTGAGAATTGGCGAGGGTGTAAGCGGGTGGTTACACTGGGATAGTGAGGGAGTGGTGATGGCGACGTTGCGTCCATGGACAATGCTGAAGGAAAAGGAACTTACATAGGTGGCTCCTCTACAGCTGGGTTATAACAAAATTATGACTGAAAGTATCAATAGGGGTGAGGATGACACAATTGTGAGACAGTGGAATGGAGTAAATGGGGTGGCAGGAGATCGGCATGGAGTCGATGGTGACAATGTTTAGCATTGACGAAGTGGAGATTGGGTTGGTGATTTTCATGACATGTGGATGGTGGTGGAACAATGACAATGGAGTGAGCCAGTGTCTTCCGCTTCTATCATGCTGCCTCTGCCACCGCCCTCCACTGTGTAGACGTTAGCATGCTGATGGGCGATTACTCGCCAGTACACATGAGTCCGCGCCCTCACTCGCGTTTGCTTAGGGTTCTCGTCCTGCTGGCACTTCTTCTCCTCGTGTGATTACTGCGCAGGGATCGTCGCTGGGACATACAAACAGTCATTTGTTCGATTCAATTTTCTTGGATCATTTGTTCCAACGCTACGTCAAAGATCTTCATTTGTTTGTTTTTGAATCGTTGTAATGAATTATTATTTATTTTCTTCGTTGTCATGGTTATGCAGTTTCTATGATATTGATTGATGAAGAAAACTCTTGAAAGAGGACACGTAACTAAACATTTGAAATTTAAAAAATCTTACGAGACATGCTTAGTAATTAGTGCTAATTTTTCCATTTTAAGTGTTAATTTTAAATATCAGAATTTCCGCGCAGCGTGAGGTTCTTGCATCACAATCCTCGAGTGTACTCGCAAGAGTTGGAAGGGAAAATTCTGCGCTCTCTTATGTTCTCCAGCAGGGTACTTGGGCGTCCGGAGACGCGCTCTATGCATCAGCCAATTGGCTGCGGAGCAACAGCACGAAAAACACCGCCTATACACATCATTATGCAAATGAGTTTAATTTTTTAAAGAGTTGCGAGTGGCGCGGGATTACACCGCTGCTGCGGACTCCCAGGAAATCCGGTTCCTCTGCTGGACTTACCTTCGCTCTTGGCTGTTTCAGGAGCGTTCTCTTCAACTTATTCCGCGCCCTGGCTGCGAACTGAGAAACAATTCGATTTCAATTCGTTCCTCTTTTTTGGGATACATGGATTATTAATTAGTTATTTTACTTCTGCGCACTTGCAACTATTAATTTCTGAATTCCGTCTTAATCCACTATCGGAAGACGGAGAGCGAGATTTGTGTTCTCTCTACATTCGGAATATTAGATCATAAAACATTTAAATATAAAAAGATATGTAAATATTTTGTATTAAAGGAATCGAAGTTGAAAACACTAGACCTTCTTTGGATTCAATCATTTTTTGGCAAGAGAAAGTTTTTATTCTTTCTTTCTATTTTTTCATATAGGGTCGGACTAATCATAAGAAGTAAAGTAATACTGTCTTCATATTCCCTTAAGCATTATTGGATTGTAGGTACATTGAAAAACATGGTTATCTGAAAACATACTACAAACTATATCTTGAAAATTGCTCAAATATTATTTACTTGCAGGATGAAAAATGTATTATAACATATTTTTAATTATATTTAAGTGATAATATTGATGAGAGGTTTTTTATTAAATCACAAATATAATGGCTTAAATTTACTTCATCTATTTATTTTCCACTCATAATTCATTTGTCAAAATTCGTCTATTACCCCTCAAAGGGAAATGTCGCATTCCTCTTGATGAAATAAAGGATTTTTTTTCTTCATCAGGAATATTTAGATTTTGTCGTCAACATTTCCAACAAAGATGTACAACGAAGTCATTCTCAGTAAATGGATTTGATTTTAATTGGAAGTTGAAATCAGATATTGTATAGTATGTGAAGTATGCAGCACATAAAAAAACCGTTTGGAGCATGCTTCAGACTTGTCGGTAAGGTATTGGTACACTGAAGACAGGAGATGTCTTTATTTAGTGATAACCTTGCGTAAGTTTATTAAGGGAGTCTCATCATCGTATTATAAAAGGGAGTCTTCTTAGTGCCACTATTATTCTGTCGAGATAAGCATCTGGAAGCGAAGGACGGTATCTAGTCCTGTGGCTAGCTAGCCACTGTCCCTGGAGACACCCCTAATGTCCGTGACTCCGTAAAGCTGCCAATTTTGTGGAGAAAAACGAAGCACGTGTCCCCAAGGACTTGTAAGAGTTGCGCACGTATGATTACATTCTTTCTGGGAATGTCCTTTCACCCACGCCCATCTTGGATCTGTTGGCACATCTCGATGCGCAAACTGTAGGTTTTGAGTAATATGTTCTAACGAGGTACTTGCGCGTCTGGGATTAGAGGGACTGTGAAACATTTCATTTACATTAAAAACATATACATTTTAAATTGTTAATACGGAAATAATATTTTTTCTATATTATTTATAACTTACATGATTGTTTTTCATATTAACAGTTAATTCATTATTTAATAATTCTATTATTTTTTAGTTTAGTGAATGGGAGATTTAGTTATATTTTATGTAAATATAGCTTCAGATACTAGCTTATTGAAGTTGAGTAACATTTACTGAGAGAACATACATAGAACTCCCAATTCATGAGCAATGCAACTGTACAACTTTACACTCATGATTCGACAATACTAAATGTACGACTTTAATGTAGCAAATAGTGAATTTATTTTTAACTCATAATTAATTAATTCCGGAATCTTTAGAAAACAAGCAATATTGATCATCATGTGACACCTCTTGGCAAGCGGCGTTGTCCTGAGTGATTGACTGATTGATTCACTCATTCATTTAGCAACGCAAAGCAAAACTATTAGAAAACCAAACTTGAAATTTGAACAAGAGTTACTTTAATTTGTGTAGATTTACTAAGAACTGATTTTTTGAAATTTTTATTTTAGAAGGGTATATCTTACACATGGTACAGTACGTTGTCCTGATTGTTTGACATATTCGTCAACTTACAAAGAAAATGTTAAAGATAGGTACTGGGAATTTTGAAAGAATGATGCTTCTCTACTGTAGAAGTACACTAAGAGTTTTCGAAATAATGGTTTGAACGGAGTGCAATATGATTTTTAGTAAAATTTTTACTGATGTAGTTACTCTTCTGAATGACAATATGAGTTTACACTTTTATCTAGAAATGTTATTGACCTAATTATATGGTAAACTTTCTTACCCTTTATCTCCTACTTATAAGTTATTATGCTAAAGAAGTTTAATTTTTAGCATTAACAATTTAAACACATTAACATCGGAACAGTTATAAATAATGCATAATAATTCACAAGGGGGCATTTCAAATAAACCTTTAAGCCTTGATGAATGATGTTCTCTAACCCATCACGATTTATTTTGTTCATCCAGACATTTTGTTTTATGCAAGTTTGAAATAACATTTAACTGATATATAAATACCATCTCATGAAAATTTCTACCATTCTTGTCGGTTTTAATTAATGAAAAACCTAAAAGAAAAAGTTTAATCAACTGGGATGAATGAAAACCTAATTTATTAGGACGCAAAATCCAGGTGATATGCGTATCCATCTCCGGCAATGAATCTGAAAACATCCACGAAATATCAATACATACGGTACTGTAACTACAGTACATAACATTTCTAAGTAGATATATTACTAAAATAAATAAATAATAACTTTTGCTACTATTAAATTACTACAATTACTACATAGATTGGGATAACACATCAATTGGACAAAGAAGTTATTTATTACAAAAGTAGCATATCAGAAATTATATTTATAAAAAAATACACTCGAGTTTGAATTTTCGCAATGACACAAAAAATCAATCGGGTAAAAATCTATTGTATACAATACAATATTATAATACGTTGTTGTAGTTTCTGCTTCTATCTTTTTTTTTTTTATTTATTTTTTATTGTCAAAAAACAGTACAAACTGCGTATGACCACGTGGAGGGGAAAAAAACTAATTTACTCTCCGGAAGCAAGCAAGGGACCATCCCATCAATTCCGATCAAGGGCCCTAAGGCAGAGGCGGATTCAAAAAATTCAGCAAAAATTCCTAGATAAGATAAAAAGTTAGCTGCGAGTTATAATACTAATAGAATGTCAATATGTTTGTAATTTTAAGCAAAAAATTACATGTAAGTTATTATCGAACTATAGATTATTCTGAGTATAGTGCTTAAAAATTGAAATAACACTAAATTCACGATTTATTGTTACAATAGACCCGCCCCTAGACAAAGCCTAGAGAACCTGTATGATAAATCCGCCTCTACCCGAAGGAAAACCGGAGAAAAACCCGGGCCAGGATGGGTTTTGTCTAGGGGCGGGTTATTAATATATAAATGCGTATTAATATATCCTCCATATTAATATATAAATGCGTAATGCGAAAGCATGTCTGTCTGTTTGTTACTTAGTCACGAGTACGTCACAGAACTGATCATGGTGAAATTTAGCAAGGATAGTTAAGATGTCCAGGGTGAACATAGGCTAACTTTTACTTTTAAAATGTATGAAAAGAAAGATGAAATATGAAGTTGAAGATAAATGTCGATTAAATCGGGGAAAAATTGGTCATATTTATTTACGCTGCCTAAACGGTTAGAGATAGATGACAACTATGAGAGGCAATATTTTTCGACTCGAAGAGTTCTACAAAAACGTCCGCAGAATATGTTTATCTACTAAGGTTAATTTCAATTGTAAAAAAATGTTGTGAAAAATAGAAATGTAATATTTCAATTCAAGTGAAGAATTTATGAAGAAAAAAAATAATCTTCATCAAATTTAATGAGTTCTTTGTTTTGTACATTTAACAAAGATAACGTCTTCTTGAAATCGTAAAAATTGTACGAATGGTTTAGATTTTATAAACGTTTTAATGAAATGGTGCAACCGCGCTACCGCAGTTGTATCTTGTATCGGAAGCAAAAATTCGACCTGCGTGGTTTCCGGTGAGGTTGGTATTGTAGTAATTGTAGTAATTTAATAGTAGCAAAAGTTAGTTATAAGTTAGTTAAAACTTATATCCAGATATTTTACCAACCACTCCTCGTATGCCGGATTTTCCAGCTATAACACATAGAAAAAGCACTTCCCAGGCTTTCCGATCACTTAAAAGAAAGTTATATACTGCTCCTCGCATACCCGGAAGAAATCTACTTCATTAACTGCTTTCCGCAGCTCGTAGATGTTGACAGGAGAGTATTCGAAGTTTATTCGCGAACAAATTTTGAAATTTCGATATTGAAGGGGTAATTTTCTACCAAATGTTTTTTTTTTCGTATACCTTACGAATGAATTAAAATACCATCAGATGATCTTCCATGGTGCCTAGTCCTTGTTGAAATATATGCTTGTTGAAGGATTATTAAATTTCAGAAAAAGAAAGAATATAAACTTATTTAGATTTTTATAAGAATATTAGGTTGCTGGGTAATAACTTCCTTCCTAACCAAATAATTGCAACTATAGGACTTCATTAATGCTAAAATCTTCACATTTGTGGACATCACTTCCCTGGACATACGAGTACACGCTCCACAGACGTGATCTTAGTCTTCAGAAGTGATATTAAGGGTTGATTAAAACAGTTTTATTGTTCTTGTTCGTTAGTGTTCTTGAAACGTCTAATTTTGGTTGTACTGTTTTATCATTAATTTGATCTCAAATTTGAAATAGTAACTATAGTTACTAAGTAGCTCAGAATAATTTACCATTTTATGATTCTTCTCTATTTTAATTTCTTTGAAGTGAGTCTGTAGAACTTTCTAATTATTTTAATATTACATTTTGCCAATTTCCTTAATTTGAAGTAGGTTTATTTTACTTACGTGGGCTGTAAAGTCACAAAATGGTCCACTCGGGTGGACATTAAAATTATATTTTAAAACTAAATTTAACTTTTTAAACTTGACAATTGGTTCATTGTATTTTAGAATATTAAGTAGAAAGAATTGAGGAAAATTTTGTAATTTTTTCCTACTTTTTATTTTTATAATTTTTAAAATTAAAAATGTACACTTTCTTAGAAACGAACTTATTCATTCAGTTATGATGTCTCGATATCACGTCTACTCATTCTGTCGGGACAAAGAGTTGAACAAGTTTAACTCCCTTGATCTTAAAAAAATTAAGTTAAGTGAGTCTGTAGATGACTTATAATAATAATAATAATAGAAATAATAATAATAACAGAATTAATAATATAAATAACAGAAATAATAATAATAACAGAAATAATAATAATCGAAATAATAATAATAAAAATAAAAAGGCGTAGGGATGTGGCGACCCCATCGCCCTGCAGTCCCTGGTTGTGGCAATCAACCGGGTTTTCTTTCCTTCCTAAAAGGAGTCTACTGCGGTACTGCTACCACTTACTTGTATCGCATCTGTTTTCTTTTCTGCTTCTCTTGGCAACTTCTTGTTTGTTTCGACCCCGAAGCGATTAGGTTTCGAAAGCTTAGGGAGTTCTTCTTCAGTTTCCGTCTATTCTCTTCTAATCTTCTGATTGACTCTTCTTTTCCTTTTCTTATCTTTCCTCTAGACCTGGCTGTAGGTATAAAAAGCAAACCCTTCTATGATGGGGTCACGCAGTAAGAGTCGTAAGGCCTCGGAAAATGGACCGCTGCCTGGGGAGCGCCAGGGCACCTTTGAAGCCGCCGCTGGAGGTGACCAAGAGTTGAGCAGACGGGCCTTGGTCGGGATACCCGAAGAGCGACATGCCGAAGAAATAATGGATCACCCACCATCATCAATCCAACTGACCCAAAGTGTTTTGCAGGTTGAACTACCTGCAACCACTAGGGCCGGTCGCATACGACAACGCTTGGAAGGGACAAACCAAATGAATGTGGATGTCATAAGTTGCTACATGCGAAGTACCAAAGCTGAAACAAACCTCACCCATTATACTCATCCAATGCACCAACAGTTTATAGCTATTTATCCTATCTTAGCTTACAAAATGTCAGTACAAAATTTGGCAAATAGACGAAGGGCTATTATGAGGAACAACCTTCTCTCGTCTCACGAGATCGTGCTCATAAAAAAGGAGACAGAATATGAATTGGGTATGGGAACACCTGCACGATACCCATCGGTCGATTCAACACCGTTACATAACACTGAGAATATTTTCAACTGCGCAGGATCTGTCGGTGATGAACAACCCTCCATGGAAAGAGAGGAAATCGTACCCATCAACGATAATGATGACGATAAACATCTACAGTTAATGATACAGAAAGAATTTCACAGGGCCAACATTGAATTTTTAGATATTGATCCTAACGAACGCCCTCATATTCCCAAACCTAAGTATTGCAAGAATTTTTGGAAGATAATACATCATATAAACCAGTTACTAACAACCAACTTAGAGAAATGCCATGGGATAACTGATA
>NNCF01130793.1:434303-587084 GCA_002313205.1 Laupala kohalensis | reverse complement strand
TCCTGACTTCCTCACAATAGGTAAAACTTACCTTCTCCCTAAGGGTGAAGAAACCAAAAATCCCAGCCAGTACAGACCTATAACCTGCCTCCCCACCCTTTATAAATACCTGACAGCTATCATCACTGAGAAGATACAGTTTCATCTCTCTAATAACAATGTCATGAGTGAAGAGCAAAAAGGGTGCTGTCAAAATACTAAGACCAGGGTACCATTGACTCGGTTATTGTAAGCCCAGCAGTGAAAAACAAAAGGAACCTGAGCATGACATACATTGATTATAAGAAAGCTTTTGATTCCATCCCACATTCATATCTGGTTGAATCTCTAAACACTTACAAAGTAGATCCCACAGTAATCGATTTTCTTAAAAAAATTATGACTAAATGGTCAACGGTTTTGAAATTCAGAGACCCTGAATCTACCTTGGAATCCAGGACCATCAGTATTCGGCGAGGCATCTTCCAGGGAGACCCACTTAGTGCACTATGGTTCTGTATCGCACTCAACCCGTTGAGTGGAGCTCTAAATAACACGCAATATGGTTTCAGGATCCCCGGATAAACAGAAATATGTCATTAGTCATTTGATGTATATGGATGACCTCAAGTTATATGCCAGTTCTCCCAAACAAAACCACCCGTTACTGGAGATCATCGCTCACTTTAGTAGTGACGTTTGTATGTTCTTTGGACTGGACAAATGTAAGTCTATTCACGTAGTGAAAGGAAGTATCACTAAAACATCAGGGTTTTATACAGGTGATGGTATAATAGAAGACCTGGCTTCTGGAGACTGGTACAAATACCTTGGATTCATGCAGTTAAAAGGCATATTCCATGGGAAAATCAAAACAAAATTGAAAGCTGACGTCTGTTCTAGGATAAAATCAATTCTCAAGACCCACTTGTACAGCCGCAACAAAGTGAAGGCATTAAATACCTATGCAATTCCTTTACTTACATACTCCTTTGGAATTGTGAAGTGGTCAATGACTGATCTACAAGATCTTGAAAGAGAGATCAGGGTAAAGCTCTGTGAGTATAGGATGCGACATCCAAAAGCTGCCATTGAGCGAGTTACTCTTCTCACAAGTTTTGGTGGTCTGGGGGTTGTGCATTTAACCCAGCTACATGCACAACAAGTTAATAATTTGAGGAAATATTTTCATGAAAGAAAAGAAAAATGTACATTGCATTAGATCATATGTGATGCAGATGTGGATGCTACGCCATTACATCTTAATGTGTATAATTTTGAAAGCAAATGCGACTCAATTGATCTTAGAATTCAACAATGGAAACGTAAATCGATTCATGGTACTCATCCTTGTCATCTGGAAAACTCACAAGTCCACAAGAAAACATCTAATTTGTGGTTGAAGAAAGGAAATCTCTACGGAGAGACAGTTGGCTTCATGACGGCCATACAGGATAGAGTGATAAACACAAAGAATTATAGGAAATTTATCCTCAATGAAGACCTCCCAGATGACAAATGAATAGTGTGCCATAGAACTTCGGAAAANACTTCGGAAACCATAGAACACCTTATGGGAGCATGCACAGCCTTGGCAAACTCGGAATATCTCAAGCGTCATAACAATGTTGGAAGAATCGTCTTCAAAGCGCTTCTCCCCAACCTTGGAATAAAAGATAATGTTAACATCCCATATTACCAATACGAGCCCCCACCAGATCTTGAGAATGCTAATGTGAAAATCTACTGGGACCGTGAAATTAGAACAGACCACACAGTTGCTGCTAATAGACCGGATATCACCCTTCACTTCAAGCAAAAAGAAGAAGTTTTTCTTATTGACATTTCTATCCCACTATCCCACAATCTACGGACAGCGTATCAAACCAAGATTGCAAAATATGGTGAACTCGCATTTGAAATCAAGAGGCTGTGGAAAGTAAAAAGAGTACAGATACAGATAGTGGTACCAAATAACACGCTAAGAAACATGAAACTCCTCAAAATTCCTGATTCCATATCCCTAATCCAAAAGTCAGTCATCCTGGATACCTGCCACACTATCAGAAAAACCCTCAATGAATAGGGCCGAGGACTTGAGATTATCTCCGTCCTTCCCTCCCTCAGAGCCTAATCGCACTGACAACAGGGATAGGTGAATGTTTCCCAGCCAGCTGGCTGAGAAGTGCAAAAAGTCATAATAATAATAATAATAATAATAATAATAATAATAAAATGAATAACCTTAAGCAATAATATTCTGTGGCGAAGCTCAGGCCATCAGGTCTGCTCTTCCGTCTGCCCACTATTTGCTTACATATAACATTATATACATATACAATGATATAAACATACATATACAATGATATAAAATAATAAAACATTCATACAACATAAAACATACATTTATGCATGAATAACTACAACTAAATTTGAAGGATAAATTCTACTTTAGTCTGGGGTTGCAATCAAGGAACCATCCTGGCATTTACCTTAAGCAATCAAGGGAAACCCAGAAAAACCTCAATTAGGATGACGGCTTAGTAACGAATGTATATTTCAAAAACTTAAAAACTTAAAACTCAGAACACAAATTGAAAAAATACATAAGGAAAGTTACATGAAAAATACATAAGAAATGTTACATCAGATATTCCATGCAATGTTTAATATATTAGAATTACAATAGCAATTATTATAGCTATGTTACGCATTTTACGTTTTGACACTAACAATAATATATCACATTTGTAATTCAATGTGTCCTAATGAAATGTAAAAACTTAATAAGTTAATGACTTCAATATCTCATATAAATGACGTTATTATATATACTGCTTCAATAACCTTATTCATATCGCCTGTAAAGCATTCAAACCCTACCAAGTCACCCAGAAGTATAATATGCGACTTCAATGTCTTTTTAAATAACGCGACCAAGACGCAGCTGATTCAGAGAAACCAATTTTTCGACATTTAGCTAGCAATATCATGATCCACGGAATCAAAAGCTTTGCTGAAGTTAAGAAGTACGAGAATAGAGACACTGCCATCGTCCAATGCGGAAATCGCTAAGAGAGGATCTGTTCGGAGTTTTGGGTAGATGTCTTACATTCGCCAATTTCCATTACTCGGGAAACGCACTAGTCATTAAAAAATAATTCATTATGTGAGTTAATGATGGAAGCGCCACAGTTAGAACGAGCTTTAATTGTCTAACGTTAGTGTCATCCGATCCATTTGCATTAGATTTTAATGAACGAACTATGTTGTGAACATCAGCGCGAGAGATGGAGCCAAAATAGAATTTATTATCCGTGGGAACGATGTCTCTACACAATGAGCTATTTATTGTGTCCGCTTTTAAAGAAGGGTCTAATAAGCGCAGGTTATTCACAAAGTTATCATTTAAATCATTAAGATTGAAATCTATATTCGAGTCGTAATCACTCTTGGCCAGGCCTAATCCTGAGTTTTCTAGATGTGTTTCGAGTCTGAAGTTGAATTGAAGAAAGATTTAAAATACTTAATTTTGGAGTTTCTTACTAATTGAGTAACTGAGTTTCGAATTTTTCTATATTTAACTTCATATACAGTTCACTTTTCTCTCTTATATAACTTTGTATGTCAAGGAGCTGGAGGTCTTGTTACGCGCGCAGTTTTCAACGGTGCGTGTTATTAAATAGTGTTGAAATTATGTTACTGAATTCAGAAACTTTGTCATTCAAGGAAGACAGCAAATAAACATTATGCCACGGAGCTACATAGCAGTCGGAAAGAAAAGATGTATAGTCAAAATTTTGAAAATCCCTATATGTAATTAATTTTGACTTGTATTTGGGACATTTCAAAGAATATAATAAAAATAAAAGGTATAGATATTCCAGGTACAGAAAATTGTCCGTACGTTTGAACTTTATGAGAATTGGAAACAATGAGATGATCTATTCACGTTTCAGAATTATTTTGGAAATGAGTTGCGTTCATTCTGAGAACCTCTAAATTTAAGGATTGAAAAAACTGAATAAATTGTTTAGATTTCGCGCTGTTTATATCCAGGAGATTATAATTAAAATCACCCATTAAAATAATATTCTCGTATTTCGTAGCTAGAAAGGAAAGTGTGTCTCTCAAATCAAAAAGAGTACCGACATCTGGAGGCCAATAAACAGCTCCAAGCAGACTCTTTCTTTTGCACAAAACTACTTCAACAAACATATATTCTATACTTAGAGTGTCAGAGTTAGAAATCAGAACAGTTTAATTTTTTAAATCTTGAATAATGTATATTGAAAACCCGTCACCATGTTTACGAATAGGGCTATTTCTATCATGCTTCACGAGTGAATAATTATCAAAATGCCATGACTCACTGATCAGGAGTGCTTTTAATTTAGTTTAGGAAAGAATGTTTATTATTTCATCTTGATGACACATTACTTATTGAACATTAATTAACGGAACGTCCGCGTGGGAACTTGATCCAGGAAAGATTGAGTTCTTGAGGTGAAGCAAGGGAAGGGTCAGGTAATTCGCATACTGAGCTGGAGTTGTTTCTAGGGCCTTAATGCATAAGAGAAAAATTAAACATGCACCTAAGTGCTGCTTAGTTATAATTACTAAAAATTTCTAACTAAGATCTGAAGAAGACGCTTTAACTTATGCAAAAATGTAAATAAAATAAGAAGCTTAAGTACTATGAAAAACTAACGTATAACTTAAAAGAAAAATAAATAAAGAACTTTAAGGGATAGCCTGCAAATCAGACATAGTTTTAACACGCAACCTTCGATTATCCTGCTTAATAATAACAACCTCATCCGTTGTCCAAACATTATTCACAGAGAAGCGCTGCATTGCCGCTCGGAGAACATCGAACCTCCGGTGCGTCAGTTCTTCCCGGATGCTGGTCCCATTGCCTTTCAGCAGCCTCTTCGCCGAGAAAAATTCATTCCGTTCCCTATAACTGACGAATTTCACTATAATCGGTCGATTTTTACCTTCGGCTTTTGGGCCTACTCTGTGACTACGGTCGATATAATCGAGACAACCTCCAAAGCAATTTTGTCGGTATCTTCACCAGGAAGCTCCTTCATGTCGAAAATACTGACAATTTCTGCGCTGATATAGCTCTAGCTCGCCACTCCGGTCAGCTAGCTGCTGCTCCAACTTACATATGGTTACACTCAGCGCTGGATTTACCACTAGCCCACTTTGCCCGGGCCTAGGGGCGCACGGTGCCAGGGGGTGCACGCTGAAAACAAATTGTTTAAACAACAACAAACATATTTATGGTAAGTTAAAAAAAGTCGGCATGTAGTTTTCTGTTAGTTTTTAAATAAAAATGTTTATTATTATTTCAATAATTATGTTTCATTATATTTAATAACTTTTTAATATAAGTTTTGTCTGAAAATTTCTTTAACACATTCGATCGCTTATCCCATCAGAGTGAACATTACACATGTTCGGAAATGAAAAAGATAACGTTATTGAACCGGAAATATTTAATATTGGTTTCTCAGACAAAACGAGAGCAACAGTGTATTTTTTACGGACATCATCTANTTTTAAGGACATCATCTATTTGGCCTCTTAACAAACAGTATTATAATATTTATTAAGAGCATGTCTTTTTTTCATATTTTCACTATTTTAAAGAGTTAAAAATTGGATTTTAATAAATAATTAAACAAAAGAAATTTGAATAAAAAATCTAAGATATATTAAAATATATGTTCGTTTTTATCAAAAAGTAGTTACATTTCAGATATCGTAAATATCTATTTAGAAGTCGAATAAGTATTAGTAAAGGTTTCTATTATTTTTATATATGTTTGTCTAAAACAATTTTGAATGAATCATTAAAGCAACTAATTATAATTAATTTCAAATCTGTTCGTAAAATTTTTGGTACGTGGAGGTTTGTGCACATAAAAAGTGTACGCGCGCATTTTGTAACGTATTTTAAGTTGCGCACAAAATACGCTTGCGTACTTTTTATGTGCAGAAACCACCATGTCCCAAATTGTTGTAACCGCGTATAAATGTCGATGAATTATTATTTTGTTTTTATAAACAATTGCAAATAAAACGATTTATTTTTATCTAATGCCTCACGTTCATTTCTTCGTGAACCTTGTAACTTTTAGATTTTTTATATCTATAATTAGTTGCTGAAGAATGATAAAGTATGGAATGTTGTCTCTGCACTTATTATGATTCTTGTAAATACATTTTGGAGATACAAAATTTTTACGCGTAATATTGTCAATTTTTTTCTAACTATGCAATACCATAATTATGTAAAACAGAGAAACATGGTGTAGTGCACAATTATTTTCCATACCGAAGTGTTGGAATACCGAAGACGTTAGCTCTGTTATTTCTAAATATATTTAGTTTCTTTCTGTCAAAAATCTCTCAATAAATATACGTCTCTACATTCAACGCATCTTGGAGTTTTGACCTATGTGTTTCTCATTAATGTCATCGACATGAGTATTGCCAGTTACTAGTAACCGCGAGTATTCGCGTATACTCTCCGCATGAGGCTAAGACGAGGGCCCGGTGCCATTTGCCTCAGCGGAAGCTCTCATGTATGTTTTTCTCGATATATGTTACTAATGAAGATGTTCAAGCTCTGGTACTTTAATACGTCGCCTTATACGGAAAGTCAGCCTCTCGCCAGTTGTCGTAGGTCGTAGAGTACAGGCGTGTCCTTCCTTGGGTTCAGTTAATAAAGAATAATTAAAATTTATTGCCTATTTTATTCTCCCGTTTCCAATACGAAGAAATGGTCATGGGTGAACATTTATAATGGAAATAATATAAATAAAAAGTTATTTAATGCACGTTTTCTTTGCATTAAGAATGTATTTAGTTTGAATAAAATTAAAGAAATAGCTAAAAAACAATAATAGAATTTTTTAGTAACTTTAGTAGTGTTTAGTATAACAATTTTTATACTTTATTTCTATCTATCGAAATCGTATCCAAATAAATGTCTATAAACGATATAGATTTCTCGGAAATTTTCATAATTTCTAAGAAATCGGATGTGTATTTTCAATAAACATTCATGTACTTTTCTCTCTATTGTTTCGGTACGTATATCGTGCACGATCATAGAAATATACTACTTACTGGAACGCTGAGTAATACTAGGATCAGCGGGTGAACTCGAGCCGGCTGCCAANTGCACGAAGTTGCAAACTCATTGCGTCGCTCGCTGCACCATCAGACAAATGTGTCAGTCACAAAAATTAACACTGCAGCACTCGCACTAGATAGTTTCTCGGGTACTCGCGTGTATCTGTCAGAAACATCTTATTTGTTTATGTTTCTTTAACACTAAAACTCTTAAAATGCATGTCTAAGGAAATAAAAATGGTTCTTAAAGCAGAAGTTCTTATAAAAGTAATTTATTTATATTTCATTTACATACTATTTAATAAAATTAATGTTGCGAAGGACAGCTTAATATACATGTTGCACATAAAATATGTGAATGCTGCAGACATAAATGACAATTACATTTTTTGCAGCTGTATTGCGTGAATCACTCAGGATCGCTACTTGTAGCAGGGAACGCAACGTTTCTTTTTCTCATTCCCAGAGGCTGATTTGTTTTCGGGATGCGCTTAGTTCATAGAAATATACCATCTAGTAGGTAGTTCGATTCAAACTAATCTGGAGCAAATAAAACAAACATCATCGGAGTTAGTGAATTTTCCGGTTCCAGAAAGTCAACAGAGATATTGAGCCACTCAACTTTCTAAGAAAATTCCATCATCCGCATGTGCCAGAAAAAAAAGTATCATGTATCTGAGAAATATTAGTTAATCAGTTCAGATATGTGCTTAGAAAACTGGTGCACAGGAATAGAGTTAAGGCAAAAGGCGGTAGCAATTGCTTTGACTTCGACGAAAACCATCAAAATTTCATTCCAGGCTTCCAAACACCATCAGCATCTGACAGTTTACGTGAAAAAGAAGACACACTTTCAGATGAACAATTACTAGAATTTGTAAGAGACAACTTAATAAGTGAATCAGGAGCATCTTATTACAGGGACAACATTCTATATTACATTTGTGGTTTTATTGTTCGAAGAATAAGGGAGTTAATGAAATGCGAAGATTGTATTTATGTTTTACATGATCACCTAGATCTTAAGGATAATTATAAGAAATTCACATCGTTTGTCTCCACGGGAAAACTAGTTCAGAAGATGTTTTTAAATTAGTAAATTTTTTGTATATGTTGTTTTTAAGTAATAGAGATACGAGGAATTTTAATATCACTAAATATATTTTAGCTGCATGCATGCTTTTCAAAAGTACAGTATTCAAAGAACACAAGTCATATTGTGAGTTTTTAGACGAAAGCCATGAAAGTAGATTGATTAAGGTCATTGGATAATTATTTTACAAAACAGTTTGTTATGCTCATTATAAGGAAAAGACTTTCTTGTTAAATAAATCTAAACTTGGTATGCGCCAGAAGTTTATTTCAAAATATATAGATTCACATTGTTGTTCTCAAGGTTAGTTTTATTGTTGTTATTATCAGTTCTATTGTCAAATACTTATTGTAAATACATGTAAATATATCAATGTATTCTATTTATATTACTTTTTTTAAGATATTGTAGGATTAATCTAAATTAAACCATGTACTCATAAAAGGTGAGCATCTTATAATAATATATTAAGCAAAGGGTTTTAACACTCAAATTTATGGATTTTGATTAATTATTGTAACTTTAATAATCTCTTGTCCCACTAAAATAACTCCATAGTAGTAAAACAATAAAACTAATGTGTATAAGGTAAAGACCTTCAATTAAAACGGCGCCACCTGCATTGACTTATATGGAGGTTCAGCCAGCTAAGTCTCCGACTGGTGGGGGACTGTGCTTGGCATTCTGTGCCGGCTCGGATTCGCAACACAGTCAGCGTTCCAGTAGATAGTATATTTCTATGTGCATAATACATAAACAATCAGTCACTATAAATCAGTCAGTGCTATGTTCGAATACAGACGGTCCGAAAGTCCGCTCGAAGTTTTATCATGTAACTCTTTTATGGTGCGGCGTGAGTTCGTTAAAATAATTATCATCGTGTTTTTAAATTATAGTGTCTGTGATTACAATGGGCCATAAACTAAAACCTAATGGCGCAGAGTTTAAAAAAAAGCGTGAGGACAAGGATGAAAGAAATGAAAAACTTATAAAGCAGATTCCTAAAATAACGTACTTTTTTTCACGAACTGCTGAGTGTGGAATTGTGAATGATAATATAATCAACAGTGAAAATTTACCGTCTGTTTCTTCTGTCAGTGTCACTTCTGAATTCGAGGAAGCTGCTAGTAAAACCGATCGGGCACATGCTGGTTTTGAAAATCAAAACGGAGAGGAAGTAGATTTAGGAAGTGGCAGATCTAACGATTTTTTCAGTTCGGACAAGGCTTCATGGACTGTATATGAACAACTATGAGATTACGTGTACACTAAAGGGATGATTCAAAATAACGATTTAGACTTTTATCAGTCTAAAAGACAATATTCAGATAAAGTTCGTCATCTGTCCAAGAGCTTGTTTGTCAAAAAACTTCAAAATGGTGAAACGAGAAATATAGCATAGCTGATTTATTCACCACCGAAAGGATGCTTTTTTTATGTTCCATGTATGCTATTTGAACAGTCTGACTCGAGGGGCGCTTTTTCTACCGGATTCAATGACTGGAAGAATGCTAATCAACGGATATTAGAACATGAAAACTGTTTTAATCATAAAAATAACTTAGGTAAATTAAAACTTAGGAATGGTTTGGAAGGCCGTGTTGATGACCAACTTAGTGAGGCACTCGAACAAGAAGTCCATTATTGGAGGGAGGTACTCAAGAGACTAGTGGCGGCAGTTAAATATTTAACTGTTCAAGGACTGGCATTTCGTGGAACACATGAACACTTAGATAGACTTGATAGTGGAAATTTCCTCGGACTGCTGCAATTTCTAGCCGAATGCGACCCTTTTATGGCAGAACACTTAAGACAATATGGTGATAATGGTTCCGGAAGCACATCTTATATTTCTAAAACAACATATGAAGAACTTATTGCTCTCATGGCAGATAAAGTTAAAAACACAATTTTAAAAGAAGTTAATAAAGCTAAATACTTTAGTATAGTATTAGATTCCTCACCAGACATTACATATGTGGACCAACTGAATTTAGTACTTCGATATGCTGCCAATGATAGTGCGGCGCATAAAGGTTGAAAGGTTTATTTATGTGCCAAATGTTGGATATAATGCTGAAGAAATTGACAACACAGTCCTGGGAATCTTTAAGAAATTTAATATGGACATTTCTAATTGCAGAGGTCAGGCATAAGACAACACTTCGAATATGTCTGGCGTGTATACTGGCGTTCAGGCTCGTATCAAGGAACTTAGTCCTCTCGCGGAGTATGTACCATGTTCAATAGGGTCCAAATTTAAAAGGGTCTTGTGCAGCAGAATCATGCACAGAGACTGTTTCATTTTTTGGATTGATGCAGGAACTTTACAACTTCTTTAGTGCCTCAGCACACAGATGGGTCATCCTAAAGAAAAAGTGTACCATACAAGTTAAAAATCTATCCAAGACACGATGGTCTGCTCGTCATGATACCTGTTGAGTTGTAAATGAAAGCAGAGAATGCATTTTTGAGTTTGAATGAAATTGCTAATGACTGTAATGAAAGGTTCTCGACAAGGAACAAAACCAATGCTTTAAAAGAAAAGTTTAGTTCCCTTGAGACTACATTTATGTCAATTTTATGAGGTACCATACTGGAGAGGTTTAAAAAGGTAAACATGAAACTGCAGTATGAAACCACAGAGCTAGGAGAGGTTATTACTTATGTAGCAGAATGCTACATATTCTATATATAGACAAGTGAACAGAATAACCTTCTAGTAGTTAACAAATTANGAGATTACATTTATGTCAATTTTATGAGGTACCATACTGGAGAGGTTTAAAAAGGTAAACGTGAAACTGCAGTATGAAACCACAGAGCTAGGAGAGGTTATTACTTATGTAGCAGAATGCTACATATTCTATATGTAGACAAGTGAACAGAATAACCTTCTAGTAGTTAACAAATTAATGCATATACTTTCATTTTCCTCCACATTCTTTCTAGAAGCAAACAAATGAAATGCTAATAACAATGTATCTCTAAGTGACGTACGATCTATATCAACAGAAACTGTAGAAACTCAAAAAATAAATGACTAAATTCAGTGATCCAACCAATACCAAAATACGAAGTAACCAAGGGAACAAGAACTTGTTAGGAAGAATCTGGTGCGCGACGTGCTAGTGATCTCTAGTGTCGAGTCGCTCTCTCTTACTCGCTATAAAGTCACACGCTCACTCCGCCGCCGACCAGTTAAACTGTATTTAGCCAGTACCTATTCAGCGTCTAGCTGCACTATATTTTAATCTATATAATCGCACAATTTGTGGACCATCAAAATTTATAACTGTGTGTGCAGACCACACCAAAGTGACAATTAATTCCGACCTTCGTCGAGCGCCATTGCTTATAGTCTGTCCTAGATGGCATTCGTAACTTTGAATATAACTTGCAAGTTTATAAATGCAATATATGTGTGTAAGCAACTTTTTCGTAAAGTGTTAATTATACAATCTGACGGTGACATGTACAAATGAACTTTCAATCCGTCATAGCAAGAACTAAACATAGTTGAACTTCCAACATCACAAGAATTAAAGTGTTGCGAATTATCGTGTGTATTCTTTATGGTGATAGGAATTTGGAAGCCCAATAATTCTGAGGAGAGAAGTACAAGTGAGTTTACTCCACAAAATACGTGAGTTAGTAGGTTACTGCTTTAATATACATACACTTCTTGTAAACGGCCTCATAAGCCATTTTTATAAATTATTATAGGTGACTCAAGGACTCATATCTATAAATGTTGTGTATTTTCTACTTTGACATCAGTCAATTCTCAGCTTGTCAAATTAAATTAGTCAGTGCCTTTTCACATAGATTTTGCCTTTATTCTTAATTTGTAGTTAGCTTATTTGTAGTTTTTTTTCCTTCTGTAATTTTAATTTATTTATTTTGGAGGGGATTCTTTTACTAAAGAACACGCAGATAAATATCATATTATTGACAATTCTTAAGCTCAAAGTACTAAAAGTTGATTACCCCGACACTTACTATGAGTCTCTTTGTGGTTTTCTTCAAGAAGTGAGAAAAAATTTTGATAACTTAGAAAGTGCTGCGAGATGCTAATGTAAGGAGAAGTACGTATCAGACTCCCAACGCAAGAGGAAGATACCTACTAAGTTTGGTGAATATGGTGAAAATAGTAGCGCTGTTACATTTACAGGATCTGAGAACTTTCGTGTGAACACTTTTAGCTTTCTATATTACATTCCTTATATTCCTAACTCAAGAGACGTGAGAACAAATATACTCAGGTCCATAACAGGTTTGCGTTTTTCGATGTTATTAAAGGACTGGAAACCTCAGAAATCACCAAGCATGCAAGAGAACTATTGTTTTTTTTATCCCGAATATCTTGAACCTGCTATTGATTATTAACCTGTAGATGAGTGTTTGAAACCCTTTTTGGTGCAAAATACTGACAAAGGAAAAACCAGTATGACCCTTACTGACATTAGCAAAGTTTTGCGTCATTTTGATGCAGCTGACATCTATCCGAACATTGACATTGCCTTAAGAATGGTTCTTACTGCTCCTGCCACAAAGTGCACTAAAGAGAGATCCTTCTCCATCCTCCGTCGTGTGAAAAATTATTTAAGATCTTCAACCTGCGACGACAGATTGACATCATTAACCCTGCTCACCATCGAGGGAAGGTTGATTCAAGAGATGCCTTACATCATAGACACATTCGCTCGAAAAAAGCAAGAAAAAAGGCTTGATAAATTGACTTTGGAGGTAAATAGTCCTACTAATTAAAAAACTGTACTCATATTTATAAAGTGATTCTTGAATTTTTTGGATACTTTGATCAAGTACATTACGTTCCTTTTCAATATTGTTACATGATTAAACTTATTATTAAACTAATTTTACAAACTCTCTGATATTCATATTTGAAAAAGAACTTCAATATTTAATTTTAATATCTGTTCAATAATTCATATTGCTGCATGTATTTATGTGTTGTATATATCGAAAAGATTATTAAACTTATTTTCAATACATCGTTGGGCTATTTAATTTACTTAGAGGGTTCTAATGACCATGACGTTGACGAGCCCTAAAGCCCCATAAAAAATTACTTAATATACCTAAATTAAATTATTTTCATAAGTTATGTTATTATGCGATAAAATGAAAATAGACATCATAAAAATTATTTTCTTGAGAAAAATTATCTGACAGACGCCCCAATCCCCGCGAATAGTACGAAAAGGGGCGGCACAACCACTTGGGCCTAGGGGTGCCCAAACTTCAAATCCGACCCTGGTTACACTACTCTCTACCAGTTTCTTTTGTAGAGACGTAATGTAATCATGAAGTTATTAACTCCCTCTGCAATAGCAGAAACAAGGTTACTGAGAACTCGCTCATTAGAAATAATTTCCTTTATAATAGCATCAGCATCGCTGGGTTTTGAAGAACCACAGTTTCTTGTACCTGCCATTTCAAAATAAAAACCAAAGAAATGAAATAAAGAATAAAGATGAGGGTATTATGAAGATAAAAGAAACTGTTAAAGTACAGTTTGTAAACATTTTTATTGTTATTAGAAAACAAGATAAGAAAAGTATCGCTGTATATTTTTCAAGAATATGAAGGAATAGATACTACAGAATATTCAAGTATACTTATCTGTAATGTCCTGAACCACTGCTACCTGCGAAGCGTCCCCTAGGCACGTCTTTACTCAACGAACACAATCGGACACAATCTCACACAATCGGACACAATCTCGGTAAGCACGACAATCGGGTGATGTTTCCAGTATGGCTGCCACGAAAAGACTTATTGGTCACTTTCAAAAGAAATTTCACATTTTTACATTATAACAAAAGTTATGGACGGGGAAAGAAGTGCAACTCTAATTTTGATTCGTAGTGTGTTATGAGACTTATGCATTGCAGTTATTCATATTTGCTAAAATTAACAGTAATAAATGCACAGTGATAATTTAATAACAGTAATATACCATTAATGAGCGTGCTTATTCTATTTCGTAATAAAAAAACCAAAAAAGTATTTTCTACCTTACACGATCATTTCTTATTTCATTACTTTTCATCAGTATACTTACAGACACTCGAAGAACCAGACCTCATGTTTGTGTTGCCAAACAAGTTACCAATGGACAAACGCACAAAAGCGTGTATCGCAATTGATTTGGCGTTAAGAACAAAGCGAAATGTAAAGCGCCGACGTTGGATGAAGTACTGTCTACAACAACGAGAAAAGTATTCTCATGTTACCCTGGTGTAAGAGATTAGTGTGATGGAAGCAGACAATTAGACAAATTATTTTCGAATGAATTTTCAATAAATTGCTGGGAATGGTCAAACCATTTAAGACAAGAAATAACACAAATGTGAGGGAAAGTTTACCAGTGAGTGAAAGATTAGCACTAACTTTGAAAAGGTGCTGCTCCCTGATCTTTTGGATGTTATTATTTTTTTCAGCTCTTTCCTATAATTACGCCGAAGTATGTTGATTTTTCTCACAGCGTCGGCACGAGTAGCCCCGGGTTGTAATTGGATCAGAATTTCCAAAAGTTTGTCATAAGCGACGTTTCTCCGGTTTTCATTTTTGTATTTAGAATTCGTAGGGTTCCACAGTTCGGGTAAAGTGTCATACATCACAATAAAGTCATGTGGAATATCACCGGTATCACTAGACATCTCACTTGATTCTAATTGTTGGTCAAATAGTTAACAGTCACGCACTAATGTTGACTACACCGTGTTTTGTGATTAACTGAGTAAAGATGGCCCACCCTACGCGGTCATTACTAATGACTATCTCCATCACGAACCAGTAATGGTGAGTCGAAATCAGAAAATCCGGATTCTTGTCATTACCGGGCATCAAACCAGTTTTTTCACCTTACACGATCATTACTAATGTCATTCTGATAAGGTAATGATATCAATACTGATCGTGTAGGATCCCTATAAGAGAACATTATAACATAACGTACTAAAAGTAAAAGTACACTTCATGCTATTTGAAGTCAACCTTCAACTAACAAGTGTCTTACGTTTTACAAGAAATGCATTCATGATATTATGTAGAAATCCTTTACTGTTTTCTAGATAACGGCCTGCGCTATATTTTCCTTCATTATCTGAACATTCTGGATGGACGAATTATATGAATAATATTCATTGCAACCGATTTTTGAACTAATATTTTATTTATTAACAAACCAATAAATTCATTTTCAAAGCAAATAGAAATTATGACTCTATTGAATAAAATATTTTTACTTAAGAGGACTTATACATACGAGACACCATCTCGACGTAGCAAAGACCATGCGGGTGGTTGCCAGCTGGTCAGCTTCAACGATTCTGGGAGCTACACCGGCAGCAGTTACACAACATTTTAAACACAGTTAAAAGGAAATTTAAAACTATAACAAGGAAAGAAGGAAAAATTAAAACAATGGCAAAATTATAAAAGAAGAATATAAAACAGTTGTAGTAAAATTGACTCAGAAATTGATGGAGAGAAGGTAAGTTAGGTAGACAAAAAGAAAAACGGGTAAGTTAAATATAATTGCATTCTAGATACTTAGTACCTGAAGAATATAGAGATCGGAACAAAACATGGTTCAATCCAAATTCAAATACAGGATGAATCAGAATTCCTATTGCACAGTTATAAGTGTAGAGGGGACTCAGAACATCAATATTTGGTAACCCATATCCGAAAATGCGCCGTTTGGAAGATAAACAACTTTGAACGATGGAAGGCAATACACTGACAGAGGACGGTGTCTCGTGTCACATGTAACGTGTCATCAGAGGACAATCCAATGAATTGTTGCGCACGTACCTCAATTGCCACTGAGCGATCGAGGAAGACAGTGTACAAAATGGCGGAGTACACGTTTTCCGAGTACACAGCCATGTTGCTCAACTATGGTGAAAGTGGACGAAATAGTCGATTATCACAACGCCTGTATCACGAACGATTTCCGGGTCGTGCCCGTCCATCACATATCATTTTTGCTAGATTCAAAAAACGGCTGCGGGAAACCGGCACCTTCAAGGCTAATAGAGCCGATTGTTGTCGTGACCGGACGCATCGCACTGTTGACGTGGAAGAGGAAGTCCTCCAACTTGTCGATCAGAACCCGTCTACGAGTACCCGCAACATTGCAGGTGCCGTGGATGTATCCCAGAGCTGTGTACTCCACGAACAGAAACTTCGCCAATACCACCTCCAGAGGGTGGAGGCATTGGGCCCAGCTGAGTTTGCGCGACGTGCCGATTACTGCGCATAATTCCTACACCGTTCTGTCGACATTCCAGATTTTCCTCTGATTATTCTTTTCACAGATGAACCGCATTTCACAAACGAAGGTCTCCTCAACTGTCGTAACAGCCACATTTGGCATAAGGAAAACCCTCATGCCACACATACCCATCGATTTCAACATCGTTTCGGTATCATTGTGTGGGCTGGTATTATCCATGGCCGTCTGATTGACCCGTGTATTCTACCGCCACGTCCAAAGGGTCACAGGTACTTGACGTTCCTGCAAGACGTTCTGGTGCAGCATTTGGAGGATGTGCCATTGCATATCCGTGGTTCCAGCACGATGGCGCGCCAGTCCACTTTTCACGCGACGTCTGTCTGTACCTTCACCAAACATTCGGGGACAGGTAGATAGGTCGCGGTGGTCCGATTAGTCGGCCATCACGGTCGCCCGATTTAACAGCTCTGGACTTTTTCCTGTCGGGCTACATGAAGAGTATTGTTTACGAGACCCCTATGGAGTCACAGGACGATCTCCTTGCCCGTGTAATGGCTGCTGCGGAGTTCATTCAGGACTTTGTGTATGTGAACATTCTTCGTAGGTACACTTTGTGCAACGAAACTCATGGTCGCCACTTCGAGCATATGTTGTAGTCCATGGAGGTACGAGTTGGTTGATGCACTTGCAGTGTATCCTTTGACCTTATTTCAAAGTCGTTCATCTTCCTAACGGCGTATTTCCGGACATGGGTTTATTACCAAATATTGCTCTTCTGAATTACCCTGTATTTTAGAATTTTTGACAGGACTTGACAATTTTGGACAGTATTTGAAGAAAATAGAGAAAAAAAGAAACCAAAATGAATTTGTGAGGAAGAGGAAACAAGTAGCCATCTATTATGGAATTGTTAGTATCACAATATACAAAGAAAAGCATATATGAAAGGAATACTATTATTAGTTACGCATAATTATGACGAGAATTTTAAATTAATGGAAAAAAAGGAAACAAAATTTATTTTTAGAATATTCTTCAAAATTAAGCTGCGTAACAGATACAATTAAGGTGAACTTCTGAGTTATTAATGGATGAAGGAAACTGGAGAAAGAGAAGTTTGCAGGGAAAGAAGAAAAGAGATTCGCGTGAAGTGACTATGTTCAAGAAGGCAAATTTAGGGAAAGAATGTGATATGAAGTATTGTTTGATTAACAAAATCTATATTATAGGTAAATATTGAGATGAAATTTTCGTTACACAACCTACTAATCTGTAGTGGTTTGTGCTAGGCGCGATAGGTGTTGGATCTGTCATGAGGGACAGTAGACAAGCAAAAAAAATCTGGTAAGAAGTCTTGACCATCATTTATTCCATGTCATCATTTCTCCTGTGGCTCAACATTGATATATACAAAAAAATAAGGAAATCCTTATATTCCTTATGCTCACGCTTGATTCTCTATTTTAGCTAAAAGTATATGGTCTTATGTTTTGTTATTTTTGACCCCGTTGATATTACAGTAGTTCTTTCTTCTTCCATGATTTTCTTTTCACAACTTTATGGTAAGTTTAAGTGCAGGGAATGTATGGTATCAACATAGTGAGTACAACCTCTGAAATAACAGGAGTAAGAAGCCGCATCTGAGAGTAAGAGGCTCTACTCAGGTGAACAGATCTTCTCTTGGCCCTAATGCAAGAAGTGAAGAAAGGAAGATGGCGTTCTAGTAGTTAGAAGAGAAAACCACAAAGCTTCAATATAGGGGTGTTGGTGAGAAATAGTAATCAGTTATCTCTATCCGCCAAAACGTTGACTGATAGCTGATGTCGAGAAGACGGTAGTAAATGATACTGAAGAGTAAGGAAATGTAATCAATGGAGTGAAAGCATGACATTTTATGTCTGGAACAGCTCCACCCATTCCAGATTGCATGCCACAGCAGTCACACCAAGGCTGCTATAATCCGTGGAAAAGCTACCCTCAGGCTGAGCCCTACCGACTGAAGATTAGAGAGCAAGTCCTCTACCCGTCACAGTTGGTAAATAAATTACTGCCAGTTCTTCGAACCGGTTGATGTAGGTGGCAGCATCCAGACGTAAATTAAGATTCGGCTGACACGAGTAAAACACCCAACTATCTATAACGGGACCAACATTTCGACTTTAACGTGGTGTTTGGGCTACTGCGTCATTAATTTTCTTTCGCCACGAATACTGTAGAGAATATCACACGCACACATCAAACTGGGCGAAGGAGAAGTCTAAACACGGGCATAAACGCGGAGAGAGGAAAGTAACTGAACAGTCTTTGCGACTGTACTCGACAGTTGTCATCCTATAATTTTTTATCCATTTTCTATTGTAGTATTTGTAAACGGGAAATGTAGCGTGCTATTGAAGCTTGTCTACATGGAGAGATAGAAAGTGGGAGTTGAGAGTAGCAGGGCCGGTTAGCAGGGTTTACCAATAACTTGGAAGGGTTAGTAGAAGTGGTTAGTAATAAATATTGATACTAGCTGGAGGTGGGTAGAGGAAGGAGGGTTCGCTTTTCAGTAGTCACAGCTATATATTCACATTTATATGAAACAGTACATATTTCTCTGATCCCACCTGGAATTGAACCTGGGAAGACTTGATGAAGAGCATGAATGTGACCACCTACGCCACCAGAGGGGTACTCGAATAATGAGATATTAGTAATGCGGAAATGGAGACCCCCAACACACACTACTTTATAAGAAGATGAAATATTATTGATTAATCAGTATCTCTTTTAATGTCATTATTTAGTCTATATAAAATGGAATTTAGTATTGTATTGAAAGTGACGACCTAAACAAAACCAGAATCAAACTCTGTCTTTGATCTTTTCGAGCACCCTTTAATGTTTGCCTCTGTTTTGTCATTTACGTCACATTCTCAACGAGTATCCAACGTTAACGTCTCTGCTAGTTAACAAAAAATTAAAAAATATCATCATCAAAATATTCTTCCACATGATAAAAAATATATCGTATAAAATAGGTAATTTGGAATCATTAATTTCTCATAGATGTACAGAGCGTGAAATAATGCCCCAAGAACTTTTCGGAAACGGCCGTTACCTGGGTATAGCGTTACCATTCAGGTATATACACTTGGCGAGTTGTCTGAGAGAAGAGGATTGATATTGAGTAAGTATTGGAAATATCAGATCATTGGGAGTCATATTATTGAGTAGTTGCGTGCGTAAGAAGTGGTGACGTGAAAACATGTTCATCGTGGGTAGGAGACACGAGTCAAATTTCCGTTTTCAGTTGGTCGCTGATGGAGGACCTGGATGCGTGTAACGTGGTCGTACAGGAGTACGGCTGGTCTGAGGATTTGCGTCCCTGGCTGGTGCTCTTCGTTCGTCCAAGTCGACGGTTGGCATGGACCCGGAGATGATGTCTCTCTTCTAGAGGTTGCCCAATAACAGTGTGGCTGTATGTTTGTTTGACGTCTCTAATCTCGGCTTTTGCCTCTTTCATTTGAATCACAGTGGTCATAGAGTGAGTAATATTGTGTAAATGTCTGTTTAACGCAACGGCGTTATCGATAAACTTCCACACCACATTAACGAGTACTTGTGTTTGAATGTGAGGTGTACGTTGGGTGATTGTCCTCGCTCACTCGTTACTATTTTAGAATGTAAAGCTCTGTGACTGGGTGGGTACGTTCAATACAACATTAGAACGGCAGTTGTGGACTCTTTTTTATATTTTTCAATTGATGTGTTAGTATTTTCTTTCCTGCAATTATATTGTCAGTGTAATATATTGTATTTTTTATGTGGATGGTGCATACCTAATTAAATATTAATCTAGTAAGATCGAGAGAATATCTCACCAGATTGTCTGTCTGGCACCCAATAGTACAAGAACTTCCGAGAAATAACAGTTACACTCCATACATGAAATCAGTACTATTGAGAAAAATCTCTTGAAGTAAATTCTACTTTTACCTTTTTGAAGAGTAAATGTAAATTTATTTTATAAAAGATAAATTTAATAAACTAATATTATTTCCCATTTCTTTCTCAGGTAGCTCTTATTGACGTGGCAAAGCAAACACTCTGTGTACACTAAATGAGTCCAACTGATACATATCAAGAGTAATGTATTTCTGTCTTCACTCGGTGAATGGCGAACACTTTTTTAAACACATGCGTTATATAGCTTCTGTGATATGACGAATTATCTATTCGCGTAACAGATAAGTAATTATATCGTCAATGGTTTTCTTTTTTCACTAATAATTATAGCGTTATTGTTTTTTTGTGACTAGGTTAAGTTTTAGAGACCAATCGCGTTGAGAATGTGACAGGATGTGTTAACAACTATTGTTTGGGTTCGGATAATATCGTAAGTTGTCTGAGAGCTGAAAAACCATTAAAATTGGCTGCTAATCTGTAGATGTTTCCTATGAGACGAACCGGAGACCCATCACCGCCCAAATAATATAGGATAAAATCCTTGAGCTCTATCATTTATACACAATTTTATTTTCGCACATACACCACCTCTTTTGGTAGACACAAAACCGAGTGATAAACAGATCCTTTCCGAAAATTCAAATAATGCGTGGGTACCCAAATTTGTCGGCAGCCGAATCTATAGCAACACGAACAAAGCGGAAGAGATTAAATACAACACGGATAAGATGTTCCCAATTAACCTTTTCAGTGTTGTCACCGCCTCATCCTAGCTCAACAGACAGTCTGAGAAATTCGACGAATTACGAAAGTATAGAATTGCAATATGCGACAGTTAACGGAAGCAATGAGATTTCGCTGACTCGCATCAGCGATCGTCGTGGGACATATAGGGAAAAAAATAAGATACGTGATAAATTTTTGATATTGTATTCGTAGAATAACGTATGCAGTCATCAAAGGATTTCTTAGCATAGCTTGCACATTACTAAATACTGTGTTGGGAGTTTCTTATGGAAGAGGAAATAAAGTAGCTTGGCACCATGCGCAACTTCGCTGGCGTCTCCCT
This sequence comes from Laupala kohalensis, assembly GCA_002313205.1. Taxonomy (NCBI): domain Eukaryota; kingdom Metazoa; phylum Arthropoda; class Insecta; order Orthoptera; family Trigonidiidae; genus Laupala; species Laupala kohalensis. The sequence goes on along the minus strand of NNCF01130793.1, from coordinate 565,571 downwards.
GATACCGTTGCCCCATGCGACCTAATCTCTCACATGAACCAAGTTCCGGCCGTGAAAGTAGATTACGTGTTCGCTTTGCCAATCCGATGACTCAAACAGTGAAAATATTCATAATAGATTCTCAATACATGAAATTAAACGGTACTTTGTGCATGTTGTGGTAAAATATGTAGAAGAATTTGGGATTAAATTGAAAATTAGATCAGATGTAATGCATGTTATCACAAATAATATTCAATGTGTTAAAGTAATGAAAAATGAATTTGTGACAAACGTTCTAAACAAAATGTAAGTTCATAGTGTAATATCTTTATTCGATTTTTCTTTATCTTTTCAGAAATGACAGCTATTCCTTTTACCTGGGGCTCCGGGTAAATTAAATACTATTACAATGTCCTCATTACATTCGTTAAACAATTTGACTAATTTGAGACATTTATTAAAATATTCCATCCCATGAAACCGACCTCGGTGGTCATATGGTATCGTCTGCGCTTCTTCCACACCACTGAGCGGAAGAAATTTGGTTTAAACCTTCGCTTGGTCGAACTTGGTGAGGTTTTCTTCTGGGGTTTCCTTCGCCTACTCCAGACAAATGTTGGTTAACTATCACAAGTTCCCAAGAGAGAACAGTTCTCTTGTCCTAAACCACACCCGAAAACATTAAATATATAAAACGTAAATAAAATAAAATAATAAATTATCTTCAAAAAACAGTTACAAACTGCACATGACTACGTGGAACACAATAAAGTAATTAATTAATGTTCTGCAATAACCATATAAAAGTAAAGACATGAGACTTACATATAAACTTAATGCATGCAGTGGCACAAGTAAAAATTGTATTATTGAAATGTTTGAATATTGAATTTGTATTAATGAAAAACTGTTTCTGAATACATTTTTACGTACATAAATAATTAAATGAAGCATTCGCTATTTTCGTATAATATTGAAGAAAATTCGCGAAAAGTTGTTGCAGGGTGGGAGATTTCAGAAAAACAAAAAGTTGTAAAGAAGAAAAAACTAGGAAAGAAAATAATCCGTGACTCTTGGTGTTTTGACAATAGAAACGGAAATTGTATTTGGGCATCCGAATGAAAATTATAATCATGTAGATAACACTGTTAGGCGTCCAATAACTGTCACTAAAATCTCAACATTTGTTCGAAATGTAGTATATGGTACAGTGGGAAATATGATTATTCGTGGAGGGTGAGCAATGTCTCAAGGGAGACATGTGATGTGCGTGGCGCGAGAGCAGAGTGCGTCGGCAGCGCCACGGCGTCGCGTCGACCGACCGGCCGTCAAGGTGACTTCGTGCGCGGCGCGCGTTAGTAACGCGTAAAATCCGGTCAGGGTGGCGTTTACTGCGCGCCACGGATTACCTCCCTCCCCTTGCTCCCTTTGCCACGCCCCGCTGCGTCTACCACGCAACGCTCAGCTCGCACCCCTCATGTGCTGATCCTCAATTTTTTGTATTCTCTTAACCCATCCCACCAATATATCAGAATATCTACATCGTTTGTATCCTGCATTTCTGCATTTTTACGTATTGAAAACACGTAATACTCATTGTATTTGAGTCTGATCTTGTGTTTTAATATTTGCATTTGATATACTTTTTTGTAGTGCTTTCACTTTTTAAATTTCATATAACTAGTGATATATTTTGACAATAAATATTTTATTGACACATTATGATCAACCCAATTATTTCATCTTCTTCTAATCACATTCTTCATTGCTATAAATTTATACATCGTTTTCGCTTCCTTGTTATCCCTTATCGTGTGTCGATTACCTTCTCCATTCCCTCTATGTCCTTGTTACGTCTCTGTCGTACGCGCTGCTCACGCGTTGCTCGTGGCGTCGCGTCGCGCGTTCATTACGCTGAGTGGCGTGTGATTGACGCGGCGAGCGCGTGTTGCCGCGCGGGACAGCCGCGCCCTGCCGGGACTGCGCGCTGCGGACTCNCTCCTCCTCCTCCTCCACCCCCACCCTCACACTACAGTAGAGGAAGCGTCCGCCACATATCAGTCCCTCCATCTAGTGAGGCGGCGGCGTACGTCGCTCTCTGCGTTACGACGTATGATTGTAGGAAACGTATGAAGAACAGTGAATGGTGGAGGGGGACGAAAGATGAGGAATTAATATATACTTCAAGGTGTCTGTTTAGGTTCACGCATATTCCCTTGAGGCTTGATCACGTGTGAGGACGCTTGGAACATAAAAAATCTATATAATTAAATTTTTGTTTCAAGGTATAGTAATGAACGTTAAAAATTTATAATTTGCTATCGTATATAGTATGTAATTGTATTTAGTGAAAATAATAATATAATAAATTACAGTTTCCATATAGGTATTAATAAACATTGATTCTCACGTTTTTTTTAGTGTCTTCAGGACAAAAGAGGGTAATTTGAATGTTCCAATATCAACTTTATGCTGATAGTCCTGATAAATACAATATTTAAAATTTGAGTTCCAGAGGTATTAAAACTATACCTAATATATTTTTCAATTAGATTGTGTGTATTGGGGTTAACAATTATTCACATACACCTACGTAATTGCTATGCCCACTACACCTTCCTTAGTGTGAGGACGCAAGCTATACTCCTGCTCAGGGCAATGAATATTTGCTCAAATATTTAAGTTATAACAGTGTTTGGTGCAATTTCTCATGCTCTACAAGATATGAATTTGAAGGCATTGCTATTTGAAAGAAGTTTAGTTCTTATTTACGACATCAACTCTGTCCATTTAAACATAGAAGAACAGTAACATATTGATTTAGGTCAATATTATCACGCAATAGTCTGAAGTACTTTTTGCATCATGAAATATTGTGGAATAAAGTTGTTGCGAGTGATTAGATGTTTGCTGGTAAATACAGGAGAGTTATAGATCTCCGACATCAAACACAAGTCTCGACAATACTGGAGGGTATCATCAATTATGAGAAAAGCCACGTGTTATTTGACCTCTAGAAAACACGCAATTAGAGGAAAATTAACAAAACTGAGTGGCTATTATGTGTTACGTGATCTGAGGTTGACGTAACTTCCGAGAGTCCTTTTACGACAAACACGCAATGCCTCCACGATTTCCGATGACTCTTCTCTCTAGCGGCGCAAGAGCGAAGTAAAGTGAAAAGCATTCGTGTGAACTCCGTATTATGATTTTTCCGAAGAGATTACCTTGAAGTAGTATTCAGGGTGGTCTCAATACGTCATGAATAGTACATCATACATATTGATAGTTAATGATCAGTTACTTTTGTTTAGAAAACTCAGGTACACATTATTAGTGTCATGAGTTGCCATCAAATGAGGTTCACTATGATAACAGTTTTTTTTGTAATAATACTTACATGCATTATCGTAAATTTAACAAGCCAAGAATTGTATTCTCAAAAACAAACTTAACAAACTATTCCAATTAAACAAATCCTTATGAAAATAGATTTTCCTTAAATCAATTCTTTAATTAAATTTTTTAAATTCTTTACCAGTAAAAATAACGTACGTGAAATTAACAAGAAATGCTATGATGGAATATGTTAAAATAATGTACGAGCATATTAATTAATGAGCTGCAAAGTACATAAGGTCTAATACTTTGATAGATTGAAGTTCATAATAATTTACATAATTTTTAAAAGTTTTGACTAGGTTTTTGAGAAAAGCAGCAGTTTCTTTATTGACACCGAAAACCCTTTGACAACTTGCAATTTTTGACACTTTATTCTTATGAAAATATAAAGTAAAATATTTAAATACATCGAGAATTCTTGTATGTAAAACACAGTGATAATACAATTTCAAAACCTTACATTTTCGCGAATATATGAGAAATTATTCCGTTTTCTTTCAACACCGACTTCCTAATACTTGGCACCCTCATATACGCAATTATTACCTAATAGAATCATCAAATTATATCCTCACAATTATAAAATTTACATATTTCAATGTCTATATTCTAAAACCATAATTTGTTTTAGTAAAACCCCTCAACAATTCTTTTTTTTTGGTTCATGAGGTATGTTTTACTCAATATTGTATTACATCCCTCGGGGATGGATTGAAAATAAAATGTAGATAGTTCATACTGATTGTTTTATTGTTTTGCAATACAATAGCACGTGGAAAACATGAGAAACATGTATTGCTAATTCGCATATTGCGAATTTATTTCAGAAATGAATAAACAAAACAAAATAAACAGTTAAATAATTTAAGTATTGATGAAAAACAACTCTTGGTGTGATGGAAATTAAATATCTGGACATTGGTAGAACACATTTCACATATTACAGACGAAGGGGAATTCTGTATTTAACAAATTTAATTATTTTTCTTTGTATTTTTTCATTCATTGTTTCTCTAAGGTAAGTAAGACGTTTATGTCTACATTTATCATGCGTATGAAAGTTGTATAATGCATAGGTTTGCAACGTGTTTAGACCTACCATCAGTACAAACAATTATTCTCATTACCAAAAAACTATTACCTCATCGTGCCCTTTCAAAAAAAAATAAAACACATAGATTCTCTTTCTTTAAATCAATAATGAGGCCCATAGTTTTCAAATCTTTAGGCTGATAGTCATCTTTTTTAAATTATGTTTTAGAAAATGTTATATGTCTACTGTCATTCTCAACCAAATGGCCGAAATTGAGATATGATTTCAAATGTGGTATTCTGCAAATGTCAAAATAAAACTGTCCCTGAACGTGCCCTAGGAGTTCGCAGAGGGTACAGTTCACCAAATACTAGGTCTCGTCACTAGAAGAAGGAGATGTAGACCTGACAGTTAATCTGAATGTTGGGGTGTGATGAAACATACCCTCCCTACCGGGGATTGAACCCTGACCATACAGCCCACGACTCAGCGCTCTACCCATTAGGCCACGTCAGATAATCAAAATTTTACATTTTAACTCTTTTAAAATTTGTCTAAATATACCTTTTGAATTGAATTATGTTCTTAATCTGCCTCACTTGAGTTAGTTTTATGAACATTGATGAGGTCCAAGTTCATGATTGAGATTACTACATTTAACAAGCTTAGACGCGAAATCGCCTTTGCTAGGATGATGAATAATGCCCAGAGCCAGACTCAGAAATCAATACGCGGTATCGTACCATTGTTGGAGCACCATCGGTAGTAAGAAGTTCGTGATTATCTATACGAATACCATTTTCTTTAAAACATTTTTGTTTAGAGATGAGTTAGATAATTTTTCTGCGTTGCTGGACTTTCCGATTGGTGTCGCGTCTGGTCGTAGTTATTTGACGTTTCGACTGCCATGCTGTAGCCTTCTTCAGAATTGTCTAAGTCGGTGGTTGCGAGCGTAGTAGTGGTTGCGAGCGAAACGTCAAGTAACTACGACTATACGTGGCATCAACCGGAAAGCACAGCAACACATGACTCCGGTCGCGGAAGCCATCGAGAATATCTGATGGTTTTAGCTGTAATGAAACTTTTCTAAGCTTAATCAGGAGTATTTATCATAAAGCGGCGGTTGACATTTGTATTATATTAGCTCTTCTTCTTCAATTATAATATGATTTCGTGCCAACAATGATATGATTACGAAATTCTTCTCTTAAAACTTCACTCATACGGCATTCGTGAATTGGCACATCAATGGCTAACTTCTTACTTCAAAGATAGGCATCAGAAAATTGAAATTCCCCATGTAGAAAATAAAGTATGTCAATATTACCTTTCAGAAACAGAGCCACTTACTTGCGGTGTTCCTCAAGGTTCAATTTTAGACCCTGTCGTCTTTTTATTGTACGTAAATGATATGTCATCCACCAAACTCGATTGCAAAATGGTTCTCTTTGCTGATGACACAAATCTACTATGTGAACCTGTCAATGCGCAAAAAGCTCTATCTAACCTCTCGTTTTAGTTTCATTCAAATCGTCTCATCGTTAATACTGATAAAACTGTATCCATGTCATTTTGCAATATTGTAACGAAATCTCTTCCTTCTACATTCCTTTCGCTGAACAAAACCCAAATAAAAGCAGTCAAGATAACATTTTTAGGGCTTCATATTCAGGACAACCTGAAATGGAATTGACATATTGATAATTTGAATTCCAAACGAAGCAAACTATGCTATGCATTCCGAATTTTAGCCAACATTGTTAGTCAAAACGTTTCTCGCAGCGTGTATTTTGCAAATGTATATTTTCATTTACAGTACGGCATTATCTTCTGGGGCCAATCCACTCAGAGCATTCAAACTTTTAGAATCCAAAAGGGAATAGTTCGGATTATATGTAAACTCACCCCCAAAATTCATGTAAACCTTTATTTAGGGAATTAAACATTCTCCCTCTCCGTACATATACATTTATGAAGTAGTAGTGTTTAAGACAGAACTATTAAAATCACACCCCTGCTTTAGAAGTGTAGTCTTGTTCACGAACACAACAATTGTAATAAGGCTAATATTAATTGTCCTGGAATGTCAACAACTCTTTGCCAAAGAGGCCCTTATCATCCAGGAATAATTTTGTATAATTCTCTACCAAAAAATAAAATAAAAATCTCTTCTAAAAGATATAAATAAATTGAATCTCTTTAAATCTGCTGTTAAAAGCTTTTTAATGTGCTATTGTTTCTATAATGTGAAAGAATTTACAGATTTTTAGTAAAAGGAGTTAATGAGAGTTTCAATTTCCTAATATATATTGTTTTCCACATGACTTCGGATGATGTAAGTGATGTTAATATTTCTTATACTTTATCACACCATTGTTATAGTACTCTTGATACTGATTAAATTCCTTTTTCATGCATGTTGATTTTTCTCCTTTTTGTTTTTTTAATGGTTTATTTCTAACTGTACGCGACCTTGGTACGATTGTGGACATTATCCCTGTAGCCCCATCCTGGCCCTGGTTTTCCTTCGGTTTTTCTCCGGGTAGTGGCGGATTTTCCTTGGGCGGGAATATGATAAACACTTTTGTTTTATTAATCTCAAATTTTTACTGCACTAATATCTACAATTTATTTTGAATAATTAATGGATAACAGTACGTATTTATTAAATAATTTCTTTTGTACCTATATAAACCGCCACCCCCATGGGCCCTTGATCGGAATTGATGGAATGGTCTCTTGCTTGTTTCCGGAGAGTAACTTAGTTTATTGCCCCCCCACGTGGTCATACGCAGTTTGGAACTGCTTTTAACGTAAACTACAACTTAAAAATACTACACCTCTTCAAAGCTAGTAGTGCACATACATTCATATACTTAAAAAAGTTCTCTGTGATATGAAAAACCATGTATATGAAAAATGATATTTACACAAATTTAAAAAAATCATATTCATTTAAATAAAGCATCTACAAACCTGATTAAATAAATTATTTACTGCGTCAAAGTTAAATGAAGATCTTACTGATAAAGGACAGTTTTCAGATCAAACTTCATTTATATTGTTTACGACTTTAAATTCTATTACATACTTAAAAGATATCTTAAAACATACATTTTGTTCAAACTATGCAACTAGTAAATTGATAAAGCACACTCAATTTACGTAACTAACGCATTCTGCATTCATGTCTAAAACTAACTCTTCTTTTCGGTCGCTTACCACCTTAATATTTCTCATGTTTGTATTTTAAATAATAACAAATTTCTGAAATATTATTTCATGACACTTTGCGGTATCTCAGTCTTACAAATAGCGTTAGACATATAACTTAAAAATAATGTCATTGTGGGCACATGATCATGCGATTTCATATCTGGAGTAGCGTATCTCTTTTTCCATCAACATTACGATTACCAATACCATTACCTTTCATTTTTTGTTTGCTAAGTTGTATTCTCCCTCCTCTTGGTATATCTATACTGCTAAATAGCTTTCTAGAAATAATTGCAGTAGTGTCACAGCTTGTGATAATTTAAGCATTAAAATTTTGTCGTTGGAATTTTTTATAATAAAAAACAACAATTTTTATACATTTGTTTTTCACATAATTCATAACAAGTTAAAGAGTAAGTTATCTATATTGAAAAACTCAAGTTGAAGGAAATTTGATATTCATGTGAAAAAAAAATGTTTACAAAATTTCGTTTGCTATGACCTTTTATTTAGAGTATATTGTTCAAAAATTGGCCTGGAAATTTTATGATGCCATGCAAATTGCGGGGTATTTTTTTCTTTTATGATGTGAGGACAAAGTATTTTTCTGTTTATCAGCCACTGGTTTATAACGCACAAAAATCAATTACATTGTGCTCATATAGAATACTCTGCGGGTCATGACTCACGATTTCGACCCGTCCTGCACACCCTTCGTCGGGTGCGGCGAGTGTCACGTGCGCGCGATAATTTTGTAATTGTTCTGTATGCTGCGTCGCTGTCGGCGCCAGCTACATCGGAGTCCATTTTTCACTGAGCGTCGGTGGGCCGAGTGCCGCCTCTTGACAGCTGGTGACAAGTAAGGCTCTGCGTCAGGGCTGATCGCGACACGAATCTTCGGTCTACGCAACAGGGTGTTAAGTGAGCAGACAGGCAAATGCCCTCTTGTTGGTAAGGGAATTTATAGAAAAAGGTGAAATAAACTGGGAAGGGAAGAAACAACTTATGAAGATTTTTAAACGTTGAACAACACATTTTCAGCGATATCAGTATTTTCATTGTCAGTTATTATCTAAAAAGCAATTTAGAGTCGATATATTATTATATAAACGCATCAAACTGAAACGAATAGAATACTGGTTTGGTTTTCAACTGGTTAAAATGTTTCAGATTTGATCCAGGTTTCAGTGTCACGGTTAACGTTGGGAATGATATTCCTCTCTCTCTCTGTTCTTTCAATTCGGTACGTGTTACGTACGTTTTGCACTTGATTGATTGATTTATTTACTTTGAAATTTGGTCACGAATATACAGAGAATACAAGTCAACAAGAAATTTTACGGTACAAAGATGGTACATTTAACAGTCCCAACATTCTGGAGAATATTTTTGTAGTTTATTGTGATACAATGAGATGAAATACGTGTACAATTGAGTGATTTCATTTATTTTATATGATGTAAATTTTTTGAATGTGGTCATGAAGTGTGCTCGTCTTCCTCCCTAATTTTTTTTGTGGGATAGGGGTTGCGTAAGGGAGATGTTGGGTTGCACAGGAGCGCAAGGTACCTGTCGAACATATTGACATTATATATGCATTATAACTCGCAGCTAACTTTTTATCTTATCTAGGAACTTTTGCTGAAATTTTTGAATCCACTTCTGCCTTAGGGCCCTTGATCGGAATTGATGGGATGGTCCCTAGCTTGCTTCCGGAGAGTAAATTAGTTTATTGTCCTCCACGTGGTCATACGCAGTCTGTACTGTTTTTAAATTATTAAATTATTGAACACTTGTGTGGAGTAGGTGAAGCATACCTTTGCAAAAATCCATATTACTTTGGGTGGGAAATCGAAACTGTTCTCGTCGGTAGCGAAAATGCTACCGCATTCAATTTCAAAACTCCTATCATATAATACGTTCTATTATGATTGTCTTCTATCTTCTATTATTAAATTAAATTAAATTATTTGTGTCTTATTTTGTAGACCATGTCTGTTATTTCACTTAGATCTTCATAAATAGAGTGGATTGGTGGATTTTAAATTATGCATTATTCCCAACGTTTCGATGTCTGATTTGTAATCTTCATCAGGGCTACAATACAGATATTAAACATGAGAACCCTTTTGTACAAATTAAAATTAAAATAAATATTACAGGACAGAATTGTGTCATACCGTCAAAGGTTAAAATCATTACAACGTCAAATCAAATACCTCGCACATTTTTACACCAATTAAAAGAATAAAAGAATATATTGAACCATACTAATAGTTTATACAGATTCAATTTCAAATTATCTCTTAAAATACGTACTACAATTATCTTGTTGTCACATACAGGAATTATAATGAAGGTTCAACTCAACCTTCTAAGTCAATGTATATTCTTTCACTAAGACATCAACCTCTGGTCTAGGTAACATATCATCACTAAGACATTATCTATTACTACCAACTAATCAGGTTTGTTTTAACACATAAAAGATATTATCATATTCTTTAGTACAGATATTATTTTCTACCTGTGTGCTTATATTATCTTTTGTTTTAATATTGATAGTTTCAGAAATTAGACGTTTAAACAACTTTAATTCTTTGTCTAATATTTTAGCTTTGTAAAAATTCATCAAATGACTCTTATCTCTACAATGTCTGACTGTCCCACTATTTTCATGTAGCAAATATTTAAATTTTCTCTCGTGTTCTTTTATTCTTGTTTTAAGCATCTGCTTTGTTTGTCCTATGTATTGTTTATTACAATTTTTGCTATGTACAGCATATACAACATTATTTTTTTCTAAGGATGGAATTATATCTTTTTTACTTCTAACAAATTCATGTTTGTTAATCTTTGAGTAATTTCTTTAGAAATATTGTTAATATAAATTTGTCAATTTTCCTATCAACATTACCTTCTCGTTACCTATTACTATTTAAATTTTTTCAGACATTTTTCTATTAACATAGTTGGAAAGTCATTTTAAATCAATATTTTTCTTACCTCATGTACTCGTGTGTGTTTTTATTAAAAAACATTGCATGGGATACTGAATCAACTTTCTTTAATAAGACATTGACAATATTCAGTTTCGTATAAAAAGGGTGATGTGACCTAAAATGCATTAATTTGCCAGATAAAGAAGGTTTCCTAAACCAGCCAGTTATCAGTTCGCCTCCATTATTAATAACAGTTGTATCAAGAGAAATTATGCTCTTATTACACTCAATTTCCATAGCGAATTTGATATTATCACAGTATAAGTTAAAGGTTATGATCAATATCCCCTTCTTTTATAATAAAAAATGTTTCATCTATGTATCTACCATAAAATATATGTACAATTTTCAGGCATTCTGTGTCTAGTTTCCTTATAGTTACTTCACAAACTGTGTTACTTAAAATACCACCTATCGCTACATCTGACTTCCATCTATATATTTTTTCATTAAATTTAAAACTGGAAGTATTTAGGATAAAAGTTAACATTTTAATAATTTGTTCTACAGGAAATTTTATTTTGAAAACAGATCTAGGTATTCAGTCATAGTTATGAGACATAGAAGGATACATATTAATTACGTCAAGTTAAACCATTTTAGAGTCATCTGGAACTGTTATAACATTTACAAACCATTTACCTTTTCCACAAACTGAGAACTATTATTTCATGTGAACTCCTTATCAATTCCCAGTATCACTATTAAAATGTTCAACATAAACTTTGAAACATTATACGATGACCCATTTATTGATGAAATAAGTCTCAAGCTCTCGTCTGGCTTATATAACATAATGTTTAATTTACACCATTCCTTAACTATTACCTGGATCTGTTTTAAAATGTCATTACTATTATCTTTATTAGTCCTTTTATACAAATCTTCATTTTTAGTACATTTTCAACCTTATCTATATAACTTTTTTTGTTCATCAACACTGTATGATTCCCTTTATCACATTTTACAATTACTCTCAGTGAGTACCAAATATTACGATTAATTACAAGGTTCTTTTTATAGAACTCTTATTACTCATAGAATGATGTTTATTCATCTCTAATCCTTGCAATTAAGAGGTATGTTTATTGTCTAATTCAGTAGTAGTTCCCTTCAATTTTATTTATTGGGTCTTGAAAACTTTATTCTTATAAAATTCATTTACGCAAAAATCAATACTAACTTTAAGCATTTCCAAATCTTTAACTAACCTATTTCTCTGAACATATGTATCTTTAATCATTATTTTAAGTAATTTAATTGATTGTTCTTATTTTATTCTCAAGTAAGCTCTTTTATTTTTATCATTTTTCAAATTTAATAAATTTCTAGATTCATTTTGGATAAATTAAGGTATAATACTCATCTTGTTGCAATCTGTTAAGAATCTAATCTCAGAGTCAACTTTACTTAAACGAATACTCACATTAGCAAAGTTCTTTAGATATTTGCACACGAATTGAGAGACAGATGAGAAGCATCCAAAATAAGACAAATAATTTAATTGAATAATAAGAATTCTATCATATAACAAGTTTTAGTTAAAACAACTTGTTTCTAAAGGAGATGGAAAGATGTCGTTGTTCAGAAAGATCGTCTTCATTCCTCCTGAACAGTGTTTCTGCTGCAAAGAAATGTAGCAATAATACTCGAATAGTTGCTTAAGTTTACTCCCATTAACGGTTCGGTACTATCTTTTGGGGTAAATCCTCTCGGAGAATCCAAAGATTTGGAATTCAAAAGATTGTTCGGATAATACGTAAATATTGTCCCCGAAACTCGCGTAAACCAATATTTAGAAAATTAAATATTTTAACACGTCCTTGCATTAAACGGTTGTGCTTTTTAAGACCCAATTTCTAAAGTACTACCGTTACTTCATAAGAAAGTCTTGCTCATGATTCTTACAATATGGATAATGTTTATCGTCGTAGCGTGTCCACCACTCCTTGGTTAAAAGGGCCATATCATTAGCGAATTGTTCATATAATTCCCTTCCCAAAGTCTTAAAACAAACAAAAACAAATTACAAGTTTCTAAGTATCAAGAAAATTTTGAACATCGTTCATTTCAGTAAAAGTGAATCAGCTGAAAGATGAATGTTCTCCGAATGGCGATGGTTTATTAAATCATCAGTAATGTTTTTGGTTATTTTGATTAATGCATTCCTAGAAGAATAAGAAGTTGCTGTCGAACACCTTGAGTTTAAGAATGGAAATGAGCGGAAGAGCCATACTTTTTAAGAAATATTAATTTGTAGAATCGAATTAAATGTTGAGTAATGCACTCAGATCCTTGATAATGTACGAGTGATAGGAGAAATGGAATAAACAATACAATGATCGAATGCATGATCCACTATTGTCCTTCCTATATATTTGTTTCGTATTCAAGACAGTTTGAAAAATATTTTGGGAAATGTGTGGCTATACAGCCTATTACAAATCTTTCAGAATATGTCTACATGTTAGTACTCTGACAAATGGTTGAAGTGAAGACAATATGGAGGCCACGGAGAGACCGCTACCGTGGGCGTGTTCTGGCGCCCTCAGTAACTGAGTGGATGCCGTGTGAAGTGCACGAGGGCGATCCTATCGCGACATGTAGTGAGGTGCGGTAAGAAATTACAGTAGCATTTCCTGGGTGCTAACTCTTTTTTCTCCTTAACGCACAAGGGTTGACCATCTGATCGAACACGATCGATCGTTCCATCAAACAAAATATCGTGAAGAGGAAGGCAATAAGTTGACTTCCTTATTTCATTAAGACCTTGACTCCTATTTTCAGTTTCTGTGACAATGAATATTTGTTTGCTTTTTGTACGAATAAAGTATTGTTAATTACACTCATTATTGATTGCGTTCTGCATTCGAATAACAAATTCTTTAATTGTTTAATTCATAGTTATGCCTGTTTTTGAAGACTATGGTAGCTTTTAACTTGATGCTTTTCAGACTAATCGAGTGCGTCAAATTCAGTATAATATCATTTAGCTATATATTTGTCGTAGGAAAATAATGTATTTAATGTGTGAGGTCATTTTATTTCTCCCTGTCATGGGTCGGGTTACAGTTTACAAACACTTGATTGTTTACCAACAATGATTGACACGTAGACTCTTCATATATTCCAAGACTCATAGGGATGTTTCTGGAGCACAATAGCGAATGAAATACATTGACATGAACATGGAAAGTAGGTGTGCTTACCGTCTCGAGGAAACTAAGACACAAACACAGAGATTAAATATAATAAATATTGTCTTATTTCACGCCACTACAATATAATCCTTCAGTTACTAGGTGTTCTCAATTCATCGGAACGTAATTCAAGGTTTTGAAAACCAAGTCATCAAAACTTTTCGAGAGATCCTTGGTCAATTATTTTTAACCATTAGCTTAAGATTATTCAACACCCCCGCTTAACTGTTAAGCCATTTAATTTAAACAGAAACTATAAATTTCTTTGTAGATTTATTTAGTCTATTTAAAGATGTCATAGCAAACTGAAGAAACAACACTTTGATAGAGAACTGTAAACTCTGAAAATATGTTTTTATGGATAAAAGCTAAAAAAGTAATCGAACCGCGAAGCAGGAAAAAAGTTGAACTACAAGCATATGACGTTTCAAACCCAACGAATTACCTTCCTGACAATCCGACGCAGATGAACATCTAACACCCCTGGTGCTCTACATATATGTCTAGAGATGTGTGATGATGACGACGGAGGATATCGTGTAGGGGAATATTGCTTTAGATCCAACAAGTAGCGTGTTAGATGTTCATCTGCGTCGGATTGTCAGGAAGGTAATTCGTTGGGTTTGAAACGTCAGATGCTTGTTATGCAAAGAACGTTTTAATTTGAGCAAAGGCTGGTGGAAGCTACTATTTACGTGGCGTCTCACTTCAATTAATCACATTTATTAGGTCGTAGAAACACAAAATAATGGTGAATATAAATAACTCTGGAATATAAGTGGGGTAAATGTTGAAGAGACAAATTAATGTAGCTTTATCTCAAAGGTCAAGGTGTCGTACATATCGTACTTATGTGGTTCACGTAGGGTAGAGTATCACAATTCTTGGTCTCAGCACAACGAGGACGACGAGATATAGTCATCGTGACGCTCCGATCGATTTAATCCTTGAACACACTCGGTGCTCATATTATAGCAAGTTTAGTGTTCTTGGGAGTCTGGACTTTGAGACGGGAGCAAAAATTCCTCTGGGATCCAAATTTAGGAGGGTGAAAAATGGTATTCATAAAATAAACATGTGATTTACATTTACGCATGTAGAATTTTATAGTCGTAGCGGGGTCTCTGCATCGTCGTCAAAGTCATGCCGACGTCGAGAAACGACGTCGCCTAAGCGTACGCATGTAACGTCGATCCGACTGAGGAGAACGACGTCTTCCAGATGTTGTCAGACGGCGTATTTTTCACGTCGTAAAAACTCTTATTACACGACAGGTAACGGCACCTTGACGACGTCAACAATCCTCGCAAGAAAACGTTGGTTTGGCGTCCCTAGACGATTTCTTTTCGATGTCTTCAATTCGTCTGTATGTTTTCTTGTCTATATGAATTTATTGACGATGTCAAAATATAATTTCTATAATAACTTGTTAGATAGTACTCATTGCCTAACCTTGCTTAATCATATTCAATTGGCGTATAACACACGCTACGATTCGTACGTTCATCTTCAGGCATCCGACTGCACCGGGAACCAGTGTACGTTGCTTCTCAAGGCGAGGAGCGTATTTAAGCACTGGCTACATAGGAACCACACCACAAAAAATCTAACAATTAGCAAATTGACAAAAAAAAAAGTCAAATTTTTTAAGACACGACATTGGCAGTGCAGACGACTGAAGATCCGCATCGTTTCATTTCCACATCGTACTATACGTCACTATACTTCCAACGTGATTCACGATACACATTGATAATACAGTATAATGTGCGAAGTTTTGCAAATAAATATTAAAATGTTTCCGTAAGCTTATATACTTTCTTTCCTTACAATTTACTTTTATGGTTTTTACTAAATTTCATTTGCTATTTAAACGTCTTATTTCTGGAGAAGGCACTGTAGAGTATATTAAAAATGAATTTAAAATAGGTAAGGTTTTGTTGTTGTTCTGCTCCCTTTTTATCTTGTAAGCGTATTAACAAACGTATACTTAAAATTACAATTTGTAATGTTTAAAATTGTAATAGTTAATGTTTGCATATTATAAGGGCTCTGATGACGAGCCCTAAAGCAAAAAAAAAAACTGCCTTAGGGTCTATGGATCCTAAATATGGTCCCGATGCTACATACCACTGGGCTACTGCACCACGGCGATATAGGTTAAATTTTTCCCTCTTGTCTAGCACTGTCATAGTATAGGTATTACCAAGGACAGAAAAATGGTAAAATAGTAGTCCTCTCTAAAATCTTGAAAATAATTTCTTAAAGTACCAAGAAAATATTGTTTTCATAAACCCAAACGTTAAATACATTTTAATTATTTTTTTTATTAGATGAATACAATTCAAAAAAACATTATTTAAAATAATTGTATATTAGGCGACATTAACCTACAAATGTTCAATATAGGGGTAGAGCTTCTCGACATCGAGGCAACATAATACATTTTTATCGTCTCGACCTCTTGATACGTCGTCATCTCGATTGCACTTTGCGGACGATGCGGCGTCGGGACGGCGTCGTCTATTCAACGTCCCATCTTCGAAGGTCGTAAGTAGGACACGAAAATTGTAAAGTCGGCTCAACGTTGTCGATTTGTGGATGAAAACTAGTCCCTGCTTCTGAAGATTCAAAATTTTGTGATTGTATGCTAAAAGTATTTTTTCTTGAAGATAGTTTTTATGCCTAAGCTCTCCACTTTACCAAAATACCACCACTTTATTGGGTTCTGTGACTACACTACTAAACACTCCAGTAGTACTCATCGTGTCGTCAAGGTGGACGGACGTCCTTAGGGTCTCTCGTGCGATAAGCGATTGTGAAGGGTGATGGGTTAGTCACAGGAAGATTACCGCGTTCGGGTGGGTATTTGGGTGGGCCGCTTCTACTGAGTTCGCGCGGCTGTAACATGCGTCATCGGCGGTGACAGCGACGGCTTGGTCTCGGGATTTGCTTTGTTATGTACAGCCTCTTTGGCGGTTTTACTATTAAATGGTGGTGTTGTAGCAAATCCTGACCCTGTTAATGTGAATCCTGCTCTAGAGAAACTTTCACGTCTTCTATGCAGTGGATGCAATAAAATATTGCGATGTGGAGTACGAGTCGTGTGGTCGTTGGTTCCTGCAGCTGTAGAAAGATGGACGTTGCATCCAACAACGGTGTTTTTAACTGCGGTAGAAGCTGTATGGAACGAGTACTTCGCTTGGAAAAGGAGCTGCAAGTGGCAAAGAAAATCATCGAGGCCTTTCGTACGAGCAAGCGTTTTGTGGAAGAAAAAATTGGTGAACGCTCTGTTAATCCTGTTGCTGAAGATCCAAGCCCGGATACTTCATGTTTCATTTTAGGGTACTCAATTGTTCGTCACGTGGGGAAGGAGGACAGCTCCATGAAAGTTGAATGCTATCTCGGCATCCGTACGGAACAACTGCAACGCGTAATGGAAAATCGGGACTTTGGGAGCCCCGATACTGTTTTTTAATACTTTTTCATTTATTTATACCGTTGTTCTTCACTGTGGAACGAAAGATCTTAACAGATCACGTAATCTCGACTATGTTGTGGGCGAGGTGTACGATGTTGTTTCGGCTGCCAAGAAGAAATTACCTCAGTCCATCTTATGATAAAACTAAGAGGCGTGTTGCGCTGAAACGACGTGTGGTGGCGAAGAATCGGGACCATAAATGATCCGTTTGAATGGGTTTATAATGCCCTAAACGTAACCTTTGTGGACGCCAACAGCTGGATGGACGAAAGACATTTTGGGGGTGAAGGGTTTCATTTGAATAAGTGAGGAGCGTCAAATCTGGGAAAACTCTTTTCGCGGTTATCACGTGCGAAACCCCCTTCAATTCTTGTTTGATGGGTAGGAAGTACCAAAACACATCGGCAACTTCCAATCAGTAGTGGAAGTGGCTCACATGGTGGTGTTGGAAGGGGGAAGGTGGCGATGGAGTTGGTCACGTCGTTAAGGGAGGCGGTAACGGTGGAGGAGAAGGTGGCGACGGAGAAGTAGGAAGCATCATCGTTGGAGACAATGACTGCGGTGAAGGTTGAAAGGCAGATTGTCACGGCGGCGATAGAGAAAACGGAGTTCGACCAGTTAACAAGAATGAGTCGTTAGTATTGCTGCAGATGAATTGTAGAAATATATACAACAAAATAAATTTTCTCAATTTAATTGATATTTATGAACCAGATATTATTATTGGTACGAAGTCATTGCTATCAGAGGACGTGAAAGATGCAGAAATATTTCATTCAGATTTGTCGGTTTTTAGACAGGATCGAGTGAGTCGTTGGGGTGGAGTTTTTATTTGTGTGTAAAACAGTTTATCGTGCCCTGTAAGTTGAGTAGATGAAGTTCACGTATTAATATCTGTTGAAATTGAAAGTTATTAAGGGAAAACTCTAAAGTTACAGGAATATATAGAGCAATGTCATGATATGCGTGAGATATAAAAAAATAGTTAATAAAATGGGTCTCAATTCAAGGAAGAAATAGCTTTATCGGCGGGGATCTTCACTTAGCGCATGTTAACTGGGAGGGTGACTCAGGTAGGATTAATAATGCGCAATCATTAGTAAACAACCGTTTTTGAGATTGTGGCTACGATCAGATAGTGAAGCAACCGACCAAAGGGACGCTATTCTCGATACTTTCCTCGTTCGACCGGAGAATAAGCTTATTTCTTGCGACACTGTTGGCGGTATAAGTGGCCAACGCGTGGCTATATGAAATCACTGGGGTTCTACTCAAACTTCTAGACCACAAGAAAGAATAATTTATCAATATAATAAAACGAATGTATCGGATTTCCAGTTTTTTTCTACGTCAATATTACGCGAGATCGGCCGGTACGGGAAACTCCGTGGAAGAATTTTGGTTAAACTTTAAGAATATAATATTTCTGAGCAATGAAAAATTTGCTCTTCATAAAAAGTTACAAAACAAGCCTGACCCTGAATACTATAATAGTTACATTAGACGCTTGAAAGCCACAGTAAGAAAAGCGTATAAAAATTGAAAGAAAGGAACATACTTTTAAAATAATAACTAATTTCTCTTGAAACAGTTCTTAATAGCGAAGCAAAATGCATAAGAATGTTTTTACAAAGAATTTCCAAACATACAGACAACTGTAGGTCTCATTTTTAAAAGTACCTGAAAATATGGAAAGGTAATAAAGAAAGTACTCCTGTGGTTAATACAATGGTGTATTCTACACAGATTCTCAGGATATGTCCACTGTTTTTAACTCATATTACTCGTCGGTTTTCGGCATTTCCTATATTAACGACAGTTCATATTTGAAAAATAATTCCTATGTAAATACTTTTATTCTAAATACTAGGATGCTGCGACTTCGAATTTCTAACATTAAGAATAAAAATCAATCTTTCACCACAAAATTTACCAGGGGATTTACTTAAACTCGGCGGGGAAGTCATGATTCCATACATTGCCAGACAATTTGATATTACATTAAATAATTCTTCATTACCACGCGACTAGAAAAAGATACCAGTTCACAAAGAAGATGATCGCCCATTAGTAATTATCGATCAATTAGCTTAACCACCATAGTATGTAAACAGATGGAACATAACATTGCATCTTGGAAACATAATAATTATATACATCCTGCACAACCCGTTTTTAGATCCCAGTAATCATGTGAAAGCCAACTTATTTCCGTTTGCCGTGACTTAGCTGAGTCACTTGATAAGGGGGGTGGTGTTAGAACTAATATAATATTTATTGATTTGCCAAAAGCGATCGATTTACTGCTAAATGATTGTCTTGTTTCAAAATCGCGTAACCAAAAATTGAACCCCCGTGTTGTCAAATGGAATAGTGAATTTCTCCAGAATAGCACACAACAAGTTAGAATAGATGGGTGCATCTCTAAAGAAATCACGGTGTCATCGGGTGTACCTTAGGGAATCGTTTTAGGCCCATGTCTTTTCCTTGCATACATTAACAAATTATCAGAGCATATCAGTTCGGTAGTGCGTTTATTTGCAGATGACTGTTTTATATATTGGATTAAAGAAGAAAGAGACCGAAATGTTACCGATTGCGATCAAAAACGATTGGTAGAAATGGGTTGACGTGATTAAAATGAAAATAAAACCTCTAAAAAGTCATCCGACAATTCCTTAAGTTTCAAGTTGTAAATACTTACGTGGTATAATTTCTCGTGACATAAATTGGGTAGAACGTGTAAATACACAACGCAGAAAGCTTGGAGAGCGCTGAACTTCGTGAGACGCATACTTAGAACAGGAAACTTAAAATCTTAAAGCTTGACATACACTTCATAGTGTTCGACCTATACTGAAGTACGGTGCCGCATGCTGGGATCCATGTAGGGAGGGTCAGATCAATGAATTAGATCGGATACAAAAAAAGCCGCGAATTTTGTTAGGATTATTACACGTAATATTAATTTAGAGTGGGGAACACTTTCCAACCGAAGTAAGTTCGCGCGTCCTTGTGCTTTCTTCAAAAGCTACATGGGAGAGCTTGCGAGAAAATCAGTGAACGCTAGGCTTCACCTTACATCAGTCGCGACGACCACAAGTGTAAAATAAAATGTAAAAACAGAAAACGGGTATTGGTAAATACTCCTTCGTGAATAGAACCATTGTATACTGGATAACTTACCTGCAACAACACTTACGAACTTACCATAAAGAGTAAAGTGTTTCTGCAACCGTCTTCTTGCTTCTTTGGAATAGGAGCACATGTGAAGTGCAGTGTTGTGAGGTGAATGGTGTTTAAAACCTGCCATATATGTTCCGACAGGTCTGTCAGTTTCACCTGAACAGTCTGCCGGAATACGGTGACCGGAAAGTGTGAAGGATCCGATTTTCCTGTTAGGTCGACTGAACAGGCGGCCGGAAGTCGAACGAAAAACATGTTCGTCCATCCGGCAGAACTGAGGGCAGACTGGATAATGAGTGAGATCTGGCGACAGGCTGACAGTCGGTCAGTGAGTATTGAGCGTCCTCTGAGTGAATTCATGAAGTATTACTAGTTTTGAAATGACTAGTGAAAGTGAAAACCAGTGCTTGGAGGACTATACAAATGTTTATTGAAGATAAATATGTTGTTTGAAAGTGAATCTGGACTATCACGAAAGAGAGAGAAGGGACAACATACGTTGGATTAATTAACGAATGGAAGAAGACAGAATCCATGTGTACAAAATCGACAGTTCTAAATAACTCAAATAAATTGAGGAGTAGTTACCGGAAGGACTTACAGAAGGTTAGGGAGTCGAAAACTGGATCTTTACCGCTGATGTTTATGCGCCATAACTGTGGTACTACGGTCTCCTTGATATCAATAAAATCATCGAAAATCTCCCGCAGAGACGTGCTTACAGATGAAGAAAACAATGGGTAAGCATATTGCAGTATACTAAAGTATTAACGTGTTAAGTGCAAGAATAAAATTTCAAAAAGAGAGGAAATAATTTATTTATTTTTGGTTTAAAAATATTATAAAGGTATTACACAATTATTTACCCAAAGATTTTAGTTACGAACTTCAGATTAATAATACTTAATTGTTATCTATTTTGTGAGTGATTTACTTTTCTATTTTTAATGAAATAAGAATTAAGATTGTCTTATACGAATAAATACTTGTGAATTTTTTTACCTTCAAATAGTCCCTACGTAGAACCTTATCAATTGCTTCACAGGTTTCAGGAATTATTTTGCGGAGTGCCTCAGACGATATGATTGTAGAAAACTTCAGGTCCTCAAAACGTCTACCATTTGCTAGAAACCTGAGCGTTGTTGTCAACCGTTCGTGTGGAGAGATCGCATTTCTCATCACAGTTTTCTCTCTCTCTCTCAATGTTGCAACCAATGTTAAAAGTTGTAAATACATACTCTCGTCCGTTTTGAAGTAGTAGTGCCAATCTTTAAAAGCCACCTTCAATTTATTTAGCAAATTGACTTGTAAATATGCGTGTCTTCTCAGCAACTACTCTTTACACCACACTTCACCTTTTTCCTTCGTCTCTTATTGACAGCATTTAAACCGAGAATCGCTCACGCGTTTTAATCCCTGGGGAATATGTATCGGTGCTTGCTGGCCTGTTTATGGTGCTGATCGCGTTCCGGCGTAACTGACAGGTCTTCCGGAACGTGCATGGATATTTCAGTTCAACGGTCCGCCGGTCTTCCGACGGACTGTTCTGGAGTAACTAACAAGCATGCCGGGATGTGTATGCTGCCTTAAGGGCATAGAAAATGCTCAGAGTTAATAGTAGTAGTGAAGTGTCGTGATGTGTAGTGAAGTGTGCATAATTGTTCACAGCAAACCTGTTTTGGTTTATTTTTTATAGTTTTTAATTTTTTGAAATTTTTTATAACAACTACTTTTACGATAATGGTATACGATATATGCATGTATACTGAGCATGTTTGCACGTAAGAGTGTGTGTCCGTATCTGTCTGTAACAGAAATGTATTTGTGTATGTACGACAATATACTTGTACACACATTTGGACCTCTTGTAGATAATTAATTTCTTAAACCTAATTTATTTCCCATTATAATCTTGCGCATTAATTCTTTAACCATATTATACCGTATGTGTGTATTTTATAGACATGCGATGATTTGTTATTTAACCTCTTATTTTTATATTATGTGTATTATCTACCATGCGTTTTGTTATTTCTTTTCTATCTGCCACTGAACATTACTCGCTTGCAGATTAATGAGTTATTATTATTGATAATAAAGAAAATCTGAAAATTTCAACTTCACTTACTTCAACTTGCCCGATCCGGTAATGATTAAATAAAAACAATTTAAACCTGTAACGAATTATCTTTGAATTGCGTACAGTAAAACCTCGGTAATTTGAAATTGTTCATTTCGAAATTCTCAATAATTCCAATACTTTTTTGGTCCTTTTAGTTTTCTATCGGTAATTCATTCACCTAGGTTATTTGTAATTTCGTTATTCCAAAATATTTCAGTTTTCACATAAGCTAAGAGTTACTGAATATTTATTGCATTTTAGTATATAAACTGATTATTTCTACTGAAATGCTTAATTTCAGATAAGTTCAGTTGAACAATCAGCCATCCAAAGATTACAAATATAGTGCCATGTGTAACGAAATGATAGATTAAGGTTTTTCATTTCATTATTTAATGTCACGCTAACATCTGTCCACATTACATAACATTTTTCTTTGCAAGTCTTAAAACACTATTCATTTCATCACGACTTTTGTTTGGTTTTCCTCACTCTCCCTCCGTTGAATTCTAACTCCAGTTCTAACCATTCACATCATCTTAAGTACTTCTTTTATCTCTCATATTCCTTCTAAGTTCTTATCAAACACTTTATATTTTTCTTGAGACATCAACGAAGTGAGCGATGTACCCTTTCCTCTATACTCCATGTGCACTCTCCCTAGCCGGAGAGCTTATATCATTTACTTGTATCCCAATCTCTCTTTCACTCGCCCTTCGCACGTGTCATCGCTGTCCTGGTTCTCGCCATCTCGTCATGACACAACGCTTCTCCCAAACTGGTGGCAGCGCCACTATGCGACAACGGCGTAACGACGCGAGGGTGGCGACGAAGGGGATGAGCGGGGTTCCCTTGGCCCGCACGGCTCGCGCCACCCAGTATTTATGAACACTGAACTATGTAATAATCTGAGACTGGGCCGTCCCGGATTTAATTTCGGGGACTGATTTGGTGCACTTAATCACGCGGGACGGCTAAACTGGCTTCATAAAGACGCTGTGATGGATGGACCTTGCCGGCTCATCTCAAGCGCGTGCCTGCGCATAAATCTCCTCCCATCCCCGCGGCTCACCCTTCCAGTCATCATCAACTGCCCGCTTGCAACTAGCTACTCCCTTTATCTCTTCCTTTATTACAATTTCTTCGTTTTCCTCTTCTTCTTGCCCCACTGCCTTCTTGAATGTAAGTTTACTATTATAAAGTGCTCACGCTCGTAATTCCAATGTACGTTCATTGAAGTTGCTGATCATGTCTTGATGTAGACTCTCACTATTAACTGGTTATTTATTATTTAATACTAGTGTGACCAATTTTTTTATTGTGTAATTCATTCGCGATGTCACTTTTTGACCATAAAGATATTGATTAAAACTACGACCGCACCTTTTAGCGTGACTCATCATTTCTGCTCAGCGTTTGTTACCTTTTACATAGCCCTTACTGTTACCTTTTACATAGCCCAACTTCATTTTATTTATTAATTATCCTGTTAAGCTTTCTTTATTTCCAATATATTATATTCTTTCCTCTATGCTGAACTCATCGATCTCTGTGTAACTACTACAAGTGTTGCCAAAATATTCATTTAAATTAATCACCTTCACTCTTTGAATTCTCTCCCTACCGCTATTTCCCCACCATCCAAAGTCTCTTTGCACATTCCATTTGCACTTTTCGACGAACGTCCTTCCACTTCCTCAGTGTCTCCTGCGTCCTTTCCTGTCTCTGCATTCCATTGTCTCCCCTTCAGAACCCCATATCTTTCACATTCTTCTTATTGCTTTCCACATCATTCCTCCATCGCTCTATCTGTAACCTCACTTCCAGTCATACAGAGAACAAACTCCCTCCTTTTATCTTTGGAGAAGCCTTCCTTACCTCTTCAGAGCCCAGCGCCTTCATTTCCTTCCTCTATTCTGCAACGATCACAAACCTCGCGGCCATCTCTTTCC
Source organism: Laupala kohalensis (assembly GCA_002313205.1). Lineage (NCBI taxonomy): Eukaryota > Metazoa > Arthropoda > Insecta > Orthoptera > Trigonidiidae > Laupala > Laupala kohalensis. Next base: position 540,995 of record NNCF01130793.1, on the reverse strand, counting down.
TTCCCGCAACCCTGACAGACGTCCTTAGACATTGAGTAATGGAGAACATTACGGCGCCAGTGTGAAAACACACGCGTAACGCCGAATTAGGGAGTTAGTTTATTGCTGAATTGCAAGAGTTCCTTTATATTCCAGATAAAATTTTTGGGCTACACTATAGGATCTATAAGATAAGAGGTAAAAATAAGCGAGTATTACTTATTTTGAACGATTCTGTTGTTTGAACGATTCTCATATTATAGGTTCCGGAAAACAATTATGAATCACTTCATATTTTTATGAAACTGAAATGACCGAAAAATTGAATATTGATTTATTGAAATAACTTCGATACACTTCAAGTTTCACACAAAACTATTGATATGATAAGGAAAATATCTGTTTATTTCGTTACTAAATATTTTATGGACTTTATTAGGATGTTAAAATGTGTGTTTGTAAACTGAAAATCGTTTCAGTATGCATTTATCTTCATACATTTTGAGTGAAATTTATATGAATTAATGTGTGTAAAATTATATTGCAATGCTTTTATTATCCATAAAAATACCCTTTTCACTGAGAATTTTTCATAGTTTTCAAAGTTACTGAAATCCGATCGGTGTACGAGATCATTACGCACGGTATACGTAAAGATGACGAATGGCAACAATTTTAATATTGAAATGTTTAGCCAAAATTATCGAAGTATTACATTTTATCCTGCATTAAATTAGTTTTTAATTACACATGACTTTCATCGACTGGCTCTGTAGACGTATCTTCTTTTGATCTGTAAGAAAAAAAAAATTCAAAAATATTAAAATTACTACAGATTTCATTAAGTGATTTGCAATGCTTCACTACAATTAATGGGCACATAAATATAGGTAATATCATACAGGTCTTAAATTTCCTTGAATTTTAATACTTTATTTTATTTTTAAGTTTTATATGGATATTGTAGTCGGATCGTCAAAAGTGAAATCTGTCCAAAACCTTGAATCCTCTTACACTTTAATTTTACCTAGGGTGACAATAAACAAAATACACTTAAAAATTCCAGAGAAATGAAACATGTAAAAATTACAATATGTTCCCTGAAGCAATTGAGGATAACTTTAGTTTTAAAACTATTTTCCAAGTTTTATGTTACAACACTATTAGAACTTCACTACTTGAAAATAAACATAAATTAATTCTCAATTATTCGGTTACTCGTGTAAAAAAATATCGAATCAAATCTACATAACTAAATTTATACGGAAGATTGTGCATAGCAATAATTTTCGAAAAGTGTTTTCACTTGTGTAGCTTATACTTTGTCAATTGTAAAATATGTGGTAATAAAAATAGTTATTAATAAAATGAAGTGTTAAAAATTATTACCTTTTATTGCAGCTATTATGTTAGTTGTTTGTATGACTCGTCGATTTTGATAAATAGAAAAATCAGAAAACTGTTAAAATATACTAAACTGTTTGTTAAAGAACCTTGACGCATGTAAGAAACTCCGAATTTGGGCTTGAGTGTTTAATTGTTCTAGACATTGTAATGTTATCCATAGGAGTTGCACACAACTCTGCGATGGAGAAATGTTGACGAGAAACCGCGTGCAAGAGCAACGGGGGAGAGACCATTGCGAGAAAGATGGCTGTAAAATTGTGGGAGGGAGGGAAAAGGATGAGAAAAGGATAAGAGAGAGACAAGAGAGGGGATTCGCAGAGAAATGGAAACGCGGAGGCGGAAGAAGACCGCTAGCAATGTGGACGAGCGACCCTGCATTCCGCAGCAGAAAATCTCTCCGAGCAATATGCCGGCCCCGAGGGTCAGCGCCATTACCGTCGACCCAGCGGAGTGTGGAAGGGGGGGGGGAGCAGGATGAGGAGCAGGATTGCGGCTCTTTCGCGGAGTTGCCGGCGATGCAAGGATGCTGCTGTTGGTATGAGGATGGGAGCGAAGGTAAGGATCGTGGTGTTGGAATCGCTGGGCGCACTGGTGATAGCGGAGTAAGGATTTGAGAATGGATGGGTAGAAGATTGCGGCCCTTGTGCGACGTAGTAGGTGCAACTGAGTGGACGAAATGGTAATGGAAGAGTAAGTGAAGGAGCTTTTTACGACCATTACAATAGAGGATCATACTTTTCAGTATCTAAAGACTATGAGTATTTTGATGGACTGAATCCAATAAAGTTATGAATGCACGTGTGCGTTGATGTGAAATCCACTGACACTGGACTTTACTGAGAATGTTATGATGGCGAGATAATGATTAATGAAGAGGAAAAATTACGCGAGAAATAAAAAACTTTTTCCCATACAAATTGATACAGGTGAAAATAAATTTAGATGAGACCATGAGGAGCCATTGGGGACAGGACAGCAAGGTTGAAAGACGAAAAGTATGAGGATTTGCAGGAATGATCAGAAACGTTATGATGAACGATTATCATACCTTCCTCTCATACATGTATATGGAAAATAGCACGTCACATGGGGTGATAGAGATTGGTCTGAAGAATTGTTCAAACTATCTGACTAGGTGAAAAAAATGTATGCGAACTTTCAACCTTTACGATGCGGATTGCGATTTCTCACATTTAATTCCGTTTTTAGTAATGAAAGACATTTCATCATCACGCAAAAGAGAATTCCTCTTAGAATATTCCGAAATACATCATTATTGAAACGTTTCTCAGGAATTCACATATGCTTGTAATTTATGATATGTTTGGAAATTTATTTTGTTGTGAAATTTAAAAACAAAAAATAGAAAATTTTTTCAACCAACGCAGCTCAAAATATATACCTCACCTTTCGCATCTGCTTTATAGGCAAAATAAATAATTTTGTGTTTCGTTGACTCGCGGATCAAAAATTAAATAGAGCATAAATAAAAGATTTAATGCGTCAATTAATTTCTTAAATTATCATTACAAGAATATACAGATACGGATTCTACAGGAAATACCATTTACGAAAACTGTATAGACGCATTTATTTCAAATGCTTATGGTTCTTTGTCAACAAATTTATTACATAACTTGTGTATATATTCAACGTACAACATGACTATTGTATTTAAAAATTATTTACATAAATACATGCATAAACTAGTTAAATTAGACGTAAGGATTTCCGAAGAAATTATTTTGAACAAATTTTCAGACCAGTCCATACAACCCTTTGGAGTGTAAAGACTTTCCTCAGCAACGTTTCTGAATCCTTTCCCTCTGTATCCATAATTTGGGCGTTAGAAGCGGTTTTCTGCTCAGATTATTCTCACACAACTATGGCGGTAGAATCGTCAATGTAGCGATCGTGCAGGCTGTTAGCATTGTGCTATCAACTTCGATTCCGTTGATTAGGATTCATGTGCAAAGCTGTCGTTTCTTAGGTAAAACTTATGGCATGTACACTCAATTGTTCACCTCAAGATGTGAGAGACGTGGTGAGTACATATTGCTATTCTAACTTTGTAATCTGTGACACGAATGAACGTGGTAATAATCAGAATTATTTTGTGAAGACAATTGTTGAGTGACTAATAGTATTGAAATTGGAGTACGAAGCAATGGTGATGATGGTGAGAGGAGAAGATATGCACGCCTCAGGGGTATGAGGTATAAAAGACGCGCGAGAGGCAGAGCAGAGAGCACTCGTATGTAAATCTGGTGGCGAAGCACAAAAGCCGGCTCGTCAGTTGCGGCCAGTTACTCGGACCTTCGTGTTGCGAAGTTGCAGAGTTGCTCGGTCTACCGGCACTGCCACCTTTGATCATTTGTATCCTTGCACACGTCTAATCTCATGGAAAATTACGGAAGCACGTATAATAAAATGTAACTAATCCTTAACATTTTTGTTTTGATTAATTTTAAGATATATCGAAGAATGTGATCAATCGATTGTGGACCGAACATATTTTTCACATGTCGCACATGAAATCTCATCATTTCATTTAGAGAAAATAACCATTTGTGTTTAAATAACGATTATTGTAAGTGGCTATTAAGCATTGAATATAATAACAAATCATTATTCAAGTAAATTTATACATTCATGTCCATTTGTTAAATCATATTTATATTAAGTGAATATATTTTTAAAATTTATTGATCATTAGGGAAATTACATATTGATGTCTCATCAGGGGTACGAAAATGAGAAAATCGAAATGAATCACTCTTCAATTTCCTTGTATACACTTTTCATCCATTATCATAAATATTTTTCTTCCTAATTCCACATTTACTTCCACTCTGAGGTGTCCACCTTTTGATTCCAATCATATTCAAATTGTTTAAAATTTTCCATCACCTTCTCATCTGCTAGTTATTTATACTAGTATCGTTGTAACCCCTCCAATTGCATACAGTCCGCTTTTTACGTCTATTTTGTTTGACAATTGCATTTCGACGTGACATTTCTCCTCTAACACATTCACTCTTAAGTGTGTGCTTTCAATTACACCTGTCTGGAAATATTTTTTCCTTCATTCTCATACTGAACCTCTTGTGGTGGTGGACGTCTACTGGCGTGGTCAGAGTCTTCCGCCCAGCCATTTCTAGCTACCTCTGCCGACCGTGCGCTCCTGTTACTGAGTTAGCCCCTTCGCGCTGGCCGGCCCAGCCTGTCTCGTAGAACAGCAGCAGCGTTATAATTAATTTTTTGGGGTGTAGTCCGGGCACGGAAGGGACGAGGTTAGAAGGGGTGGAACTGGAGGAAAAGCAGTTGCGTGAAATTGGAAGTTGGTGCCGTTGGAGCAGTCTCAAGGCCCCCCCTGAGATATTGATATTCAAATGTGGAAGGGTTTAGCTGTTGGGGTAGCGGATGCTGGCCATGTCAGGACTGACGGTCAAGGTGGCGCTGCGGTGCTCGACGCGTCTAGTGGTTATGCTCAGTTGGAAACAGATTCGATTGATTACTGAAGTCAGACATTCAAGGGTGATGAAGTTGAAATGAGTCCGCAGGTTGCTGCATTTTGAATTTTAATATTTTCATTAGAATTATTGTAAATTAAAATGACACTTTTTCTTTTCTTAATTTTTTACTGTCGAGTAGTCACTGTAAAAAGGAGAAATAGAGCAGTGATAAATTTTTTTAAAACTTAAAATATGTATTAGCGAGAAGACGTTTGCATCACTTACTCCTTTGAATAGTTGCGTGACATCGTCCTTTATCTACTTTCGAAAATGTTTCACTTACAAAAAGGAAATTGCTTTAGGTTATTCTTCTCTCGTTTATTTCTGTTTCCCTCACAGCCAAACCTCACCGTCTCCATCTATCTTTGTCTGCTCACAAACCTTGCGTAACTGACCGAAGGTTTCACTGTGGTTGGGGATCCTCCACGTGTCTGCAGCGGCGTGTAGGGAGGAGATACCCGCAAGCAAAGAGAAGTTTGAGGCGCGTGTGGTTCCTGTGTAATTACTCAGAAACGTCACGTGGCTTTCGATTGGCTTTTGTGGCTGCTAACACGAAACAGATTTTGTTTCCTCACCAGTATTTTGTTAAAAATGGCTGTGCAAAATATACCAGAATTTTTGTATTCAATAATTCGATATTCGAATTCTTCTGAATACCAGAATGAATGAGAGAATTGAAATTTTGGACATGTTTACATTTGTGGTTATGATCAGAGGTGGTGTTGATTGATATTCATCCTTCATATTATTTATTTCATATTATGAGGATATTGTTGCTGTGGAGGTGTCACTAATGCTCGCTCAATTAAAGAAAAGTATTTGGTAGTCATACGCACACAGGAAATGTTCCCAGTTTGAAAAATGGATCGTGAAAACATAAGAGTTTTATTTTTTTAGAAACTACAAGAGAATGGAAATTATCTCCATAGAAAAATGAAAGAAAATGTTGTAACCGATTACCAGCTTCTATCCTAAGTGCAGTAAGCGCATAATACCCAGAAAATTATAATCGAGAATACAGTGCTTTTTTTTTAAACGTGTTGTTCGGTGAGTTTATAAACAAATCAACAGAATGATATAGAAGAAAGCTGGTGCAGAGGACTGAGCCAAGTGAAAGAAATCGTGTATTCTCGCACTGTTCTCCCTCTCTCTCTCACTCACTCTCTTATAGTGTGGGGAGGTGAGTGTGAGGCAGAGGCATAATATCTGTGCGGCTGTAATGATCGGATTCGGTGCGGGATATGAGCTCCACTGCGCGGTGTGGAATGCGCGCCGCCAAATTCCTCTTCCCGTCCTGTATCCCTCCTCTTTCCCGCACCGCGGAGGATATCTCCGGCCTCCCTTGTGCTTTGTGGCGAGGGACCCCTGGTACAGTACGCTTACTCCCTAGTTGGCGCACATGCCACTTCAACTGCCTAGCAACACTTGGTCATATGGTTTCTTCATTCCTCTTTTGCTCATTGTTAACATGTTTGCGTTTTTGTGCTCTTTCTGGTTCTTACTCTCCTCCACAAGTCCGTCACATCCCTCCTCTTTTATGTAATCCTAACTTTCAATCTACGTAATTTTTTAACCGACTTTTCTAAATCCTAATTTTATGAAAACATTTATCCATTTACTATTTTCTGTTACTTCACTATTCATTCCTTCTCTCCAGGAAACTAACGCTTGGAAAATTAAATCGCGAAGTTTCTTGAGTTGATGACAATAAATAATTACATACCGACGTTATTACATTACTACCAATATTAGTTCTTCATGTGAGATGAGTAAAATGAAATTTACATTGTTCATAACCGTTTGATAATTTTGGAAAAGTCTAAATTGATTCACGTTTACAATAATGAAATATTCAAATTAACACGTCTACAGATATTTAAAAAAATAATTCACACAATAATAACTATTATAAATATTCAAATTAATACATCTACAATAATAAATCCGATTGATTTAATTAAAAATATTCTTAAAAACATAATCACAAATTAAATATTATGACAAAAAAAAACCTCCTAATTTTACATTTATCAAGCCAGTTAAAAATTTCCGTTCTAATTCTAAAAATTCAAATGAAACCATTCTTTAACGAGAATAGCCTTTTGGTATAGACAATGAGCAACGAAGTATTCGCACAGTAAAAGAACAGTAAAGTTGGCACTTAGATTCACATAACTCAGATTTTTACATGATACGGAACTTAGACTATCTAATTATATTTTTCATTTGTAGGTGATATTAAAAAAATGTTTTTTCTTTAGTCATGATTTTCAACATATATTCTGCAGAAGTTATATTTTTAATAGTATTTAAGTCGAATCTTTTCAGTTATTTTGCCCAAAATATTTAGATCCTTTTGCACTACTTTGATTCATGTCTTCTCCATACAATACTTTTCCACAATGCTTTTATTACGTATGATACCCAAAAATATGAATATATGATGTAAAATATATACTATTTTATTCCCAGTTGGTTTTCTGTAATAAAAACTCTTGATGAAGAAACTATTTTTCCCATCTCCAACCTCATCAAAAACCTCAAATGAAATTGAAACCGAGAGAGATTTACGATATTATGATAATGGAATTGAACTTCTACTTAGTGATTGTACTTACTTGTACATTGCGAATCTTGTCATTTAGAAGCGAAATACTCTTCATGAAAAAATGGCCCTTTCCCCTCAAGATATTCAATTGCATGTGATGAAAATTTTCACATTGTTCAGCCAGGTGAACAAATAACAATAACTTTTGTGACATAAACTCCACCAACAGACGAAAAGGAAATGGTCATTTATTTGAATTTAGTTATTGATAACAGACAGTAAACGGTTTCAAATGTGTAAATGATGGTTAGTATCTCACCAATGGTGATCAAAAACCTATTGTATCATACACCCATGTGTAAAGAAGCAATGAACGCACTCGGAATCATTTTCACATTGCAAAATTTCATAAATAATGTCTATATCCAAAAAATCATAAATGTATAGATAATATTCAATGTAATCATCTGACATATTTCCGTTTTATTGCCCCACCAACTAAATTTTGTCATTTTGCTGTAATGCGTCGATATACTTCCGGTAACTTCTCTCTTCAATATTTTTATTTAGCATAAAACAATTTTTTCTGAATATCCACATCTTTGGAAGTTGTATTAGATGACAGAAGAACATTTTAGAAAATTTCGGGAATGTTCTTGTGAATTATTATACTCTTAATGTAAAAACTGAATATGACTCTACATGAAATACAAATTTGTTTGTCCGGGACAAACCGCATCTGAGTAGACAGAACTACCGCCGTTTCGACTATATTGCAGAGGCCTTCTAGGGCAATGTCAGAGTCGTACAGACCTAAGTCACTATCGTACTCTGCTACAGCAAGATGACCAAACCGTCGGTAGTTCTGTATACTGAGACGCAGTTTGTCCCGGACAAACAGGTTTATACAGACTCCAGCCAAGGAAACTTACGTTTACTTCTATAGGAAGTACTTTGCGTATCATTTGGAAATATCTCATGATTATTTAGAAATTTACCTCAGTCATACTTAAGCAGTTTTCATTGCCAGCCTCTTTTCATGTTTCCTCCCCTTCCCCCAAATCAATGCTGAATTTTGCAAATAGTACAATCTCAACGCAATGTCGAACTGTGAATGGTGCATTTCACAGTACATTACAGACATCAGAGAGCATTTTTTAAAGTTTTTTTTTTAAATTGTAGTTTTAGGGCTCCCCAACGTCGAGGTCATTAGTGTCCTCAAGCGTAAGTAGAATTAAATCATTAAAATTCCTGAAGTCGGTATACATAAACAGAGTACTTATAGTGATTTCAACTTCAAAAACATACCTCACCGAACATTTGAATGAAATAATTCAAATTATAATTGATGGTCTAATACATTGCGTCTAATGGAGAAAATATATTTTCAGAAAAGAATAACTTTTATATCACGAAAATGATGGAAAATTACTTTGATTTGTAGCAAAATTTTCGGTAATATTTTTACGTCACTTTTATCTACAGGTCACCGGCCATTTAAGAAGGCTACTTCATTTTTCCGAGGTGTGATGCATTAATCACAAAACCGTCGCGCTCGACCGCCATTTTTTTCATACTCTTGAGCATTTCAAACGAGTCTTGCGTGTTCTTGAATAATGCTTATGCTATACTATTAACTGATATATAGAAATTAAATAACATTTTTCATCATTATAACTCATAATATTGTGTTTTAAAACAACTAGAATAATAATAAAGCAAACAATTATATATCTCCGTCATTTGACTAGCGTGAAGTGCTGGTCCCACATTAAAATATTTGTATTTTGCTTGCCCTGACCATGATTTTGTTTTCAATTCTTCTACTAAAAAAACTGGAAGAATTTTAAATAGAAAATTACTTGAAGAATGTGATAAACATTTTAAATAAGTTGGCGGAGATCAAATACTAATGAGATTCCACGAGAATTTATTTTACTTGCGTTCGCGTCATGACGGGAAACATGGAATACAGGGAACTCAGTAGTAAAATCTAGCAAGTATTAATCAAAAGGTTTATTTTATACATTCAGTTTTTAAACTAAATGAAAATTTGATCATTTTTGAAATCTTGAGAATATGATCCGTGAAATCATAACATAACCTCCCTCACAGAATCTTGTTAAGATTGCATAGAAGAGCTAAAATTACGGCTATTTAAGCAAAAACGTACCTCTCGTGCAGCAGACGGACGCTAGTGGCGCGTGCAGGATTCTTGCCAGTAGACATTCCAACGCGTGGGTCCGAGGGTCGCTGCTGATCATTGGCCGGCGACGCGCGCGAAGGCAGCATGCAAAATGGGACGTTCACATACGTTGTCTCCTCGTCCGGACGGACGTTGGTCGCTGGATATTGCGTTGGTAAGAAGGACGTGGTCGAGAGGTAGTTGGTGATGTTCAAAGTGTGGATGGTGGGGTTCCGTATGGATCAGATGGAGACGTGGAAATGGTCGATTCCTTTCTCTGAAAATACCAGCACAGTAAAGCAAATACGAATGCTAATCATGTACCTATAGAATCGGGTGTTTATGCACAAATAAACACGGTTTATAGTAACTATTTTATTTGAAACATAGTCGAGGTAATGGAATGAGTCTGGGTGTTTCTCTGGATCTTTCAAATTTAACTTAATCCGAAAGATTATGTTACAAGTTTCCACTTATGTAGTTCAGAATAGCATTTATTTTAAGAATGGACAAAATATACAACTTATTTGCTTTCTTTTATTCTTAATCAAATTTAAGATTGAAGGAAATTTCAGAAATTAACAATATTTAAAAGTGAGCATTTATAGTGATGTCTAAAATAAAACGTCTAAAAATGTTTAGTTTCATGTAGGAGACATAGGTGTAATGTTTCTAAGGGGATCAGTCCATTTATATAGCTATGGGGCAACTCTCTCGCAACAACGACAGTAACCGGATTATTCCATTAAATCCTTTTTCGTTAAACGAACAATAATTTTGTGTGTATTTCTCTTTCACGGGGATGGCTCTACCAATGTTAATAAAAGATAAATTATTTGGGATAAACAAAGAGTTCTATCACGGTTCCAACTTTAAAGAAATATGTTTTTGAATTTTTAAAAACATATATCTTAGACACAGACACTTATAAGCAAGGCAAAGCACCAAAGAAAGTTGCTGAATTAAAATATGAGTAAGAACGAAACATATTTCACTTATGATGTGTGCATTACAAGGATACTATACACAGGAGTAGAAACTTCTTTAGTTGAGGGTAGGGTTCGATATGTATGAAAAGCGTCGTCAGTTGGGAAGTACGAACCCGTCATCAGCGCCGTCAGACGGTGACATTGGAACTAAATCAACTGGTTTAAAAGATCCGATTCTCTCATGTATTGTAACCAAGAAGACTATATAGTATCCTTAATTGTACTGTTTACATTTGCCTTAAAGTGAAGTTTAACCGCTTCGTGATAAAAGAGTTATACGTTTGCCTATTTTACATGTGTAGGATTGAGAAATCGGATCTTCTAAACCAGTTGAATTATTTCCAATGTCACCGTCTGACGGCGGTGATGACGGGTTTGTACTTTCCAACTGACGACGTTTTTCGCACATACCCTCACTCCATAAGTTTCTACTCCTGTATACAGTCTCCTTAGTGAATTAATTGAGTTTCGCGGGAGAATAGTATTAGTTATTCATCTATTTAAATGGATCTGTGACAAAAACCGAAAGCAATTTAACCCCAAACGACAAAATGTGAGACAAAACCCCAAATCCCTTTACCTGCGTCGAGGAAAATACCCTCCGAAGGAGCACTAGCAGGTAGTCCCACCTTTTCTTATCCCTTGTGGTCATTTTTTCCCCTTTATTCCCAAGTTCTAAGTCGTAGTAGATATTGCTATGAAATGAACCATGTATCTTACATTATTAAGTGACGACTCTTTTTTCTCGTGTTCACAATAGAAAGATATTTAGAAGCCGAGTTGACGGCATCATGGCATTCGAGGAGAAACCATCAAAATGCAGGCCCAAATTTGTAAATTCCGAGGAGCAGAGAAAGATTAAAAGTGAAAGAATGAAGAGGTTCTGGGAAGAAAAGCAAAGATTGATCAGAAATCCTTAGGTTCCATGCGGTCCACAGTAGGTCAAATTCGGTTTAATAAAATAAAATAATAATAATACTATCTATTTAATTACTACAGTATTTTTTCGCGTTGTGGTCTTGAAATAAAAAACTTCTATTTATAACATTCCAACTTTTCGGCCCTTTTTATTTTGGTATTCATCAGGGCTATAACAAAAATTGTGGTTTTTCAACATACATATAATTACGATATAAACCTCTTAGTTCACCATTAAGTCAGTGTGACAAACACTTACCTAGTTAAATCTGCCGTCTTCCTCATAAGGCGCACCCTTCCTTGTCGCATGCCGTCACGCAAGTGTTGCTCCCGGCTGTGTGACTCAATTTAGAAAGTGCCACTTATGAGGTAAACTTTGTGGAGGTTTTTGTTTGCCATGTTGCCATTTTTATACAGTGGAATATAAATACACTTAGTTAAGCTACATAAAATAATTCTACTACATAACGTTACAACTATTGTATAACATTGTACAACACCATGATTACTGAACAACATTATACTACATGATAATTATATTATAGCTCGCGTTCATTCACAGTACAACATGATTTACATAATAATAATAATAATAAAAATTACTAATATACACATTACACAATATAGTTGTTACATTCCCTGTTATTGTCCATAGTTAGTTTTTATTTATATTAATTGTTGTCGTCTTTTTTATTAAATTTGAATACACTTTGATTAGATTATCCACATCAGATTTTTTGTTAAGTGTTCCCTGACAACGATATAAATCATTTCTTTGATTTTCCTCTTTTTTGTTAACCTTTCTTGATCTAAAATTTTCACGTTAGTGAAGTCAAACGTATGTTTTTCTTCTGTAGCGTGTTGCGCTAACGCACATTGTGGATGAGTCCTTTTCAAGTCATTTTTATGTTGGTTTATTCTTTTTTTTTATGTATTGACTGGTTTCCCCTATATAAACCTTTTTACATTCTACACATGGTACTGTACTGAGTAAATCACATATTTTCTCTTTCCTTGGTCGATAGGCTGTTTGGTTTTAGAAAATACTACTTGACCAATTTTCCTATTGTTCCTTAAAGCTATTTTTACTTTCATTTATTTTTATTTTCTAAAACTTTCTTGAGTGGTTCTGACACTTCTTTTACGTATGTTATGGATTTGTACGTTCTAGGGCTTGCGTCTTGTATTTGTTTACTGGGGGGTTGTGCATGTTGTTTGGCGGGTAACTGTGTGTTGTATAGAATGTTGTTGATGAGCTTAACAGGGAATAAGTTCTTTATTAGTATTTCTTTGGCAATTCTGAGGCTTTTTTTCATGAAAAAAAACGCAGATCACTGAGATTAATGGCTCTGTATTTTAGAGTTAGGGCAGTACTAATTATTTGTCTTAGTTGATGATGGAAATGAAAATTTAAGTATCTGTCCGTTGTCTTGGGCTTTCTCCACCTGTCAATTTCTATAGTGCCGTCAGTTTTCCTAGGAGTAATGTATCAAGAAATGATATTTGATTATTCGCTTCTGTTTCCATGGTAAATTGTAGTTTATCATGAAAAGAATTGAATGCCTCTATTATTTCTAGTTCTTGGTCAAGCGGTATTGTCAAGAGCAAATCATCTACATATTTGCACAACAATGGTATTTGGAATGGAATCTTTTCCGTAGTGTTGTCTATAAGTTCATTCATTACTAAATCAGCAACTATGGATGCTAGAGGGGACCCATAGTTACACTGTTAACCATTCTATAATGTTGGTTATCAAATACTAAATATCCATCACAACATAATTTGATTAGTTTTGTAATTATTGGTAATTATGTTGTGATGGAAATTTAGAATTTGATAACCAACATTATAGAATGTTTTTTTATTTCAAGAACACAACGCGAAAAAGTACTGTAGTAGTTATTGTATTGAAAATGGTCAAAAAACAGATTAATATCTATTTAATGTTTTCTTATATGAGAATGAAACGTGTGAAACACGAGTGAAGAGTTAACAATGTCGGGAGTACACAAGATAATCCCAGCAACTTGTCGATTATCTCAGTAACTAGGCGTCGTATAAATGTGATTAGAGTTTTATTTTACTCATGCATTTTAGACGAGAAAAATGATACGTCTCTTAGAGATGTGAGATTAATGGTTATTTTTAGGAACTTGTACTGAGAGTTCTGAATATACCCCCCAGGGGACTTACATCTAGTAAGTACGTGCTTGGCAAACACGGGGCCCCGAGCTGAGTCTGGCATTACTTCCACTTACTTGTGCCATGCTCCTTCCTTTCTCTTTCCTGACCTCCCTTGGTCACCTCGTGTTCTTTTCGATCCCGACGCTATTAAGGCTAGGGTATCTTTCATTTTCCTCATTCCTCTCATTTTTTGTCCTACCCCTCATTTTTTGTCCCCCCTTATTCTTTGTCCCCTCTCATGTTATGTGCCCCCGTCATTTTAGTCCCCCCTCCATTTGATGTATGTTGTGAGATATGTTTTGGTGTGTTGAAGATCGGGAGGGTTTTTAGTGGGTATGGTTGAATCATTCGGCGAGTCCCACACGCGGGGAGTCATGTTGGCTCTCCCTAGTGCGTAACTGCATTTTCCCTACCTGTACAAGTTTTTCGGTCTCCAATGACCTTTGATGTCGACATGAGCCGTAAAGCCCCCCCCCCAAAAAAAGTTCTGAATAGGAAATGAGTAAACAGTGGAGCCAGACTAATTACTTCACCCCTCCCCCTCCTCACCGGAGATAAGCCGGAAGGGTCTTTTACCTGACTTGTGGGGTTTTGTCGCTACTGGATTTTGGCCTTTCGCATTTTGTCGCGACAACTTTTAAATTAAGGCTTATGTGTGTTCAGATAGTAATCTCTAGATCTTACTTCCTTATTTCTGCAGTAACTTATTCTAAACAACCCTTCTACTCCCGTCATACACAAGGAATTGCCAAAGATAGTTTTCTGAACTCTGAATTACAATTAGTGTAGTAACAAATTTTGGTTACGTACTATTTCTTTTATAATATCTTTTAAAATAAAAATTTATTTGGAATTGACTAAAAAGATATTTCAGTATCACTCTTGGTCTTGTGAGAGCAATGGAAGATAAAAGAGTGTACATAAACATACAAATTTTCTTTTTTTTACTGTTTATGGGGATAATGGTGTAACAACTCAACCGCATTTCGGTTACAACACGAACCGATTACACTCCCCTATGGTCACGCCTTAAGCCCTCGCGCACTACAGAGTTGAAGTATTTCGGACGAATTCCAACGCAACAAACACGCGCCATCTTCTGTGTTTACAATTGCTAGCCACGGCCCTCTGTGCCCTCTGTACCCTCTGTATAAGAGAACTCAACCAAGGCCTAAGCACTGCAAGGAACTCTGCGTAGTAAATGAACGATGAACGACGAGTCAACAGACCCGCTCATAGCTCGTGACGTACTTACGTAAATATACGTAAGCCATGTGACGCACTCACATAAATAACGAATATATTATAAATTGTGCATCATGGTGACGTTCACATGACGTTCCGCCTCTGATCCAACAAGGTTTAATATGTACGTCAACGTTCACTTGTCGCCGCTTCAAGTTACTGCCAGGTTACAGAATAACAACCAGAATTGCTACCAGCTCGCAGAGAATCAGACGTCTCATCCACGCTCGCTGACACGAGTTAATTGTGAAAGTATTCCTGCCGCTCAAAAGCCACTTTTGACGAGCTCTCTACTTCCAATTACACTCCGAACTATCGCTGCAAGCAAACTTCATCTCACCGAGATATTCCAAGCTCGACGAGATTTCCCGGCACGGCACTTTCCACGACCTGGAACCCGTACGGAAGATCCAAGCCTTCGCGGGACACGAAGACGCTTACCCAAGCTACCCGGACCAGCCACGATTGGAATCCTGCCACGAGAGATTTCCACGCCACTCTGCCTTTCCAGAGGGTACAGGATCCACGCTACTAGTTACCCAGCAAAAAAGCAAGTTTGACAGCGTAAATACCACGTCTGTCACACGGCCTTTAACAGCCGCAAATTCATATTTCAATTGCTTACTTTGTTTTAACTATTTGTTCCTTTGTTAATTGCTTACTCAACTTCAAGTTATTTATTCACCATGAATAAAAGCTAGTCCACGCAAATAAAAGCATTCTGAGATCAAGTGGCGTTTATTTATTTGACTGAACGAAAGGGAATACCTGAAGGGAGTCGCTCAGGTATTCGCCTCGCGGGACGTCACAATGGTATTGGTAGAAATAATGCGGTCAGTGGAATGACCTATTACCTTTAAAATACATTTCGTGAATGTTCGAGCAGATCAATGTTGCTGGTTATTTAACGTATATAAATTCTTTTTATCCAGTATTGCACTGGAAATTGATACATTTATACTATCTTAGGAATTTTCATCCTCTCTCTGTTTGTGTGAATTGTTCACTCAGGTTGAGTTAGTCTTTGTCATCAATATGTCACCTGAGCAGAGCTCGGTCATTCAATATTGATTTTTTTCATTCAACAGGATCTTCTTTGATCCATCATTATAGGAGTTTTTTGTAATAGAAAAATCTCTTACTTGTGCTGACGTTCGTGATGCCTATTGTTAGTGAAGAGTAAAAAGAGTGTAGAGGGTGCTTGGTTTCACCATTTCTCTACAAGCGTGTTAATATTGCCTTGACATTCATGGTGTAACCTTCGACTGGTGGCCCATGAGCCTTTTGGGTTGCAAATGGACGTCTGGGACGAACGCCATACCCTCTCGTAACAGAAGTAAATACTTGAGTTTGCCTGTCACTTTCTGAAAAGATTATATTTCATTTCATTTACGAACTTTTATGAAATGTTTGTAGAAAAACTTTAATTCTGAATGTCATTTTTCTTGGCATTGCCTAGAGTTATAAAATGATTTCCTAAACAAATTTTAGGTTCTTTATTTCTGGACTTCAGTTAAATAAAAAAGACTATACGAGTTGTTTGCGTTAACAATGCAGAAAGAAGAAAATGTTAATTGGGAGAGAACGCCGTAATTCACTCAAAAGACGACCTCCATAGTGGAGAAATATTTAAGGCGGTGACGAGGTGGTATTGTCGACTGAACGTCTAGTATGGAAGATAATAATACACTAGAAAAGTGTTTCCCAAACTGTGTTCCCCGGAACACCAGTGTTCCGTGGGAAGTTAGTAGGTGCTCCGCAAAATAATTGAAGAACCTATTTAGTGCAGTGCAAATTTCACATTTTCTCGCAAATATAACACATCGCGATCATGTACGCATTTTATATGTTATTATTATGTCATGTTACAAGTTCTTAGCTGCAAAACGCATTGACAGACAGTGTTGTATCATATTTCTCACAATTTCATGATATCACAAACCGGAACTTTTCCCAAAATATTAATTTATTTCCTAGCATAGTGAGAAAGCTTCAATAATAAAAATGTATCAAAAATTCATTAATGAAGCACGACATCGAACGCTGTAACAGGTTAGATTGCAACTTATGAAAATTTCAGAAGTCGATGATTCCATGCCCTTTGTTTCGCTTGAAATTTTAAATATTTTGAAAACGGTGAACAGTGTTAGTACTGATACGTACATAAGCATATATTAGAATTGTGTTTATTTTATATTCCACAAATACAGTACGTTTGAGATATTTTATTTCTGTAAAATGTAATAAAAAAATTAGAAAAATTTAACCTTTATTGTAAATTTACGTCGAACTAATTTTTAATTTTTTTTCTTATTCAGATTATAAATATTGTAAAACTAATTATGTATATTTGGTTAAAGAGAGGAACTTTTAAAAAGTGGTGTTTCTACCGCTGCTGAAATAACTTGTCGAAAAAAAAAAAGATTTACCCTCTTAAACTGGTACTTCTTCAAAAAACTAAGACTGAAGAATAAGTGTTAACTTCGAAAACAAGCCAAACAAGTAGATACTGTACAACTGTCATATAATACTATTTCACGACGCACCAAAGACATTGCCTCTGACATAGGGAAAGAACTAATTCGACGACTTGAACTTTGCAGCGCATTTGCTTACAAATGGATGAATCCACTTATGTTACCTTAGTTTTTGTTCGAAATGTGTGTGAAAAAAGTATTGAAAAATATATACTTATGTGTGCATATCTACAAGAAAAAGCGACGGGAGAAGATATATTCAACTGTATTAATGAATGCTTAATAAAAGAACAAATAATTTGGGAAAAATATAATGATATATGCACAGATGGTGCTCAATCGATGGTAGGGAAGATAAAGAGAGTGTAACGTCAGAGCCAAGACATTCTATCGATTTGTGAAATATTAATATTTCTACGCATTTCACAAGCCGGACACTGCTTAGAAATTTACAGAAAGTAGCCGGTCGCCACGGACGGACTTGGGACCCACCCTAAGCCTCTTCAGTTATTGAGGTATTGTTTGAACGTACACCTTTCACTTCCTAAGGAAAGTACGATTGTTCTCGAAGAATGCGGCCTGCGACGTTGACCCATGCGAGGTCCACTGGAATTTCGGTGTACCTCAGAAAAGAAGAATTTTAAGACGATGTGAATGAAGTACGTCGCCGGATGTAGAACAATGAGATACTCTGAAAAAGGTGCTTGAGGACACCTAGTTGAAGCCGATGGCGGTTCGTCTTCGCGGCGCAGTTTGCGTTCCTAGAAGCCGAAGGGGTGAACAAGAAGAGTACTTGCACGGTGTGGCAGCGTAGGCGTGGTTATTTGGTGGTCACGTGACCTCCTCTTCTGTATATATTGGGAGGAGTGAAGATCCTCGAGGCCATTTTACGTGGGAGTAGAGGTCCGCACGTAACGGGAGATGTGACGTGGGTAGCATCGGTCGCAGAGACTCGTTGAATCATAAGATTGCTGCGGTAGTCTTGGTAAACTGATTACAAGTTAGGAGTGACGTAACTTGTAACAGTTCAACGAGTAATTTTGGAAGTTCATATAACCTAGAGGGTTTTTACTAATTAGTTGTCTTCAACTAAAATTTATCTACGTGTATTTAGAGAAAAATAGAGAAATAGGTGTTAATTAGAGAAAAATAATATATGTTAAAGTCTATTATCTACGGAGAATTAAACAAAAATACATGCCATTAAAAGAATTGTTTATTTCTCTTCCAGTCATTGGAATATCTTGTGAACACTTTATAACACTTTTGTAGTAGTCTGTACTTTTGGCCGCTCATTTCTGCCTTGCATCCATATTGGTGGAATGTGTCAAATACATACAGCTTTCATAATTGTTTTTGAATGTGTACTTACATTACTAATAATTGTAAAAGCGAGGAATAAGGAAAATACACTTTACACATAATAGACAAAGCCCACTGATTCTTCGGTGTTAATTAAATTTTAGAACATATGAATGTAAACGATGTTTGTCATAGCTTTTATTTATGTTTGCTTCCATTGTTACGTCATCCACGTTTAGTGGATTGATGATACCATAGATATAACTACACGATAGGTAAAGATGAGAGTGGGAAAGAAACCGTGATTTACGATTAGCCGCCATGTTGTATTAACTTGGTACGTTTGGAATGGTATCCTCGGAAACCAAAGAGTCTACTGCGTATTCGAATCTTTCTTATATTTCTAACAGACTTGGAATTATAATTTTCCAAGAATACGGTGGCAAGTATATGTTATTATATATAATACATGTTAATATGTTACGAGCTGTTTCAAACTCACGACCTGATTATAGTGTACAGTGAGATCAGATATTGAGATCTCAAATATACTTGATCACAACATCTATGATGATTTTCTGGGATGAGGATTATTGTAACAATATTTGAGCCATGTCAGTAGTACTACACAAGTACGGTAAACCCGTATTATTTCGAAAATAACTTCAAAAAATATTAGAATCGTGGAAATTAAATATACCCATTCACTTTTTAAGTTTGTATGCAGCATGCTTATATGAAATATAGTAAGTACATTGTTTACAGTTGGTAGTGTCATGGAAATTAGTCTCAAACAGTTGTGTCTGTCTCCGAATATTAATTTCCTACACTTTTCGCGATGCAAGCATTCTGTAATATCTACGGATGAAATGTGGTTACGAAAATTTGAAACCATTTGATAACTAATTTGAAGTTTCAAACTTAGTGCACCAATGTCTGTAATTTTTATTTCATGCAGAAAATATGCACAGTAAAGAATAAATGGAATGGAAATACATATTTTGAAGATGGTTCTATTATTGATGGTATTCTTTTGTAAACGATGTACGATGTGAAGTTAATGGTTCAACTATACAAATGTGTTGTCAAGCAATTGATGGTTCTTAGACAAAATGACCAATTTTATTTTTCCTGAGCATCAATATTTGGGGATGTGGTGAATAATCGTGCTCGCCTTTTGCTTCAAAATATTAGAGGCGCTTTCATAGAAAATTACTGTGGGGAGCGGAAACAGATTGGAAGTTTAGAAAGACGAATGCTTTAAGACGATGCAAACTTATACCACTTTACCAGGGGGAGCTGTTATGTTAAGAGACATGACCCGTCCATTTCACATACGAGAAGCACTACTCTGCGCTATCCTGCCACCTGAGCTCTACATTGTTCATCTTTCTATTGGTCTTAGCCGTCCTTATATATTGCAATAAGAATTGCCTTCTCTTTTTGATTTTCTTTCTTTCTCGCGTTCTTTGTTGTTTCTTTTTATTCTTTTTGTTTATTTCTTCTCTTCATCTAAACACAATTGGTTTTAAAATATTATTTTTAGTTAACATGTTTCACATTCCTTCTTTGCATCTAATAATTGCATTTAGATTTGATTTGGACTTCTATATAATATTTGGACTTGCATTTGGATAAATAGAGGTTAATAATAAGTTAAATACATCTCAATCTAGATAAAGTATCTTTTTCTTTCAATATCTTGAGGTAGGTTTGGCATATATTGCTTTCATTTAACTCAGTTGTACACAGGCCCCCTTTTTAGAACACGAGGACACGCCCTACGACCGTTTGCTCATAAACGTTTGAACCAATCGCTAAACTTTTCGTACTTAATCATCAATTAGAAGAATTTTATTATAGAATAGTGGTCTTTCAACCCTTGTATACATACGTAAGTTGCTTATGAATTTTGAGTAATGTGAGATAAAAATATTATTTACTACAAACGCGAAAATTGTTATTTTTTCTACTACACGATAACACGGCTCATTATTCGGTTATATGATAATGACCAATAACCCAGAATGAGTTCCTTCCTACATTCTCTCTTTTTTCCTTTCTTTCTTTCTAACTATATTATAACAAGTTTATTAACTGTTGTAGTTTTTACTTCAACAAGCTCAGTTTAGTAGCAGTCAGTTTCTGACCTCTAACCATACTTCTGTATTACTTCTGTCAACAAAATTTCATCTCTTTACGTTCCTTTCGTCTCCACTTTTTTATGAGCGCAACCTTTCCAGCTATGTCAGCTCTTGCGAACATCCGAATTTTTTCTTCGCCTCACAAGTTGCGGGACTTTAAAATGCATGATTTTTTAAAGCAAGCACGGCTCCTGCTGATGCCGCCGCAAGCATTGCATATGTTTACGACCCTCGCGGCGGCCCCGGGGGCGGAGCGCAAGTGTGTCCTTGTCTCGAGAAAAAATCTGTTCCCTTAAGCAAGGCGGCAATCCTGTAGATTGAAACATCAAGAATGCATGAGCACGCCTGCACAACCCGCTGCGGCGCGACGGCGGCCAACGTTTTTTCCGCTTTCTCCAGCGGGATGTAAAACAGAAGACAGAGAAGCATAAGGAGGAACTGAATGGTTCGAGTATGAACGACTCATGAGACGGAGGAGGAATTCCCATGACACATGTGGAAGAAGGGTGGATGAGATGGTTGAGCTACTTTTAGGGACTTTTATTTTGTTATAGTTTGGTATCAGGAATATCTTTGCGTCATGCCATAAACACAAATGAAGATGAGAGTAAACAAAATTGGAGGAAGATGGAAGAAGAACAACAACGGAGAAGTATGATTGAAAGAAAAACTAGAAACAAAGTAGAAAGTGGGAACAAATGAGGATGTGGGGAATTTGAACATCATGGTCGTGAATGACGGCAGATATAACATTTCTTGGTAAAGGTTGCAGTATAGATGAGAGGCTAGTTGAATATGTTGGTTGCTGTTTATACAAGCTGTAATGAATTTATGAATCTGGAGCATTATGTTCAGTGCAGATCGTTAAGTGCGGACGACAATCTGTTGGGTAGATAACATTACCTGAGCACATGAAACAAGAAAGACGTTGTGGAATGATTTTCTTAATTTTTTGCTGATTATGAGTAGGGTTTTATGAAAAAGAATCCACTTACAAAAATGTTTACCAACAAATCAAATCAATTGCTCCGTGATAAAATGAGTAAATTTACAGGGATTTAACATTTAATTGATTCGAATTATTTATTTTTCAACTAAACATTATTCAAGAAAAAGTTACTGCTATTTAAGTTCGAAGGAGATGATGAGTGAAACGTTTATGACTCCGACTTACATGGTAGCGAAGAACAACGAAAACTGTAACATAATATTTGAAAGAAAGTGTAGGAATCATTCTACGCACATAACATAATGTTTGTAGGTTTAAATTTAATGCAATTTTATTATTATAATATGATATTTCAAATTTTAGGTTGATGTATATTGTAGATAAACAACATTAATACTTATTCTAGTAGTGAATTAATTTTAATAGTTCTATAAGCATAGAATTAATGTAAAATTTATAAAACATTAGAAGAAATCAACCAAAGAGCATACATTTGATGTTTCTCTCTCATATTCTTGCGCTTTTTCTACTCTCCTAAATTCCATTGACATTCCATCCGATAAACTAATCTTTCAGGATGAGAGTTTTCAATATTTCATTACATTCAGTACTTAAACAACACGATGAAGAATAGTTTTGGGTTAATAATGATCTAAATGGATGGGAGAGAAATTGAGATAGAAACAGTTCTCGTGCTTGAGATCAAAATTCCATTCTCCATCTCAGGGTTGTTCTTTGGCGAAGAATGCTAAACGGATTTAGCAGCTTCTCTGAATAAGGAAAGTAGTAACGTCTAGCCTTCAGCGTTGAGTTGCAACCGTGTGAGAGCGCAGTGGGAGAAAACTCGTCTCGGAGACAAATCGCGTCGGAAATATGGTGCACTTACTCGTAGTGGGTGCTGAATTCTTGATTCCTCGCTTCCGTGCCGATGAATCAGAAGTCTACTAGTCTCTGCTCGTCTAACTTATGTTACGGAACCTACTGCGTTTTGCGTGTTTTGCGCATAGTGTTTTCTGTTGGATAAGCTGTGAAAGGAATAAACATCACTTCTCATACTGGGAATTGATGGGTAAAATTATCGAAACAGAACTTTGAAGTGAAATACATAAAAAATTGATTAGGATTTATTTTTGGGACATTCAATTTCTATGTATTAGAGAAAATACCCAATTCCGACACTGGAAGTGCAACTTGTGTATTCACTTATATTATGGTAGAAACCAGAATCAGACTAAATAATACGAGTATATGAGAATATTAAGAAATGGGCGAAATGGAAGCATTTTTGACGGCCGGATTGAGGATAAAGATACAATAGCAATACATGAAGTGGGCGCCTACCTCCTGTCACAACTAGAAGAACTGAATCTCATTTTACCAGGGAATTTAAAGGATATGCGTTCAGGTACACGGAAAGTTTATTGTATTTTAGTACAATTTATTTTTAAATAGATTATTTTCATCCATCTTGTAAGATACCATTTTGAAGTCAGAGCAAGTCATGTGCGTAAAATTAATTGTGAAGAAGAAATGAAATAATGTGTTTCTCGCTCGGATATTAAAGATTGTTCTAACAATATAATAGTAACGGTGAAATAAATGAGAGACCCAAATAAATTCTACGAGGATCACACGCTGAAGAAATGGCTCTCTTGAATGTATCGCTAAATCTTTTTAAGTTAAAGAAAAAGAAATCCATAAAAAATATTTGTGCGGATTGTTTATCATGTTGGCGACTCTTGTGTCTTGCGCACGCGTGAACTTCACTGGGCGTGGACCGATGACAGCGCCATGGGGGCTCCCCAGCGAGTGGGAGTTTAGATAAGCGTACGCTGTCAGTCGTGGGCAAGGCTGATTATAAATGGCGAATTGTTAAACCACATGATATCTCCTCCCCACTCACTCACACGATCACAACTGGTGGTAGAGACTTCTTTCATGTGTGAGATGGACGTGTTACTAAGTGAGATTAAAATGGTTCTGTGTTTTACTTCCTCTACGCTACTACATTCATATTTCTTCCTGTTATTAAAGTTATTACACATAAGGTAATTAAAAATATTTATTTCACTTAAATTTTAAGTTTTTGTTCTCTCAATATAATTTGAAAATAATTTTCTGAAATTTCTAGTTACTCGAAGTGGTATACATAGAATGTAACAGCATATCCTTCAGTAAAATGCTTTAAGTGTCCCCCTGATATTATCTAAAACTCTGATTTTAGATAATTTAATTTATTAAATTACATATTGTGTAGATTTTCTTTAATACACATTTATTATTGAAATCAAAGAAACACATCGATATTTATTTTAAGTTTTATTCTTATCGCAAATCACTTAGAGACACGATGTTAGAGATCCTCACTCCATCTTTGAATGTATCTTCCCCAACCTTGTGACTGATAAAATGAGACGAATGATAGATTGATCACCATTTTGAACCGTTAAAATTCGATAAATCCTTTCTCGAAACGATCTATTGGCTTCGACCCGACAAATATTAAATAGGAGTATGTAAAATTAATAAACACAAACTTATTAAATATTTATGTTTAGTGGTGACTAAGAGTCATTTACTTCAGTCTTTTACAAAAGTTACTTCTTATAAGCTAAGAAAACTTGAATAAAAATATATAACTTAACAAACGCAATATCTAATCATCAAATTCCTCATTAAATTCACCTCTCCTCAATTTACTATCAGATTTAAATAAAATATCAAGTTGTCAGATTTACATAAAATATTCCCTCTCCTTGTCTTTCAATAATTCTTCAACAATCTCTACCATGAACCTTCTTTATATCACCATGCGAATTTTTCAGTCATTGCTACCAACACTTATCATTGTAAGGTGAGTCTGTTTACTGATCAATCTAAATTCAACTGTTATTTTATACGTCTATAATTTAGTATTTTGTTTTCAATTTTATAGTATGTATTGTAACTAGTAATTTTATGTTGTTTATAATTTTTAAACTGTTGTGTTTTATTGTACTCTTATCTATTATTTACTATTTCATTTTGTAGTGTATTAGCTGAGTCCCCGCGGCTTTGCTCACGTGAATTTTGTAATATGCCCGCAACATCATCCTTTCTCACATTTGCATTGATGTCCAGTGATAAATTTATTCATTAATGTTAGAAGTTGCAATAGCATCGGTGTGTATTCTCTATCCTTTATTTTAACTGATGTAATTGAAACTAAAAAAAGAAAAGAAAAGAAAACATCAATTTCCCATTTCACACTCTCAGGTGTAAATTTTCTTAAAATCCTTTCGTAGCGGACATTTTCGATACTTTCTCGTGTCACGCTCTTCCCAACCCCCACCTCTAGGGGTTTCGTGCACCTCATGTTGTCTCAAGGGTAAATAATCATTGGAAATATTTTTTTCATCTTAGAATACACAAAAACCATGGACTCGAACGTAATATCGCTCGCCCTTCACACCCAGCTCTAAAACCATAGTGCCCCTTTGTAATCTCCATTTCAATTTATTAGTTTCCAATTATTTTCATATATAAACCCATTTCCATCCCTTCCCAAGGGGTGCTAGTGATGTCTTTTTTCCATGAGGGTTGAATTTAGACTTGCGCGATATCGGAATTTCTCAACTATGATCTCAAAACTAATATCGGTCATTTTCGATTACTTTTACATTTCGCTCCTTTTCACCCCCAAGATGAAAGGTATTCATTCCTTAGTGGGGATGATCGTTTACTTATATGGCAATGAGGGTGTCACTTTACTTCAGCGGTCCCAAATATGATTTATTCAACACCAATATCGGCCATTTTTAACATTATTTTTACCTGCCTTTCATTCCCATCCCCACCCCATGTGTGCTAGGGGTAGATTATCTCTAATGTGAACAGATTGTGAACTTACGAAGCGTCGAAGGCGTCCTTATCCTTCTAAACAGCTCGGAAAACTATGGTTTCAATTCTAATATCAGATTTTTTTTCATTTTTTTACATGTCATCCTCTCCCTAGGGATGCCTGGGATGTCTAACTCCCGCAATGCTTGTTGTCAGATAGTCAGTCATTTATGTATCAAGTTTGGTTGGAATTGATCCAGACACACTAGGGTTATGGAGATATACATAAATGAAACATTCCAACTCCCATTTCACCCAGTTAGGGGAAGATTTACGTAAAATCCTTTCTTAGTGAACGTCTGCTCCCTAAAANTATATATATATATATATATATATATATATATATATATATATATATATATATATATATATATATATATATAGTTTTAGTATATATACGCCATGTATAGTAGGCAAAAGTAGTTTCTGAGATATCGTTATTAGTCAGTCAGTGAGTGGTGGTGGTATTTTGTTTTTCTGTGTAAAGATGACTCACTTTGCTCGCTGGGGGACTACCTCCTTCGCTCTATCAGGTTATTTCCTTACATAACAGTTTCTATACTGAAGAACTTAACCTATTGGTAGATACCAAATTTATAATTTGTAGATGATTGAATTTACAAATTTAATAACGAGAAATGCCTAGTTCACCATATTTACGTCGTTGTATTTATTGAAGTGATAAAATACACAATATCTCGAGCTAATTTCAAAACTATTCTTCTTCGTCAAATAAAAGCTAAATTTTCATGGAACTCGATTTTTTGTTTCGAAATCCATTACTGGTCCCATTCTCATTAGTCGGTCAAATGTATTGCATTGAAAAAAGGTCGACTTCGTAAAACAATTTCTTGATCTAGAATTTTCGAAAAATACCAGAAAGAGATAAATATTTTTAAATTTTGGAAATTTTTGAAAAGTTCAATGAGTTGATTTTGACGAAAGAAATCTGTCACAAACAAACCGCAATCAGTAGTTTGTATAGAAAACTTTTTGTAAGCATTTAAATCCTTGGGGCATTAAATTCTTTCGTAATAAAATATTTTTCCCTCAATGCATGTTTGGTGATCGTTCCGCCACAATATTGTCTTTTATTGCGAGACATAGATATTGCAAATAATTTTATGTTTATGTTCTAAATTAGGTCATTGACCCCTAAATACAAAATAATATACAATTCATTTCTATCTAGTCACTCTCCGAATTTCCTATTAACATTATAGGTTGTATCATATCGAAATATGTAATTCGATCTTATAGTCTAAAATTGCTTTATATGGTCTAAAAACGGTACATTTTATTTGTTAGAACCCAAGAAGACCTAATTCAAGTATTTCGACTGATAAATCATATGTACGGTGACGTAAAATGACCATTTGACTTATGCGTCATAAAGATACACTTGTCAGGTTTTTGGAAAAAACTTGAATAAATATAGTCAGTAGACATTGTCAGAAAGTGGTAACAATTGAGAATAGTGGGGTTTTCCATTCACATTCATAAAATTTGACTGTAGACAACTCTTGGCTGACTGTAGTCAATTTCGCTCGGAAACGCGAATGGAATGTAAAGTTGGTGCAAAAGTCGACTTCAGGATTCGCGTATCGTTCAGGGTTCGCATTCGGGTAAGGAATCGGATCGGCAATGGACGAGAAAACTGCTTCATGTTGCACCAACTCCGTCCGAATCTCGAACTAAATCCATATTCTTATTACCTCATACTACCAAATTTTGCTTACTTTGGGTAGTGCAGTGAAAATGTGAATTATTTAATTTATTTGTGGGGTTTTACGGTTCGTCGACATTTATGTCATTAGAGTCCTAAAATTCTGTACAGATAGGGAAAATGCAGTTACAAACTAAGGAGAGCCAACATGACTCTCCCTGCGTGTGCGACTCGCCGAAAGAATCAACCATACCCACTAAAGCTCTCCTGAATTACAACTCTCAAAAAAAAAAAAAAGGAGAAAGAGGGAAATAAAAGATACCCTAGCATCGGGATCGAAAAAAAACAAGAGGTGACCAAGGAAGGTCAGGAAAGAGAAAGGAAGGAGCATACACAAGTAAGTGGAAGTAATGCCAGACTCAGATCGGGGCTCCGTGTTTGCCAAACACGTACTTACTACATGTAAGTCCCCTGGGGGATGAATGATTTAACATATGTGGCAAGTGATAATAGCAATACATTTTTGGACTTCATATCAGTTAATTTGAAATTACAATTTTTTATCACATTTTCCAATAACAAGTGTCTTCATTTTTAATTGCGTTTTTGAAAATCTATAAAACGTTATCTACCTATCTCATTTTTTTCTCATATATAAGGTTTATTTCTGATCTATATCGATTCTGTACAAGGATGTACTTATGACTTTGTTTTATGTTAAATGTATCAATTAACGAATTTCATGGACCAAATTACTATCTTTTGCTCAACCTTATGCGTGGAGTCTGGGTCAGAGTAGATGGAGGTAAAATCTGCAAAAAAAAAAAACGAATGAAAATTGTTTCTCTTTTAGATACACTCAAGATGTAACTAGTTACTTTAGAAGATTGTTCATGTAAGGAATATTATCTATGCCATTTTTAAACTTCTTTTTGACAAATAAATCACAATTTAATTATAATAGATTGTAGACAACACAAGAATATTGTCATTACAAAGCAAATAATTTCTTTACAATGAATAAGCTATCCCTTCAGTATGATCACGTCATTAAAAGAACTATCACCTCTTTCAACGGATAGCTATATCTTGGTAGTAGAAGCAGTAGAAATCACATCTCCCTTGTTGTTAACAAGGATACATGCAATATAATTTCAAAACTAACAAAATCGGAAAATTTATGATAGTAAAAGCTCGTGCACAATCCAGAGAACTTACTAGAGGTTTCAACGACGAAGCTGTCAAATTGACAGTTCACCCATTCTTTTACTTTTACCAAAAGAGTATTCATGCATTCAGTCACTGCTCAAGTATCGATAGTTACAACGACAAAACAACACACAGCTTAACAAAAATTAATCTTTATTTAGTGAAATTAAAAAAAAGAATGCTCAAGTCAATCATCCGAGTAATGATAAATTAAATAACTATTGAAGACATTGCAGAAATAGATTAATACATGATATCATAAAAGACAAAGAATTATACTTAATAATTAAATTGTATTATCTTCACTTTTGAATCTCCACGCCTTAATGCAACTGCCTTTTGTATTCATTTGCAAGAACAGAACGCACTTTTATTTTCAAAACATCTGGAATTTCATGTCTAGCAAATTTCAATTGCTCCAAAGTAGTCTGCATTTTTAAAAGCGTGGATAATATTTTGCCAATAATAGCATTATGTTCTTGTCACTAAAATATGATAATACATGCAAAAAAACGTTAGCACTTTTCAATACTTCATATTGTGATTAATAAAAGTAAAGTAAATGTAATTTATTTTAATTTTATAATGGATATATTTTATATATAGTAGTCTGGTCCCAGCTCATGAGCAATGAAAAAAGTGACTTAGTGTGAAAAATCAACAACAAAATTTATTTAATTAATTGTGTAAAAAGTTATGATACAAATGTTTTAATTATACTGATGATAAATATACAGTTGATAATTACAATAATAATTTCTTGTGTGTGGATCTTGGCCTAATGCTTGATACATCTTAACATGACATCCACATATTCGTGATAAATAAAAGAGAGAAATAGAGTTATGTCAGGAAGTTCTACTATCTAGAAGATTGAAAGGAATTGCTTAACATATCTCAAGAGGTATAATATAGGACTGCACCCACCTCTACCTCCTCGTGGTGGGGACGGACCCACTCTTGTAATATGGCGACTTCTTGTATGCAGTGGGGAAAAGGAACTTGCCTATAAAAAAAGATTTGACGTATATAAAGGAAAAAGAGGTAATTTAATGTTACCTAAACCAAAAGGTGTGTTTCAGATGATCTTGTAAGTATGTTACCCCCAAAATTTTTAATATGCCTGAACAAGGCAAACTCTGCATCAGTTTTAAAAACTAATAATAGCTAAACCAAGGCTCTTGAATGATAAAATGTTGAAAGTTTTTTTTCGATGAATGAGTCGGTATTACTATAGAATTGTCCTTTTTGTGTTTAGTTCAATTCCAAAAACTGTATAAAAATTTCTGCTGTGACAGTTAACTGTATATAAAATACAAAGGTTAAATAATGCATTTAATATGAAAACGTGAGAGAACATTATTACTATTATTGCATCTTATAAATCAAATTGATTACCTAATTATGCCATTCACTGTGACATCGTAGGTATCCACTGTATACAGACTAAGATTAATTAATGCCTTTTATTTTGATAAGTGTTAGTTTTTTCTCAATTAATAATATATTTAAAATCTATTAATTTCTTAGATGCCTTTTGTGAGGGAAACGGTCCCAATTGTTTTATAATGAATTACTTGGCGATTCTTCTAATTCGAATCTTCTGACTGGACTCAACTCTCATCCTTAGTCCAGCGCGATTCTTTTGATTCTTCTGACTGCACTCAACTCGCCTCTGTACAGTCAGGCGAAGCCGACTAGTCAACTTTTTTCACGAATGGAATACTCGTAAAGTTGACTAGTGTAAAATAATTAAACTTAATTTTTTTTATTTTCAGTTTTTTTATCACAAGACCAATGTATATCTATTAACTTAGCTTGAGAATAAAGCACAATGTTCTAGAGTCTGTAGCATATCTTTAGTTTAATTTCTTATCAAAAAATGTCTAGTACCTTAGTCATTATAAATGTTTGAAAGATGAGAACAAAAAAATCGTTACTATGCTGAAAAATTGTTACTATGTCAGCATTTCAGTCTGAAAGATGTAACTTTATTTTCAGTTTGATCACTAGACCTTTTACATATTTTAATTATACTTGTAACTGAACTTAATAGTGATGCAAAATAGTCTACACTTTATAATAAATCAGTGGTTTTAATTTTATTTCAGTAAAAAAGTATGTTTAATATCATTTGAAACAAACAAAACAATTAATCGTAATTGTGATAGCTTAAAACTATGTCGCAATATTTCACCGTAGAGTGTAATAAAATACACTGCTGGACACAAACGCCAGTCCTATTGTCCCGTCATCATTGATTTTCTTAACCCCAATGGCGTGTTAGTTTTTGTTTGAAGTTATTCGGGAAGAATAAAATGGTACACATGCACAAAAAAGGAACAATGACGCTACGAGAAACTTAATATCTGTAACCCAATAGAATGACTATTTAAGTTTCGAAATGCAACACGCAAAACTCTGAGAATAACAGGAAATAATTCGCAGCAATTACTTTCGTGTATTTTCTTCGCCGTGTGCAAACACAGAACAGTCTCGCGGGTGATCGAGAAATTGTTGAATTTGATTACAGGAGACAGTATGCATTTCCCTCCAACTTGCCAGTAACTAATCTTAGTTACTTATTTGTCGAACTGACTTTTAGAAAATGGAATAACATTTATTAAATAGACCTTTTTCCCCGCCGACCTGTTAGATCTACCCTACCATTCTTACCTCCTCTCCTCCATATCCATGAAAAAACAACAACAAACAGTTCTGTCCTGATAGATATTGGAGCCCTACTAATTAACCAATTGTTTGCGAGTAATAAATTCTTGTAAACACCTTTTAAATGACAAACCGATTTGCAATCTTTGATAAGTTTTTTAAAACTCGTTCTTCTCGTTCGTGCCGATAGTATTAATTGCTCATATATTTTACATTTAAGGAACAGAAGAAAATGCTCGACGAAATTGTGTAAAGGGAATTTAGAAAATAATACGACACCGTGAGTTGTTGAAAAGGATGACGACTCGATGATTCAGGACTTGAACCAGTATATTCTCTCTTAAATCCTAACCCGTCACCTCATTCATCTGGAACATCACGTTGCATCATCTCCTGCGCCACGGGTAGATAACATGGAAAGAAGGAATATGCACGAGAAAAAAATTGTCGTTAGACATACATGTTTACTATTTTGTAAATATTTTAATATAGTACCCTCATGTTGCTTATACCGATTCATGATGTCTCAATAACTATGGACAATTATGATGATAGGATTGTGGCAAGGGAATAACTAAGGTACCGAAAGTCCTTCATTTGTCAATATTATGATAGTCTTAATTTATTTCAGAATCTTATCAGTAAATTGAAAACCATATTTATTTATTTACATCAAAAAATTTAATGTTTACGTCCACTTTGTCTTCAAACAGAGTTATTACAATATTACAAGGCCCTTTTTGTTTACGAATATGCTTCTTCTTTTCTCTCGTCGTCTTGCCGTGAACATTCCTTTACGTCAGCGTTACCGTCTTCACCTTCTGTTTTCAGCTCGAAATCTCTCCCATGTCCCACCTATAAAGTTGTAATTTCCCCGTGTTCCTTTTTATACGTATCCGGAACCATCCCAATCATTACTACGTATTCCTGATTTTCACATACATCGCTTCATTCTCTAAAATATTCCCTTTCATATCGAAATTTTGTTGCTCCTTTTTCCTTCAAGTATCTCAAAAATTGTCCTCTTTCTTACACTTTATACAGCTCACATTCACACCTCACATCTTTTACTTCCACTTAACCTTTTCTACAAGAAACGCACTGACATATCATTCGTATCCTCTTCAAATAATCATAGAAGTTTCCATGTTCGGTTATGAATTTTGTGAGATATCCCTTCGGTCTAAACCACTTCGATTCATGATCTCAAAAGTTACATTTTCTATGTACTGGAAGTCACATGTACTAGCATATTTACTTTTTATGTCAGTTTCGGAAAAATGTTTTCTCTCGAAATGGTGTTGTCAGCCTAATATACCTGTTCTTAGAGTGTGCCAGTTTGGACTCTTGTAGCATTTTGCGTTCAAGCGAGAGAATCCCTGAGGAATCTGAGGCGTCACAGCGTGTGTGGATGAACGAGGACACATGCATTACCATGATTACAGCGACACTTTGCACATGTGTGCGCGTAGGGCGTTCGCAGCGTGTAGGAGTTGCCTTGGACTGTTCCTAGGTGTGTGGGAGGCAGTGGGTGTTGTACAGAAGAGGATTAAACAAAACACTCGTCGAGATATGGTTGTCACAAGCTTCTTTAAGGTAGTATAAGCGTGCCATACGCTAGTCAAACTTAACCATTTATGAAATTTTTGACAATGTTATCTACTCTGTATTATAAACAGTAATTTATGAATTTTGGTGAACTAAAAATTGCGAATCATTACCTACATGGTTTAAATTGAAATATTGTATTTAAAATGCGGTCTCTGGTTTGACTACCGTAGTCTCCTGTCGAATACTGACTACTGGTTAACGAATTGCAGTGGGCGCCGGATTCTAATTTCACTGCGTTTTGCTTTCGTTGAATACTTTTTTCAATTGCTCAGTAATATTGGAACCCTTTTGTGCTGATTTAATGTAAATAAAATTTATGACACGTGTGATAGATTTTTATGTAAATTCCTTTAGAAATTAAATGGGAATTTTCATAAGCACTATTGAATGATTCCAAACAACCGTCGTACTTCTTGGGGTTTGGAATATGATCTAAGATAAGCTTCATTTTGATACATAAGAGATTGGAGTTAGGCACAAAAATTCTTGCAAAAATATTTTCTGGTTTATTATGTGCATACGTAAAGCAAAATGATTCACAAAAGAAGATCCAATCTACTAACATCCCACGTACAAATGTTAAATTTTCGGATCGACGTCGTTGCACCGTCAATAAAGTCGTGCTGACATCGAAAAATGTCGTGAAGATGTTGCCAACGCGTACGCATGTAACGTCGATTCAACATCGCAAGCACGACGTCTTTACAAGTTCGTCCCACGACTTACCAGAAAACGTAAGTGCCGTAAGAAACACATATTCAAAGTCGGACAATGGTTTTGCACTAGGGTACTTTACTTCTTGATGCGAGGGTTACTGCTACCACTGAGTTACTGCAGCAGGGCGGTAAAAGTTACATTTTTATTCTCTTGCATTGCGCTTTCTTAGTATTGGTACCATGAATAGAAAACACATAAAGTAGTAATCGTCTGTAAAATATTGAAAAAGAGTCATTTGTGTACCAAGAAAATATTGTTTTTATGAATCCAAACGTTTCTCTATTTTGAATATACTTGTAATTTATTAGATTAATACAATTGAAAATAATAGTATTTAAAATAATAACTAGGTATTGGGCAATATTAACCCACAATTCAAAACCTCATCAGGATACAGTTGCTCGACATCGACACAACGTAGTAAATATTCTAAATAAATAAATTTATTGTCAAAAAACAGTACAAACTGCGTATGACCACGTGGAGGGAAAAAAAACTAATTTACTCTCCGGAAACAAGCAAGGGACCATCCCATCAATTCCGATCAAGGGCCCTAAGGCAGAGGCGGATTCAAAAAATTCAGCAAAAATTCCTAGATAAGATAAAAAGTTAGCTGCGAGTTATAATACTAATAGAATGTCAATATGTTTGTAATTTTAAGCAAAAAATTACATGTAAGTTATTATCGAACTATAGATTATTCTGAGTATAGTGCTTAAAAATTGAAATAACACTAAATTCACGATTTATTGTTACAATAGACCCGCCCCTAGACAAAGCCTAGAGAACCTGTATGATAAATCCGCCTCTACCCGAAGGAAAACCGGAGAAAAACCCGGGCCAGGATGGGGCTACAGAATTTATGTACACAAACGTGCCAATGTTGAGTACACATAAAACTAAATTAATATGAGCCATAAGACAACACAATCATGCAAGAAAATAGTTTTTGAAATTGTTATAAGTTGTTTAAAAAGTACTACAGCAATGGCGTGATAAAGCACAAGACGAATTTAACTTTTGTCAAAATCAATAAATTCTTTTACAGTGTAGAAGCACTGGTGCAGGAGGTAGTTTTTAACCGCGGATTTGAAGATATTCAATTTCATAATATCTTTTATATTCTTGGGCTTTTATATTCGTCGTCTCGACTTCAATTTTTGGGCATTGCGAGGTCGGGACGGATTCGTTTATTCGACGTCGAACTTCGACTCCATCTCGACGTCGAAACACGTAGCGACGATCGGAAAGTCAGTGATGTCTGCATGGGTTTTTTTATTCCGTCCATTCTAATTTTGCTATTAAAGGGAATTTCTCTTACATTTTCGTCTTTATTCTCATTGCTAATTTTACTTGCTGTCATCTTTGGTGTTTTTTTATTTTTTCGTAAATTTAATTTTCTTTCCTATTTTAATTAAAAATTTATTTACACGACATGAATGATATTTTGTGTCACATCTAAGATTTGATACATACCTTTCTGGGTCGAATACATAGAATTCTCTCTGCATTCCACCCAGTGTGCAGGATGTTCCTTTAAGGTTGTGTCGCCCCTTGACGTGTGCGTGGCATAAGAGCGTGCTGCATAAATGTACACGTATCTCGTTGCAACACGGGTGCACTCTGGAAGCGTTACAGTGACTTCTTCCTTTTACGGAGGTTCGCAAATGAGATTTTTATACCATGTTATTTGTCGGAGCAAAGGTGCAGCCTTTCTAGAGATGATCAACGGTATAACATGAAACAATTCCAAATGCAGGTTGTTTTTTATTTGTAGTAAGTAATTTTATAGTGAAAGAGATTTGAGTGAAAATGACTGTGAAATAGGTTACTATAAATGAAAGCAACCATATCCGATTATTTTCAGAATTATTTACTGCGTTTATTTTTATTAGTACCCGCAAACGTCATTTATTTATGTTGTGTCCAGATATTCCATTTCGACTCAAGGAAACTCTTATTTTGTGAAACTTTTAAGACACATATGTGTGTCGCAGACTAGTAAAATGCAGCGTACATAAAAATTAAGCCTCATTATGTACTGTTGGACTTTTATCAGAATACGTATGAGGAAAAAATTATAATGTTTCCAATTCATGTGAAATTATCGAATAAAAAAATTAAAAACCCTTTCAAAACAAGCTTCTATTTAAACGATATACTAAAACGAAAAAAAAAACTTCACAAAATATTGTTGTAAATGGACCTGCGAAATTTCCTTAGTGTTTGAATTAAAAATTGTTATTAAAATTTCCTTAGTGTTTGAATTACAAAGTTTTACAAATTCAATTTTGCAGCAAAGAAGAGGAAAGAAATATGTAGTATTCTACAAATGATTTTATTTTTACAAGTTAAAAATATTGGATTTAGCTGTATAAATAAGGTAAACAGTAAATGAAGACAAAAATAATATTTACGTCTAATATACATCATACAGTGAATGAACCATGAAGCATGAACCGTACCCCAAAAACACTCTGGAAGTGAATGGTATCTTGATTTTAATAATTAAAAGATTTTTGTAATTGGAGGACCACATGGATTACAATGATTTTATATCAAAACAAACAATAAATCAATGGACATACAAATATTGTTTCACAAAGAAATGACACAAAACACGTTCCCTAATAATCCCACCAAAAATCTATCCTAAACACACAAGAAATCGATGGACATACTCGTAAAATATATAATACTAAAACTTACAGCTAAACACACGACATTAATTTAGAGATAAACGATTCATGATTATGTACAACACGGTTCACTTAAGTGTTATTGAAATCGTCAATAAAGGCAGGTTAAATTGATCATGAAAGATCATACTGTTCGTAAGATTTTCACTGTCCAGTGAGAGGTATGTGAGCTCATATTTACGTTCTTGTAGCATTTGACGACGCTGCGTTGGCATACAGCGTCCCAGGCTGTAGGAAGATGCAGGAGGCAGCGACGGTGTGTGGATCAATCAATAGTATTTAAAGTTTATACGATCACATGTTTCCATGATCACAATAAAACTATATTCACGACAGTTCCACATGGTCGCATCACATGGTTGAAGGAAATGTATAGTTTTACCTCACGCACAACACGCTTCATCAAATGTTCATGATGGACGGTTATGGCTCGATGTTGACTCGACGAAGTCTGAAGAGAAAATGATGCTTTAGCTAGTGGCTACGGAGTCTTCCCATGTTACCTCGAGAGAAAACACTCCCGCGCAAATACATTATTATTGAATTGTTCCTGTGCGAATTAAAAAATTTGATTCAACGTTACATTAAAATTAGAAAATTGGTATTCAGAATTTATGTGGCGATTTTCCACGCAATGAATAAGTAATTATGTATATTTTATCATCATGAAATGTCTGGGGGAGTATAGAGCTCGCTAGTGGCAGATTGACGTAAACCTTTTAGGTCTATTTATAGTATTAGATAATATTATTAGCTTCTGGTGGAAATGTATCAGAAAACTGTCTGTTGAAAACCAAGTAATGGTTTTCTTAGGTATCTTCGTAGTAAAATGATGTTTAGGGGCTGCCCGTCATGAGCAGGCAATATTTTCCCAAGTACCTTCACTAATACATACAATAACCTGACTGCCCGTCGAAGATCAGATTATGATCTCAAGGGAGATGCTACACCATAGGGATAACTGCTGTGCTTAGATTAACAAGAAATGTATTTGGTGACTACAAGTTTGGTCATTACAGATTGGATGAACCCGAAGTTGAGTTTACAATTTCACGAACGACTAGAGTTGCTTAATACAAAATGATAATTATCATAATTATATCGAAATCCTAAAATAATTGGCAGAGAAAGTATTCAAGAGAATGAACGCCATAAGATAAATAATATAAATGGGCAAAAATGTTTGGGAAGCTTTGCACGAGATACAGAAATGGAGTGGGAAATTCCTCATACCCGACGATAGCGATTATTAAGTAATTGAGAGTAGTTGACCTGAAATGGTTGAATAATTATTGAAATACTAAATTAGGTTGTACGAGGCAGTAGCCACATTTGAGTATGTAGCTCCCCGGAACTACACACGACTTGGCGTAGAGCAAGTGTGCAAATGAAAGAAAATATTTAACATAATTGTACAAATATTCGATACAAATTTCAAAGAGTAGACTAAATTTAATATAATTGAAAATATGAAGTGGAGAACGCACCTTGTTAAGAGTGCTATATAAAGTATTAAAGGGAAATTCCCTATGTTTAAGTACAGGAGCATTGCATATTAGGAATGTGGACATGTAATCTCAGTCAGTAGACAGTCGCGGTCGAGGTCGGACGTGCCTATAAGTCGTTGCGTTAGCGCATAATATTGATGACGCAGGGATTTGCCGACTGCGATGAATGAAGAATACGAAGAGTATCGCTGTTCTGCGTGTAAAAAAGCGATAAAAATGCAAGTTAATAGGTGCAAAGCAAGTAATTGCGTAAAATTATATTTTCACCTGGGTTGGGAAGAAAAACACAAGAATCACTTTGGAAATGGTGATCTAGTGACGTGTAGTGGCCCTTTTGCTTCTTTAATTATC
Source organism: Laupala kohalensis (assembly GCA_002313205.1). Taxonomy (NCBI): domain Eukaryota; kingdom Metazoa; phylum Arthropoda; class Insecta; order Orthoptera; family Trigonidiidae; genus Laupala; species Laupala kohalensis. Next base: position 502,840 of record NNCF01130793.1, on the reverse strand, counting down.
GCAAAAGAAGCTGAATAAAAGAGAGTAACTGGAAAACAAGAAATGAGGAAAGGATCTGCAGGAGCGGTCTTTAGTGAAGGTAGAGCCAGCGGTAGGTGACAATCATATGGAAATGTACTATCGAACATGGAAGCAAAAATTGACTGGATAGAAAAAATGATAAAAGAAATGAAAAATGAGGAAATATGTAGAAATAAAATTAGAAGAATTATTAAGCAAGTGATACAGGAAGAATTTGTATACATTAGACACGAAATAGCGAAACTGAAGAACAGTGTACTAAAAGGGGCAGAACAACCGAAGGAAAAAAACGAAACTTTTTTCGGAAGTTATTAAAGTGAAAAGGAAGGAAAACATAATTGTTGTGAAGCCAAAAGTGGTTCAAGAAAGTGAAAAAACGAAAATACTAGTGAAAGAAAAAGTTGATATCACAAATATGGATGTGGTGATCACGAAAGTAAAAAGAAGGAGGTAATGGAGCCGTTATCCTGGGATGGGAAACTGGAGAAGAGATAAAAAACCAAGAGATGAAGTACAAGAAAAACGTGGGTATGATTTCCAAGTAGTGGAACAAAAGCAGGTTACACCAAAATTGTAGAAAATAGATATAGATGAAGAAGAAATAAAAGCAAGTTATGCGGATCTTGTATCTACAATAATGAAACAAAATAAATAAAGATTATTGCATTCGAATCGTAAAAAAGAATTGTAAAAGGTGCTAAAACACGAGGAAAAGAATGAAGGATCTATAATTATAGACGTCGATGAGCTTACACAAGAGATAATACTGAAAAGAGAGAAAATTAATGTTGGTATATACGTAATATGTAAAGTTTACAAATTCGTCTGTGTTAAAAGATATTTTAAATTTTGGGGTTTCTTTCATATAGCAAGAAACTGTTAGGGCAATGTAGCATGCTACAAATGCGCAGGAAACCATGAAACGGCAGACTGTAAAGAAGATAAAAAACAATGAATTAATTGTAAGCTAAAAAATGAAAAAAGTTAATTTGAATATAAATGACAAACACGAAGTCATCAATGTAGAATGTCCGACTCACAAGAGATTCCTAAATGAAAAGAAGAAAAGAAGAAGGGAGGATAAGAAGGAAAAAATAGCAACAACAGATGAACAAAGAGGTCATTATGCATACAAACGTGCAGAGCTTTATAGCGCATAAAGATGAAATAGACAATATGGTCATCGAAAAAATTAATCCAGCTATGCTTATATTGTCAGAGATAAGATGTAGTGTAGTTAGATGTGACGGGGAGAAGAGATATACAGGAGGTGTATTTTATATATACGAGGGAGGAGATAAAAAGTGAAGTGTTAATGATAAAGAAGATACCTGCAAACTGTTGGATTATAGAAGTGAAAGTTAATAAAAATGGTTACAGAGGTGTGATAGTAGCGTCTCACCAACTGCATCTGATGGTGAATTCATCCAGTTTTTGGAGGAGGTTGTGGAAGAATATATGTCTCAGGATGAATGTATAGTGATAGGAGACTTCAATATAGATTGTAAAACTGATATTCAAAGAAACTACAAACTAAAATGCAGAGCTTAGGAATGAAACAATATGTGAACAGTGCAACAAGAGTAACCAGGGATATCCAGACAACACTTTGTATTTTCAAATAGTAAAATAGATGTTGAAGTGATTCATCAACCTAAAATAACGGACCATGCATGGATAAAAGTTGAACTGAATTTGAGTAGTAGCGTGACTCAATTGAGACAGTTGCTTGCTAGGAATTATAAAATGTTCAATGTTGATAATTTTGTTAAGTTATTAACGACAATTTACAGTCTAATCTTGAGAGTACTGAGACAAGGGCAGATAAATTAGTTCAGCGTAGTAAATGCCCTAAATGTAAATACTCCGGTAAGAAAATTAAAAATCCCAAAATATGGGTTGGTAAAAAATGGTTTTCAGATGAAATAAGAGTGGCAGAAAATAGGAGGGATGAGGCATTTAAGAAAGCTAGAGAAACTCATTCAGATTTAGAGTGGATGCAATTTAAACATGAAAGAAATACAGTAGTTAAATTAATAAAGAAAACAAAAAAGGAATACTATGAAAACCAGATAGATCTCAATAAGAGGAATCATAAAGCAATGTGGAAAACTTTAAAAGAAAAGATTCGAGGAGAGCCAAATAAGGGATTGAAAATTAATAATATAGATTTTGAAATTGTAGACCCGAACGAAGTAAGCAATTCGACGGACGCATTCAACCTTTATTACATAAGAAGCATTGAAAATATAATGAAGTCTATACAAGGTGATACGAATGGTGGTAATAGAAAGACGACCATTTTTGCTATAGAGAATAATAGAAGAACATAGAACATTTTGAAATGATAGATATAGAATAATTAGAGCAGATTATTAAGTAATTACAAAAAAAGAAAGAAAGGCACTGATGAAGGAATAAGTAGTGATATTTTGAAAATAGTCCTTCCTGTAGTAAAACAGGAATTCTTAGATGTTATAAACGATTCGTTAGCGGATGGATGTTTCCCAGATGGTTGGAAAACTTTCACGGTAATGCCTATTCCAAAAGTTGCAAAACCGAAAAAAGTAAGAGAATTTAGATCTAATAATTCACTTCCTGTTTATGTGTGTTGGAAATAATAGTAAAAAGACAAGTAGAGACTTTCTTGGAAAATAATTGTATAATAAAAGAACATGAATCGACATATAGAAAAAACTGCACATGTGAAGCAGTAATTCAATCAGTAGTCGATGAGTGGAAAGTAACCATAAGTGAAGGTAAAATGATAGGTGTCATATTCATGGATCTGAAACGAGCTTTTGAAACGGTAGATAGGGAGAGACTATTAAATAAACTATACGGGGAAAAGTTCTTGAATGTTTTAGGTCATATGTCACGAACATCAAACAGCAAGTTAGATTTAACAATGTACTTTCTAGGTTGGCAACTACAGACTATGGTGTACCACAAGGAACTGTGCTGGGACCATTGTTATAATGTATATCAATGATATAATTAATTTCTGTCCAGAGGGAAGTAGTATTAAACTATTTGCAGATGATACGTTACCGTATGTGCAAGGGGAAAGTGCTTTAGATATAGAACAGAAGATGAATGATGTATTTATCAGAATATAAAAATGGATGAATAACAACAAATTAAAAATGAACGCGGATAAAAGAAAATGATTATAACGAGCGGTGGAAAAGAAGCGGGAGCAAATATTACATTAAAGTGTTTAAATGGAACTGAAATAGAACGTGTAGAAAAAAATAAAGTACTTAGTTGATTACGATAAGTTAAGATTCGAAGATCACTGTGAGTACATGATTCAGAAAGTAGGGAAAAAATTAGTTTTTTAAACAGACTTGGGGACTATATATCGGCTTACGCTAGATGTATCGTGTATAAGATAATATCTTCTCACTTTGAATATTGCTCATCAATTTTGATAAATTAGGGGGGAACGGAATTAAAAGCACTACAAAATATGCAAAACCGAGCTATGAGAGCAATTCTGCATTGTGATAAGTACACGAAAATAGATGATATGCTCTCCACACTATAATTTTTGACAGTACGACAGCTACTGCATTTAAATGTATGCATATTTTTTTATAAGGTAGTAAATGATTTGATGCCAAGACATTTGAAAAATGTTACAAATTGTAGGACATGGTAACGTCACTGAGACTAGACAATATGGCAATTTGTCTAGTTCTAGTTCCTTTTAGAAGAACAACCAATGCACAAAAAAGCGTGTTCTATGAAGGTATAAAAATGTACAACGCATCTCCTAACGAAATAAAAGTAGTCACTCATTGACTTCGTTTAAACGTCTCTTGAAGGAATTTGTCTAGTCACAGATATAAAGAGTGCCGATGATATCGTGATTGCCAGCGGCGCGGTGTTTGTTTTGTTTCAACATTCACCGTCGAAATGATGAAGGACGCTGACATGCAGCCTTGGAACCTAAATTGGACGTAATTCTGTAGTTCATAAGTAAATAATCTTGTTAGATTATTACTGTATTGGGGCACATGTCTTATAATTTATTATTGTATTACGGTACAATTCTTATATTATGATTGTATCTTATATGTATATAAAAATACCCGAGAAGGCTAAATAAACACACAATCAATCAATCAACTCTATGAAGTGATGGAGTGTGTTCATGTGAACGCTTCATGTGAGTAATACATAGTACACAATGGGGTGAATCCCCACGCAGATCAATTTTGTACAGGTAGGGAAAATGCAGTTACGCACTAAGAAGAGCCAACATGACTCTCCCCGCGTGTGGGACTCGCCGAATGACTCGACCATACCCACCAAAAAACCCTCCTGAATTACAATAGATCCAAATATATATCAAAATAGGAAAAAAGATCCTGAAGACATTATAAAAACCGAAAATAAAGAAAAGAGTACATTTCGGGAGAGAGAGAAAATGTAAATTCAAAACAAAGGGGAGAAAATGAGGTTCAAATCCAAACCCTCTCGAGAAATGGTGGGAGGAGCCCCGTTCCGTTTATGGATTTGAGTAAAAACATACGAAGAGAGATCAGATACTATTCCAGAGGCCAATTTCCTTAAGAAATCTAAAAAAGCGCATTAAAGTTGGTTCATTTTGTCCCAGCATAACGTTCAAACTGTTCGATAGAGTGTGTCGCTGTCGGCTGTTACTATATTTAAGACACTCCTGAAGAAAGTGTTCCACGGTAAGTGTTGTGTTGCAAGTTTCACAGACGGGGGAGGTTCACCGAGTAAGAGATGATCATGGGTAAGATAGCAGTGGTCAATACGAAAGCGTGTCAGAATTATTTCTTCACGTCTGTTCGCACAGGATTAACCCCAGGTCTTAACGGAGACTTTTACCTTCCTCAACTTGAAGGCGCGATTTTACCATTCGGCGTGCCATGTCTTCAGAAGAGACGATCTTATGGCAACCTTTTAATCTGACGAAGGAACAGATGAAAGGTCAAGGACTGCCCTCTGCGTTCCCCACTTCGCTGCCTCATCTGCTTCTTCATTACCCATAATACCTACGTGCCCAGGAACCCAACAAAGGACTATTTCAATATTTGTAGATACAAGATGGCGTATCAAATTTTGAATTGTCAGCGTAAGGGTGTCAGAAGGGTACAGTGAAGACACTGACCACAGAGCACTAATAGAGTCACTGCAGATTACCACACGCCGTATTGAAGATAGCTGAATGAACTTCAGCGCCTCAAGAATTGCAAATTTTTCAGAAGTGTACACGCTGCAAAAAGAATGGGGGCGAAAAGAACGGGTGGTACTATGGCAGTGGAAACTAGCACCAACGGAATTATTATTTGATGAGCCATCAGTGTACATGAACATATGATACATAGAGGCTTTTTAATTCTCCAAAGCGCTGTTGGAACACAACAACTGGAGTGTCTTTCTTTGAAAGTTGAGACAGCCGAACGTCGATGGTTGGTTGCACGAAGGACCAAGGTGATGAGAGAGAGTGTGGGTATCTCTCTGGGGGAGGTAGTGTGATGAGGTCTTCTAGCAGTTGTTTAAAACGAACACCCGCTGGGCGGGGTAACGAAGATTTTGCAGCGTAAGAAGAAATACATTTTGGGGAATGTAGCTGTTGCCGAGTGGGGTGATTTGNCACCCGCTGGGCGGGGTAACGAAGATTTTGCAGCATAAGAAGAAATACATTTTGGGGAATGTAGCTGTTGCCGAGTGGGGTGATTTGAAACCCCCATCTGTTTCACTGCGTAAGATCCAAGTAGAATATCACGTCTCTTGTTAAGAGATGGTTTGCCAGCGTCTACTAGCAAGCAATCTATTCGACTAGTGCGGAGAGCACCAGTTGCAATGCGGACTCCTGTATGATGGATACTGTTAAGTGTCCTGAGTGTCGACGGAGATGCGGAGGCGTATACAATACTGCCATAATCTAATACATACCAAACAAGACTTCTATACAGACGAAGAAGGCAAGTGCGGTCTGCGTCCCATAATGATGCGCTTAAACAGCGAAGGAGGTTGAGGGAAGAATTACAACAGGATTTTAGTTTTCGGATGTGATTGCGCCAAGTTAGTGTGCGGAAAGTATGGGAGACCTGGGAATTTTGCAGAGTCAACGAAAGGAAGACGTTGGCCCCCAAAAAAAGATCTGGATCATTATGGAGATGGTATATCCTACAGAAGTGCATAGAGCATGTCTTGGTTACAGGAAAACTAAAACCGGTAGACATGGTCCACTCGTGTAAACGGTTTTAAACCAATTGCAGTTCCTCTCGATGACAGAGATGCTGCTAGACGGACAATAGATGGCAAAGTCGTCAACGAAGAGAGTCGCATGTACTGGTTCTCGAACCACTGACGCAAAGCTATTTATGACTATGGCAAAGAGAGTGACGCTTATGATTGAACCCTGTGGGACACCATTTTCCAAAGGATGATTTGATAATATACCAGTACCGTGGTGAACGCGGGGGAACAGAGGAAGACAGTCTCGGAATCCCCACGAGTGCAATATGCGTATGATTCTGTACCTCCAGGTTGTATCATAAGCTTTGTCCAAGTCAAAAAAGATGGCCAAGAGGTGTTCCCTTAATACAAACGCTGATGAGATGGTAGATGACAACGCAACAAGGTGGTCTAGCGTTGACCGTTATTTTCTGAAACTACATTGGATATTGGTCAGAAAGTTTCGCGATTCCAGAGACCAAACAAGGTGACGATTTATCATTTTTTCTAACAATTTGCAAACGCAGCTTGTTAGAGAAATCGGTCGAAAGTGCGATGGATTAGAACGATCTTTTCCCTCCTTCGGCAGTGGAATAATTATGACCTCGCGCCATTGAGCAGGGACGGTATGCTCATTCCAAATACAGTTAATCACTTTAGAAGGAATTTTATGCATATCTCTGGAAGATGTTTTAGCATCGCATTATGTATTTGATCATGACTGGGGGCTGAATCTTTCGAAGCCGCAAGGGCAGAGGTCAGATCCGTCTTATAGAAAGTAATGTTATATTCGTCGTCTCTGCAACTGGAGAAATCCAAGCAACACTTTTCCGCGCGAGCTTTCTGTTGAAGAAACATTGGAGAAAAACCGGAGGAGTTAGAGACACTTTCGTAGTGCGATGCAAGTTCCTCTGCGATGACTTCGGGTGAAGTTTCGAGCTGTCCATTTACATTGAGACCAGGAATGGAAAAAGAGGACCATGTACCTTGAATCTTGCGAACTTTCTGCTATACGACTGATGATGGAGTACGGCTTTTAAGAGATGAAATGTAAGCCTTCCAGGAGGACGACTTATTTTCTCGAAGAGTTCGTTTTGCTCTGGCTCTGCACCTTTTAAACTCAATGAGATTATCAACAGTGGGATACTTATTAAGTCGCGCTAAAGCTTTCTTTTTAGCGCGGACCGCCTTTGCGCAATCCTAAGGAGCTAGATGTAATTGCAATGACATGTGAATTCAATGACGAGGTGATTGACCTTGAGGTATCTTCAATGGACATACAAATATTGTTTTACAAAGAAATTGTACAAAGTGAGTTCCCTTATAATCCCATTAAAATTCTAATCTAAGCACACAAGAAATCACGTACACTCGAACCGGTACATAAACACAGGAGAAATATTCGAAACCTAAGCCCTAATATAAACACATGAAATTACCATAATGATCCTTCACTAGACATGAGAGACAACAATACCAAACTAACAATTAAGCTACACAAAATCTTAATGATTAATGTAGAGATGGCAAGGGAGCAATGTCAATGTCATTAACTTTGACCAGTCTCACTAGTCTAGGAATACACAATTCGTTGAGTGGATGTAATTAAGAATAAATGTATTTCCACTCACTTGCCAATGGAGGCGGGAGGGTGTCATCCCAGTTAAGTTTAAATCCCCAAAGGTTTTGTAAACATGTTTGTTCAACAGAAAGCTCGCGCGGAAAAGTGTTGCTTGGATTTCTCCAGTTGCAGAGACGAGGAATATAACATTACTTTCTATAAGACGGATCTGACCTCTGCCCTTGCGGCTTCGAAAGATTCAGCCCCCAGTCATGATCATATGACCTAAGGTTTCGTGTNAAGTATTTTACAAGTTACTACAACTGGAGCAATAAACCCTAGAAAATATAAAATGGAGGCTATTATTGACAATATTTTTTGTAAAGTTCTCGGAGAGTAAATTGAGTTGAAATTTGAAAATAATTATTTGTCGTATTTCACAACAGACCTAAGGCATGCGCGTAGGATTCAGAATTATCAAATTCTTATATTTCATTACCTTCTTGATTCTCAAGGGAAATTTGATTTAGATCAGAAGGGATATTTGAAGCCCATTCACGTAAATGAAGTCCGCCTTTAGGCAATAAGGTATTTAATTGAGAGATTGCATTCTGTGCCTTAATAAGCGTTTCTGCTCCTGAAATACAATCATCAACATAAAAGTCTCTCTGTACAATAACAGAGGCCAAAGGATGCAGTTTTCCTTCATCATGAGATTATTGAATTAGAGTTCGAGTCGGTAGGTATGAGGCAGACGCGGTACCGTATGTGACAGTGTTCAAATGATAGTCACTCACTGGTTCGCGCGGGGAATTTCTTTATAACACACATTGAAGATCTCTGTCTTCAGGATGAATAAGTATTTACCGATACATTTTCTCTACATCTGAGATAAAACAATAAGGAAATGTATTAAACCTAACTAAAATAGGAAATAAGTCTTGTTGAATAACAGGGCCAACAAGAAGATTGTCATTAAGTGATTTTTCAGAACTAGGTGGAGCAGCTGTGACGTCAAATACTACTATTAATTTTGAAGTCGTGCTAGTGGCTTTGAATACCGGAAGATGGGGAATATGATACAGTGGTCTTGTGGAATTAAATGGAATAGGAGTCATATGACCTAAAGTTTCGTATTCAATTATGAAGTTGATATACTGTTCTTTAAGTGAGGCGTTTTTGGTTATGACGTCTTTAAAGAGAATAAAATCTACGTAACGCAAGAGATCGCGTAGAAGGGATAGTTGCGTCAGCTGATTTCTTGGGAAGTGGTACTACGTATCTGCCGTCAAGGTCGCGAGAATTATTTTCGCGAAATGATATTTCACATAATAGCCCTTCCTGGGTTAAAACCCTGTCAAAAAGTTCTTTTAATTTCCAGAAGCTTTTAAGTTTTAAATTAATATTTGACTGTGATTCAATTAGAAATGTAAATAAACAAAAACCGGACTTACATTGCGTGTTAGTAGAAAACTGACCAGATACCATTCATCTCAACTCTGTGTTTTGAAGAAAAGGATATGGCACGATGTGCGTTAATTTAGATGGCAGCAATATTGAATAAAAAATTTGAGCACGTAGCAGCAAGTCAATGGATTTGGTTTCATTGAATTGAGGATCTGCATAAACCAATTCCGAAGAGAGATTCCACGATTTTACATCAAAGGTGACATGGGGTAAACTCGAAGTTATTGAAGGAATACGGTAGAGCATATTGAATCATTCCACGGCGTCCTATGTGAAGTACACGTGTGATATCATCTAAAGTATCAATCAATGAAGAAACGGGTTTTCACTTGAGACCCAAAGCGAGGACACATTTTTCAGATATGAAATTATGCGTACTAGCAGAATCAACTATAGCAGTGCATGGGACGCGTAAACCATTACTATTTGAAACTAAGACAATCGCTGTAGCCAGCAACGTCTGATCTTTCTTGTTAAGTATGTGACCACAAACTCCCCTTTACTGAGTAACAGCTGGTGCAGGCGGTGTCCGCGTGAGATCAGGCAGCGTTACTGGAGGGCTCTGGGGGCGGGTACTGCGTTGACCAGCGTGTGGTGGTAATTTTTACATTATTATTGAATTGTTCGTGTGTGAATTAAAGAATTTGATACAAATTAAAGAATTGATTCAATGTTACATTAAAATTAGAAAATTGATATTCAGAATTTATGTGGCGATTTTCCATGTAATGAATAGGCAATTATGTATAATTTATCATCATGAAATGTCTGGGTTAGAATAGAGCTCTCTAGTGGCAGATTGACGTAGTTAAACCTTTTAGATATATGTATAGCATTATATAATATTATTAGCTTTTGGTGGAAATACACCTGTGAGAAACTTCTCTTGTCATTTGCAATCAATCTGTAACGAAAAAAATGGCCCATCGTAAATAAGACGACGGCTACTGATGCTTTTACGTTTTTTGCAGTTTAGATTGTATTAAAATTCTCCTTCTTCAATTCTGATCGTATTTAAATCTCATATCTCATCTAATGGAGTGCTTCTACTGTTCTTGGATTTTTTATACTTGTGTGCAGATATAATGAGTTCCTTTACTCTATTCTTGTAGACTAATAAACAAATGAATAAGAGCAGATAGCTCTGCAAAGTCCTATGACCTTAAGATGCAATATTTACTCGAATAGTGATACAGTGTGGGTACCTATGATGAAACATCTGAAAACATTTTCACCACTGCAACTTAAAACCGCAACATGTCGCGTCTTCAACAACTAGCATAGCGAGTTAAAATAGCCACAGTTTATAATGATCTATGCTGTCTACATCTCACCAGACCCCACATTATTAGAGGAAGGATATTTTGATGCATTCGAGATTTGATATCGTAGCAAGAAGGATACGAACAGATGTTGCTTACAATCAGATAAGAACTGAAAACATGAAAGAAAATCTGGTTCACATCTTTCAGGTTATGCCCTTAATGGGAATTTATGAGAAAGATAACCCAAAAAACAGATTAAGAAAAAACAGATTATCGTTCGAGAAAATTCTTTTCTTGGCTAATCTCTAGTCACTCTCTCTTTACCCAAAGAAGTTCTGTCGCTATTAGATAGTAGCGAAGGCGTGACTGTAGGGCACGCGGCTTGTCATCATACAGCTCAAGCGGCGGCAGCAATGTCATTGTGTGATCCGCGGCGCATCCGTCCTTTGCTAACCCTTGAGCGTAGTAGAGAGCGAGTAAATCCCCTTTCCCTCGGCCGCCCACCATTACCTCGCTAATGACTCGTAGCACCCGTGTTGCCTCACGGGGCGTGGTCGGCCGTCCCACTAAACACAGTCGCCGTCGCCGTCTCCCTTCCACGTCTGTGTGTGTGTTACGCTCGCTTCAAGAGGTTCGCGTTGCCACCGTCATGGGTCCCTCTTACCTTGGCTCTCCAGATGGGGAATTCCAATGCCAATGATTGCCCCGACTCATCGGGAGGTAGTCGAATTCATGAAGATAAATTAACCGCTGAGGCTCTTTATCCTTTGAGTCGTCATCTTCCAAATCAAACATGAGATTTACATCCATACTCGAATATTTAAAATATTATTTATTGTTATAGAAATTAAATTTTTAAATATTTATTCAAATTATAATTGATATTTTTGTGCTCCTTGACATTTCAAAGCATTCTTTTGATTTTCTTCTTTTGTCGATTGGAAATCTGAAACTATGTTTCCAGTGCAGAAATAGTTTTACATTTCCTGGTATTTAAATAAAAATTTTGTTAATGAATATAATTTATATAATTTTTGCTTGAAGTATCAATCAAAAATATTCTTGAATCATCATAATTTTGAATATTAACCGCTTGTTAGATTATTGAGGTGTTTCCTTTTTATTTGTCATAAACTTATAGAGCCCCATATGAGGGAAGAATATTTTTATAACCCATTGAAAGTATAAGGAATACAATGGATGTAGATTAAAAAATTGTGTTGTGAGAACTGAAATCTTTGTATTAACTGCTATGAACCTGTCTTGTCGTTTCACAATCGATCACATCGGTAGATGCGAGATGTAAAATCACCTCTTAAAATCTACTGGTGTTATTTTCCATAAGTCTCCTATGCGATATGAAAGATGTCTGAGTGATTACGGGTAAATCAGAACAATGACTCGAGTCATCCGATGAAACGAGTGAATTGGGATGAAGCGTGTGCGAATAATCTACGTGTGCAAAGCACTCTCCTGAGAGAGGTTGTGAGGTCGGCAGAGGTACAGAGCGCCGCGCCGCCGCTTACCGGAGGCGCTGGCAGACACACCTTTATTTGCCCTGCGATCCCTCAATGATGAAAAGTAAACAGACCTGCTTAACTCTGTCGCAGCCACTACTCCCACTCACGAGCTACTCTCACACCATCTCCACTCCAGGGCCTTCGACTCTTTTTTTTTTTCATAAGTTTCCATTTTCCTTGTTTTTCATTACTTCTTTTCACTACTTCTGCATCGGATTGTCTAATGATGTATTGTTTTTGGAAAATTCTTTGACTTTAAATTCTTGTTGATGCCAATCTGATGAAGTTGAGAATGATGGGAATGGGAGATAAATGGGTGAATGAAATAAAGGATAAAATCATGTTTATGATAATCCGCGGTTTATGATACCATGTTTATGATAATACGGACTAACAATTTCTTACAAGTGACATTTCCACTAATGCAAACAAATTGATCTGATGTTTGTACGTTTTTCATTCCGAAACTTCTCGTTCATAATTCATATATTTCGCCTCGTGTTTTTCTTGCCATTAGTTTTTTTTTTTCATTTTAATTCACTACAAGGATATTTCTTTACTCCTCTCCATTTTATTATCCTGTTTCGGAAATTTTCTTGAATTTGCGTTCTTCTCTGCCTCTGCAACACATTAACATTTACAAAGTGAGAAAAAAACTCGAAACGCAGTGATCTAATAATGATTTTTTTTTGTTGCTAATTTTCATGCCATTTATGTTGACGCTCGTTTTTCTGCAACTCTACATCTCTCGTGTCGTTTATTGGCAGTTTCCTCGCTATAAATTCGTTGGTATGAGGTGTAATCCGAGAATGATCCTTAATATTCATATTCCGCTAGCGTAAAGATACTCTGGTCAACACATGACTGACCATATAGACTTACATTACAGAAGGATCACGTGTACCTTTGTAATTATCATATTAGGTACGTTTCCTCCATTCTCTAAAGGATCCTTAAATAATAATGACTTNACTTGTAGTTTTTTTTCGTAAAAATAATGAAACATGAACTATGGAAATACATAGTGTTAAAAACATGGACTGTCACAAATTAGAAAATTTATTTTCAACGGAAAATAAATTATCGATCTAAAAATTCTGAATATCTTCTATTTGTCGTATGTGTAGCGAATCTGACACTTCATAATATTTTATTTTTGGATTCTTCGCTCAATTTTATCCATTTCCACCATACAAAATTTTTTATTGTTGACGACTCTGACCCTAATNTTTTGGATTCTTCGCTCAATTTTATCCATTTCCACCATACAAAATTTTTTATTGTTGACGACTCTGACCCTAATTATAAAATAATTACTAAAAATATATTTTATACTAAAGTGAAATTTGTTTCTGAATCTAACAAATTATTTTTTCTTCAACGCCATTGTACCCACTTATTGTTGTCAATGATTCTTAGATTTTTAATGTCATTTGGTAACGCCTCTTTCCCGTGATCATGTGCTACCTGTTCCTGTCAGAGGGTAAGCGAACACCTCTTTGTACGTACTACTATCTCGCTCTCTCACCCTCATGTTATTTCTTCCATACATGCAACATTCATTGAATCATACAATAGGTTTTGTTCCTTCATTTATGTATATTCGTCATTCTTACTTATTCCTTCTCATACAATTCACAATTCACGATTAGAGACAATTAGGATATCAAAGATGGGAATATGAAGACAAAATGTTTAAGAAGAAATTATGGAGATAAAAATAATTCAGAAGAGAAATTTTGATTAAGAAGGGGACTCATTACAATGTAACTACGTTATCATCGTCCTCCTTGCCCAGAGCTACGTGCAGTTCATTCTCTTCCTCGACTGTAACCAAGGCCGCCGACGCAACCATTATCCCCTACTCCACCTCGGCCGCCGTCGCGAAAGAACATAGCGAATAAATTAATTTCGGGCGCCCGTCATTGTCCGTTCCGAGACAAAGGGTACGCATACGTGTAACATATAAAAGACTGGCGACGCACAGTCTTTGTACAACTCTGCACTAGCTAATGGCGTGGCCCTCAAGAGCAGGTGGCCATGTTTGTCGGCAATAACAGGGTTAATTGCATAGATGCCGAGTGGGTCGCTCTCTGCACTCGCTCTCGTATTTTTCAGTTCACCCGGCTTATAAGCAGGATATAACCTTACCGAAGTTTATAAACAGAAATTAAGAAAATGTTTTTCATGTAAGAGTGAAATAAAATTATTTATATGCGAGTATTTATTTTCTTCATCCTGGGTTGTACAACATTACAATTTCAAGTATTTGTAGATCAATATTACGTTCATGCAACACCGATGAGATATTGAAATGTATTCTATGCTTATTAAACGTGTCTTTATTTATATATATTTTGTTTGTCTCTCTGTCTAGTTATTGAACTCACATAGAAAATAAGGTCTATATTTTTATATAGAGAGGACATGTAGAATAGAGGGTAAATAAATCTATTTTAGAGTTTTGAAAGTCTCTGTCATAAGGTACGTTGTTCTGTACCCCACTGAACATACATCTAACAATAATTAATTACAGATATACCTATAGAGAAAGCCACACATAGTACCGTTCTCGAAATCGAACCAAAAGCGTTGATGACTAGAGATAAGTTCTACCAAGAGCTTTTTCTATATCTGTTATAAACGTAAAGATGTGTTTGAAAGTAAGATCATCAAGCGCTTTTCTCTTATTACAAACCCTCGTCCTGTTTTTGAAAATACTTTGTATTTATTTGCACAAACTTTCTTGAAGATTGAAACTATGATAAAATCGTCCACACCTGCTTGGCCAGAATGGTAATCCACTTTGTAGCTGTTAGTCTGCAAAATTTAACCATTCCAGGATTGATATCATCATGCTCAGCTGACTACCCTATCTCTATTATTTTCAGCGCTTTCTATGACCTCTCCGAAGGTAATTCTGCTTCTGTCTTCCCAGATATCTCTCTCCAACCAGTCCTCATCCTCAGTCCCTTCAGTTATACCAACTTCACGATACTCACTCTCCACACCCGGGTGCTCAGCATTTCTCGGATTTCCTTGTGATTTCTAAAAAAACACATTTCTGAAACTCTCTCATCTCATTATTAAACTTCCTCCATTATTTGGAAAATACTCAAGAAGTCACACATCTGTTTTTGTTACTGACGAAGGTAAAAGTCGAAACAGTTTCTGCAAATATTCGAGTGCCTTTTAAAAAATATCTACTACATTTTTAATATATTTAAAACTTTTTTTAAGTTTTAGATAACATGCAAACAATCTGCATTCAAACACCCATAATTACCCATACGTAAACCCACATACTTATGAGAAGGTAGTTTTTCTATTCCTCTTGAAAGCAACCAGTCTCCTTAATTATCCACGCAATGTGGTTGAGCCTTCGAGTGATGTTGCTAATCACCCATTCTGACCGCATCGTGCGACACCTGAGTTTCATTGTTTCTTGTTTTCCTAAGTATACTTACTTTTTCTCTCACGTTGGGATATAATCATTATATATTCCTTTAAAACAACGTATCCCTTAAATGAACGTTTTATTTCCTTCGCATTTGTTTGCTCTGAAAGTCTTTGAAGAATATCGCTTTGTCAGAGGGTTTCAAAGAGTTCGATTTTCTTGTGAAAATATTTCGTGCACGAAATAACGAGAAACCGCTTTGAACATTCTGTACTCGCACGACTCTTAGATGGAAAACCGCTTCACATCGGCCAAATGGAAAATTCTCCACTTTAATACAAATGGGCATTTATAAAGGCCGAGGAAGTAGTAATCAAGGTTGCTATTCATTATCTCAGATATTGTCATTATCCACAAATATTTACACACCTCTAGAGAGTCAAGCGAACTGAATCAACTATAATGGGATAATTAGTATATTATTAATTAGGTACTGTCGTAAACGTAATTATTTTCTTCGGTATAACCAAACACGATGATGAGTTTCCTTGAATCAAACACTTTTGAGATCTTTCCATTTTTGAATAGTATAGAATTTTTTTTTGATATTATGTTAATGATAGGATCATATGAAATATTTTGTCCCTCCAAACCATCAAACAATTCTTCCCCTATATTAATATATAGTTGGGAATGAAAGGAATATTGTACTAAATAATCTTATTTAACTGAAAATAATAGTTTATGCATTAACAATCGGAGTATAAAATTTTCTTCTCAAATAATTTTTTTTAAATATTATGGAGTCAAGGACAAAGATAAATGAAATGTAATTTAATAGCTAAAATTTTAATTTATCCTTCTAATCTTATTGTTTTTACTGGGCTAATTTTATTTCTTTTTGTTCTTCTCTCTCATCGGGTTTCCAAGTCCGTTTCAATTCATCCGCCAATGTCTTTCTCCCTCGTACTGTCAACTTACAAAAGTGAATACGGTGACATCTCCATGTGCTAATATTTTTCTAAATGTCCCAGCTTCAAAGAAAGGGAAGTACAGAAAATTGCTGCCCTCTTAAATGTGACACATTTTGCTACTTGCTTCCAGTAGATCCATGCGTAAATATAATCATGGTCAATGACAATATAAATAAATGATATTAATCTATCTCAAACTTTTTTTACTCCTCTCATTTATTAAATGTATAATCTTATAATACTGAGATTGATATTATTTTTATTATATCAATGGATCTGTGTGTGAAGTTCCTTTGTTTCTGTTTGTATTTGACTTGTCATCATTTTATATGAATCTAAAAATCTTTGTAGATGATAAACATCATCTGAATTTCATGCGTGCGATGAATGGACAGTGAGAGAAACACGTGCGCAACAAAAAAGATAACATATTAAGTATTCTATAGTGATAAACTTTGTAGAATCTTTTCCGGTAGCAAAATACCGTTTCCTAGGAAAACAATTAAGAAGAAAAGAATTATAAAATTTTACTGAAAAAGGAAGGGCGGCACAAATTTCCCGAGGATCATTCAGCAAACGTTTACTCAAAATTTAACAGACAATACAATAACATTTTAATTCTCGTCGAGATGGCATAACCCGGATATATTCACAAATCTATGCTGCCAAGAATTTTCCAGAATCTGTGGATCAATGTATTCACAACCCATCGTACCCGACCTGACAACCACCCGCCTAACATCTACACATCACAAGAGGTTATAAGAGGAAACTCAAACATCCGTTACGAGTTATAACCAGCGATAAATCTCTCGTTTATGCGCGCGTTCGAGTCGAGCGAGAGTCGACTGTTCGCTGTGCAACAATACAATGACACATGGTCGCAATGCCCGTCCGCGGTGCGACTTCTTGCGCACATGGCAGGCAGTGCGGGAGAGCAAACAAGCGCGAGATTGAAGTGTGCGATAGTAGCTCGGCAGACGGCGGGCCACGCAACTACGCGACGTGCACGCCACGTGTGGGTGCGCACAGAAAATGTTTGTTCAAGACGAATGTCAATATTTCAAGTACTTGCGAGTAGAACAGGCGCGACCAGGAGGTCTGATGAAGAGGTCTTGTACTTAACGAACCGTTAAACGATGAAGATAAAAAAAACGCTGCTAACAATTGGAACCTACCAAGATTGAAATTGAAAATAACAAACCAATTCAATCGAATCCAATTTTTCTTTTAATACTACAGTAAAATTTTAAATCAATATTAAGCTCTTTTAACAGTAACAAAATATTTACGAATCAGGTAGCCAGTTTTTGTAAACTTTTTTTTACAATCCCTTCGAACATTCAGCAGTTTTATAACTTCACATCATTTAAGTAGTATAGAGGAGTCGTAAGAGAAAGGGAATGTAAGTAAGGAGAAGACTTTTTTGATAAATGATAATGAAGAAATTCATTCTTTTGAGGAGTATTTTCCCAAACCTTCGTTTCGTTCATAAGTCGTGCAACATATCATAATAGTCACTCAACCAGCGGACAGCTTACGCAACGAGCAAGAACAAAGTGTAGCACTGACTTCCCTTTTCAAAATAAAAACAATATTTGATTAATGCCCAAATGTACTCACAGGTTATTCATGTTTATATGTTACATCACGAATGAGTTACATCACATTGAATTCCTTTCTTTTCCTTTCTAAGGGCTTCATCAGAGTTAAAATATAAATTTTTTTTATTTTTATTTTTGAAGTATTAACGATACTATATAAATGAGGTTGAGTCATTAAAATTAATGTGGTTTTTATTGATGTTTAATGATGCTATATTATGATGGTCGAAAATCTACCAGTTCCTAACACGTTGTAAAGTTGGACGCATTTTTATGAGCCTTATAGAATTTCCCACAATATTTGAGAGTGTAGATGCAAGAGTTTACGGCGTCTCACCGTCAGCGCTTTCCGCAACACGATGATCCCACCAGCGACCAGTGATTAATGTCCCACCGATGTGATGGTGTGCGCGTCGCTGTAGTACAGCGGAGGGCGGGGAGCGCCAGAGACAAGTCGGTTGAATCTGACCAGTCGACCGAGCGGTTATTTGACGGAAAACAGCGCGCCAGAGTCAATTCGTCGGTGGATGGAGACAAGGGTTTCGCTCGCTCTGATTCTGATCAGTCCCTCGCGGACAGTTGTGCTTCCGATTTCATACCATCCTATGTTCTCAGCGGATGTGTAGAAATGTTTTGCATTTTTTGAAAGTAAAGGCCATATTTTATTAACAGAGTGTTTTGCTGAAATAACGTCAATTTGGTACTGTAATTTTTATTTCATGTAATTGACTGCGGAACAGTTTTTTTTTGTGAAGAATTCAGTTATTTAGTGGCATTTAAGATATAATTAGAGAGTAAATTTCACTCTTCGCTTAGGTATCCAATTCTACTTCCCAGTTAGCTGTGTGTTTGTCTAATACCTTGAAAATGACATCATAAACTAGAAAATTATGTTCCACCTTGACTTCCCCCCTACAAAAAATTGTGATAATGCGTTCTCAGTGTGTATTTACGAATAAATAAATATAAAAAAACTAAAAAAAATATTGAAAATAAGGACTCTAATGATTTTGATGTTGACGAGCCCTAAAGCCCCATTAAAAAATATTTACGAAAATTGCGTTTTAGTTCTTGGAGTGAAACTTACTGTGTGAGCAATGGACATTGGGCCAGTAGGGAAAATATACTCGTATTGTGTCCTATAATATAGAAATGTGTGAGAAAATTTAATATACTATCGTTTTTTGTTTTGTTTTAAATTACCTGATAAATATAATACAAGTACAACTTCCTGTGTATACGTAACTCACTTACTTCCATGGCTGTCATGAGTTAATGCATTAAAAACTATATATTTTGACATTTAATAAAATTATTTTTCTGGATGAAAATAATTACACATTTTTTATTCTTATTGTACACGGTATTAAGAACAAACATTTAATATAAAATCGGAGATACTCAAGCAATAATTCGGCAAATCTGCTTTTACTCCATGTAACAATTGAATACTGACGTTGACGTATACTCGTATATTTATAGAAAATTAGATAATATGAGCATAATGAAAGAAACGAGTTATTATTTAGATAACAAATAGATAAAGTAACAAAGTGAAGGCATATAGAGTAAATACTTTGAGAGGAATGTTGTAAAAAATAACCTTGTGACATAGCTATAAGACGCATGAGGAAAATATTTCGTAAAATATTTTTGATTTATTCAACATAATATATATTCTTCACACAAAATTCCTAAAACATAGTGAACACAGAAAACCAATTTTCTATCATGTTTGTTTTTCTTCTTATGGTCAATTTGTAGTCATAATAAATCTAATTAAATAATATTTTCATAATATTTTCATATATTATATAATTAAACAGGGTTTTGCGTTTTGTAACCTTAAAAAAATTAATCTCCGTAGAATTATATGATGCGATGCCAGTTCCTTTTCATAGCAACACCATATATCATACAACACACTTGGTAGACAACATTCTAAAACAGCGTTCTTTTTAATGTGTTGATATAAAATGAGCTCTTGTCACTGCATTGTTATGATCTCTTCAAGGCAAAAAATGGTAAGAGAGGGATTAGCATTCAAATGTCAGTGGATGGTGCTCTGAGAGATGGTAATCTGAAACTGAAAGAACATGTGTTCAAGACACAACCTTTTCCAAGTATTTCCTCAGTTTGGGTTGCAAAATGTAGAGAACTCCTTGTGAGTTAAAACTATTTTCATTAAACTTGTAAAAATACCTGTAATATTTAGAGTTATTTTTGGTATTGTAGATAAATTAAGTATTTCCATAACCTTTTAGATTTTGAGAGAAACATGCAGTACGCGAATAATAGAGACTTATTACTAGCAAGTAATATCAAAGGAAAAATTAAATCACGTAAGTAAATAAGGTTAAAAATAAGTATTTTGTAAGCTTAAGTAAATATATATTTCCTATTGTTGTGGGTAACATAAGGAAGTATAGGTTTATTACTTATGTAACAACCAATATATAATAAGATTCTTACTTAGTTATAATTAATTAGCTTTATTTTTGGTACAATTTAAAGAAATCATAAGGAGTACGTGTTTATTATGTAACTCTATTCTTCTAACCAATGAAAACAAACTTTGTTATAATGTATTGCTGATACTAAAACAATCTGTTAACTGTTATAGCTATTTTATATTAAAACTGGGACAGGGGCTATTATCATGATTGTGCAATGAGAACAGAAATGTTTAATTCTCAAATGGTTTTATTTTCCTTGATCAGAATTGATGGGATGGCCCCTTGCTTACTTGCGGAGAGAAAATTAGTGTATTGATACACCTACAGAAAAGTACCTTAAACCATTTGTAGCAGAGATAAACGTTAGCATGGAATTAGTCCTCTTTTTTAAATAGAAAGTGAAAATAAAAATTGGATAGGTATTTTTAATAACTTTCGTAGAGTAGTGGTACGTCACCATAACAAACAGTTCAAATATTGTAAACCCGTGGGTTAATATATTGGAAAATGCGATCAAGTACAGGTTGATGAAACATGAAGTGCTGGAGATCACATGGCGCAAGAAAACGAAAATTATATACATTTGAATATCAGTACATTATGAGGTGGAATAGTAGGTAATGAAGAAGAAAACAAATAGAGACACAAGAAGGAGTTTTCCCAAATGATAGAAAGGGTTATCATCTAGGATCTCCATTGATGAAAGTTTCGACAGAAACGGTAATTGCTTTAGTTATTTTCGGAGGGTAGGTAAAAGTGGGTTTAAAACATGTATTTCCAAATGCGACATTGATAAATGCAACATAGCACAAATATTTCATCCCAACACTACACAGAAAAAATTCAAATGAAATGCTCTCTTTACACATTGCATTATTAATTCCTTTTTGTTCTCTAGTTAAGTTCTGATTAAAAAGTAAGTCTAGTTAATTTTATTATAATTTCTTCTAATAAAAAAGATATGACAAATAGAATACAACAATGGAATCAGTTCAAATATATGCCAAATAGAGGACTTTGATCAATTGTGTAAGTTACTTTGGACAATTTTGGCAAATCTGAGAACTCTAATAGGAAAATACCATCAGATATGTTTCTAACAAATCATCCTTTCTTATTTATCGCATATAGAATTCAATTACCTTTTGACATTTACACCTTGCAAACTTGCTTATTCTTTATTTGAATCTCTAAATTTCTCGTTAAAGAATACTCAATGACTGCTGACGCAATGACCAAGAACGGTCTAACGTTGCAGTGTAGAGGATTAACTGCTTAGCAGCATCTAAATCCCACTATAATCCTCTCACGCATTTCTTCTTCCCTAGCGCTGTACTACATCCCTTTTCCCTCGCAGCGAGTTGCCTGAGTGCTAGGGTTATGCCACCAAACCTTCGCCAAATATTTCATGCTGGATTATCGTCGTTCATATGATTAGTGCGTAGAATGTCAGGGGTTGCCAATCGGTTCACTACATTAGATTTTATCTACATTCAAGAAATATTTTTACTGCAATTGTAAGTATCAAAATCGTGAGAATGTAGGAAGAAAATTCTATATTTCTTAACTATGAGAATACGTACTAAATTTAAGACCTATTCCATCGTTTTAGTATTGTTACTTGTAAATAATATGTCTATTTCTAAAGATGTTTGTCGAGCGTTAAGATGAATTATAGTTTCATAATTGTCCGTTATAGCTAAGAGAGAGAAAAATATCCGTACATAAGTTAATTGGTCTATGTATTGTAGAATCAGCTTAATTAAAACTTCATAATTGTTTTAATGCTAGAAATGAAAAAAAATATTTGAAGAAACGAATTTCTTTCCTTTTAAATATAAACTGTCGAGCGTAACAAAAAATATTACTCAAATTTGCCTTTACGAAATTGAGGGGTTGGATGAATTAAGACTGAATGATCCTATTTTAAGCAACATCTGGTTTTGAACATCCTAGAATGCAACCCACATTACTTACGCGCCATGCAGAAAACCCCTTTTCTCTCTATTAAAAAGGTCTTTGATTTATTTTTGTGGGGCTTTACGGCTTGTCGACATCGAGGTCAATAGAGCCCTAAAATTTGTACAGGTAGGGAAAATGCAGTTACGCACTAGGGAGAGCCAATATGACTCTCCCTGCGTGTGGGACTCGCCGAATGACTCAACCATACCCACTAATACCCCTCCTGAATTACAACTCAAAACTCAAATATCAACATATCTCAAAACATTACACACATCATTATATATAAAGGAAGTAAGAGGAAAATGAAAGATATCATAGCGTCGGTTCGAAAAGAACAAGAGGTAACCAGGGAAGGTCAGGAAAGAGAAAGGAAGGAGCCTTACACAAATAAGTGGAAGTAATACCCGACTTAGCTCGGTGCCCCGTGTTTGCCAAACACGTACTTACTAGATGTAAGTCCCCAGGGGAGAAAGGTCTTTGAGATAGAATGTTTTTCTGTGAAACATGGTCGAACTAGGATGGAAAATTCGAACTCCAGGGATCTCCAGAAGTATTAGTCTACCTTGGGCAGCTGTTTGTAAGCTCAGTTACTTGTCAGAGTCCAAATATACTTATAAACATCGAGAAACAAATCTACATGTTTATCCTGTTACAAGCTATGGACTCAAAATTACGACAATCAGTGTGAACGGTTTGAACAGACTTCGGGTTTGTCAGGGAGCGTTGGAAAATCTTTTAGGCCAAACAGACGGGAGACGCCAAAGAGTTGACAATTATATGCTAAGAAGAAGAAGAAGGAGGAGGAGAAGGAGGAGAAGGAGGAAGTGGAGGAAGAGGANGGAGAAGGAGGAGAAGGAGGAGAAGGAGGAGAAGGAGGAGAAGGAGGAGAAGGAGGAGGAGAAAAAGAAGATGGATAGTATAGAACATTTTCAACCTAACAGGAGCTTCACATCCTATTGTCATTTTATATATAGCATAACATTTCCGATTTTCCATTAAAGAGTTAATTTTCTTTTTTTTAATGTTACAGAAACGTACATTGAAAACAGTTTTTAACATTAAAACATAGAGTCAACAGAATTCTTAATACAATGTGTCCTTCAAATGAATAAATAATATTTGGAAACAAAATTTCAAAACAAAAGTCTTTGCTACACTTTAATCTATCGTTTTCAGCGTAGATAATAAATATAGTTTTGTATGGATAAAATATCAATTGAAATTTTTCTGTCAGAATTGGCTTGCCTACCCCTGCTCTATGTCACCTTTTCGTTTTCCTGCTCTGTCTTTCCTGTAGCCCAGTAAACGTATTCGCGATTTTGCAAGGTTTGCTTTTCAAGTGCATGAAAGTTCCAGAAAGCTTGTTCCTATCGTACAGCTCACAGACAGCATTTCAAATCAAAGACGCATCGTGCCTAGTTATCACGGCGTGCCTTCCGCTTAGAGAAAGTGCAAGAAATCGCTTTTGACGGGGATGTTGAGTTCTGTGCTACATGTGTTACGTATTTACAAGAGAGTATTTCTTTAAATGTGAACAATCTACAAACGTTGCATTTAATAAACGTTGCATTTCTTATTATTATAATTCTTTGAGCACCTTTAGTTGTGTTTTTGATATTCACAATACAGCATTATTGTAACGGTTCAATGATTCCTCATTGAGCAGATGACTACAATATAGGTAAATACTAGCAAAATTATTATTTTCTTGGGTATGATATGTTAGAAAACGTTATCAACCAGACATACCGTGAACTGTGAATGAGCTACAGCCTAGAATACGAGGAATGTTTCCCGAAGACGAGTGAACAAATAAATGAAATGTGTAAAATTCGTATTTCAACATTGACAGTTAATTTGGTATAATTGTTTGTGATATTGATTCAACAATGTTAAATGATGGTTCAACCTCATGGAGAATAAAGAAGAAGATATAATCGAAATATTTTAACCAACATTCGAAAATTCAAGTATCAAATAATAGTTATGTACAATTAATAAATTAATATTTCCGTGTACGAGTTTTTATTTCTCTAGAAAACCATTTCGAATATTAATTTAGAAAATCGTAAATCATTACTCAAATTGTCAATATCATCCAAATACCAATAAATTCTTAATTTGTGGATGAATGTCCTCTCCAGTTATTAGATTAATGTTTGTGCAACTCAGCCACTATAAGCACATGTAAATTAAATTATGCACGAAGAGCTACGAAAGGGTACTGCATCTAGAATCTTTTTTCCCTCATGTTCTCGTTTATGGCCTTGTGACCACTTCTTTGCCTGCAGCCTGAATCGTTTTGAGTGTTAAGCGTATTATTGTCGGTTGTCAATTGAATAGATACGCTCTTCGACGTGGCAGCATGGCTGTGCTGGAGTGGGACTTATTTGCAAATGGATTGCGACGCAGAATGTTTTTACAGTCGTTTGAGAAGAGCTTGTACTCCTATATTCATTTTAATATTAGTTTATTCTTTGTTTTTGCATTTTCTCGTTTTGAATTCCATTCATGTTTAATAATTTTCGATTTATCGGTGTATATGACTGTTCATTCAGCGTAGGCACCAAACGAAATAAAATGACCTACTTTTTATTAATTTTGAATTCTTTTTACTTCTTGCATCACAATAAAAGTTGTATGATAATTTGAAAAAAATTACTGATTTTTCATATTATTTTTATTGTATTTCAATCACAAATTATACTCATATGTGCCAAAATAGGTGTTCTAGTAACATTTTAATGTGAATAAAAAAAGTGTTTATAGATAGTTACTTAATATTTACGGAATATTTGCATCTGAATAAGTCTTGTAGCAATGTTATTGAATGTTTCATAAGGTATCTGTGTTCTTAAATTAATTTCTTCCATCTCGAATTTCAACAAAACCTTGAACACAGATTAAGTAGTTACTCCTTACGTTAAAAATTATTGAGAAGTTTCGTTTTGTTTAATGTAGTGAGAACAAAACTTTGTATTCTTATTTGGAATAAAAGCATAAAGGTAAATTATTTGTTTGGAGCATCATAGTAGTTAACAATGAATTTATATCATTGGTAAAGGGTACGTTAGAGTAAGGTGTGTAACGCATATTTCACTGAAAATTAATGGTCGTAAATTTTGTATTGAGATGTATTTGTGTAATTTCAAAAGCATTTCAAGTTAAACGAGGTGCTGGTAATAAAATTTTGCTGCGCACTTTTTATCGCCATATCTAGTGAAAGTTTTTAATTTTCATAATGTTAAAGTATCATTTTGAGTAAAATTTCAAGTAATATTTTCATCGTTCCATTTTTATAATTTTCATCAATGAATAAAATGTATCATCTCATCTATAACAGACTTAGCCAACAGTTGAAAAACGTTTTCGTTCTTATTATTTTATTTTTTTCTTTAAATTTTTCTTCCTTCCTACCAGATGAGCTATATTCAATTTGCAGATAACTTGTCTTCAGCAGTTGAATTTTAATTGTATCTACATTCAATCCTATTTATATACTAGTCTAACTTTCCTTTGTAGTATAGAATAGATGCACATCTGATCTGCATTGCAATTGAAAGTTTAAAAATATTAAGTTGCTAAAAACTAAAGTGGGTAAGTCGTTATCGGATAACTTCATAAAGTAAATGCGGTGTAGTAAAACCTCTCTGATGCTCAATCAGAGAGGTGCTATAAATTATATTTTTAGAGTAGGTATTAATCATGTAAATTTGATAGTCTCAAAATTATCGATATGCTATGAAAACTGAACAATTTCTTTTAATTGTTTGTGAAAAGATTACAATATTTAAAATGTGCGATCTGTAGTGGAATTTCGTGGTAATTCATGGTGAAAATGATTCAAACTCTGAAACATACAGTGGAATTGTTCGTGATGGTGAAAATGGGTCTTCAATAAATTTTGCCGAGTCTCTACTATTTCCCAATCTTTATTTCCAATATTTGCACAAATCATTATCTTTCACCCTTCACGCCATTAACGTATGTTCTGTCTCATGGTGTGACATGAAAGTCATCTGGCATTCCAGATTTTCTCCTTATATAGTATAAAAGGCATCTCCTTTATTCTGCGACCCCGTATTTTACATAGGGTTCTTTTTATGAAATTTAAAAGTCTAACGATGTTCTCAGTATGATTGATTCATTCGTCGAGGTACTTCGATCGGAAAGTTAACCTTAGAAAATGTATTTTTGTAATGTAAATATAATTGTAATTATATCTCTAAAAATTTTACAACTTTTTTGGCAGAAAATATAGAAAATTACTCCGATAGATTTACATGTAGATGTAATTAGCAAACGTAAGAGTTTAATGATTAATTTGGAGGAATTTGATCAATCGCTAATGTTACTTTGTAGTTCCCTTCCTGGGGTGGCGGCGACAGATCGTTTCGCAATGCCGTTAAAGGGCCAGGCACCTCGAGGGCGCGGTGACAGTAAACGTTAAGGTATGCGCCCTAACGACCACTAACGGAGCGATTCGTCTTCTGCAGCGAGGTCCCTAGCCACCAGAGCACGAGCTTCGTCACCGTTTTCACTTCGGCTCTCCGTTACAAAGCATCTCTCGTAGGCACGCGTTGCGGATCCTTGTGGCACTCCATTTACCACTTGGGATGATGCAGCTGGTTTGTACACAACCGTCATGCTCTCTCAGGAACAGATATTTCGTAGTAGGACCAAAAAAATCATTTCCTTATTAGTCAGTCTGTGATAGTGTGTGATTAAATGTTCTAGAAGTAACCAAATCTGAATAAATCACTATAAAAATGAATTAATAATCCTTACAGTTAAGAAGAATTTTATTAGGGTCTAAAAAGGGTAAAACAATCCCAACAAAAAGGTCTTGAAGCGCGCCTCCAGCAAGAAACAGAGGGCGGAGTTCTGTAATCCTTTGACCTCATCACAGGGAAGAAATTTGACGAGCAGAACAAACCAAGTTGAATCTCGCACGATTATTTTGAACACAGATAGTCCCAGTTCTAATTTTATAGCTGGCTAATTAAGAGGATGAGTCAGTTGGGAGTGAGTCAATACCTCATACCGCATCGGAATACGAACCATGACCATCCAGTCAGTGGCTCAATATTACTTCGATTGTAGGAGCGAGCCTTCTTATAAAGACAATTACTAGTAACGCAATTATATTAAATGTATATGTACATACATGAATTTTCCGCTTATTCCGATACAACAGTGATCACGGAAACAGAAAAAATGTAGGGTAATTCTGTAATAGTTACAACATACAAGTGTCGATAAAAATTTGTGATGGATATTGTGATTTATTTGTGATGAATAGAAGTCATCCTGAATTTAATGTACTAGAAATTTCGAAAATGAAATGTCCTACTTTTTTGCCATGAACAATGACATTATTGTATGTTTTAAGTATTTTCTACAAAGAAAGATCAAAATGAAAATATTATAAAAGCGTATTTTGTAAAAGATGTGTTTTGCATTACAGTATTTGTGTAATATTTTCTCCAAAATAATGAGTCCCTCATCTTTATTGTGCCATGTAGTACTTAAATTGACTTAAAACGTTAATTATATAATTTTCACCAACATAAATCTTCGGTATCATCAGACGAATCAGTCTGCTCAGAAAATTCAAATATTTATTATAATTATTTCCGTTGTTCTAAATTATATTATATTGGATTTACTTTATTACTTTAATTATTTTCTGTAATAAAAATCTAATTTTCTTGTAATATTCTAATTAATTTCATATATTCTATGTGTTATTTATTGCTTCTATTTTATATTTTATTTCCCAATCTTTGTAACTTTATATTACAACGTTTAGAATTAATTTCCTA
Organism: Laupala kohalensis; assembly: GCA_002313205.1. Lineage (NCBI taxonomy): Eukaryota > Metazoa > Arthropoda > Insecta > Orthoptera > Trigonidiidae > Laupala > Laupala kohalensis. Next base: position 474,566 of record NNCF01130793.1, on the reverse strand, counting down.
GTAATTGTTTAATTCAATGCTAATTATGCTATTAAATATAATACAGTTTTCCCTCTTGAACTTACATATGTCATTACTTTCATCCTTTACTCGAGCACTGTTTGTCTCTATATCTTGCATACCTCCTCATCATACTCCAACCACTAAGATTCTCTTATTCAAGCAGAGACCTCCCAACACGCAATTACATGCACGCAAGTGGTGCTGCTGGTGGGATTCAGCGGATGCCTTCTGTTCTCAGCTACTGCCCACTGCACATCCATTATCGCCATTATGTTTGACTTCGTACGTATTCAAATGAAATCGGATCTTTCTTTAATGAATAAAACCTTTTTCTTCTTGTGTATCACTGTAAGAATAATCTTTATGTATAATCCGCATCATCCTTAGCACTTTTAGTACTATCTTATTCTTTTAAAGTTCGGACACTCCCTCTGCTACTGTAGCCCGTGTCTCCAGCGTCATCGACGCAATGCTGCCACCACCAACACTGCCGTTTCAACCGCGACGTCGATCGTAAAAGAGACGTATTCCATACCCTCGATGCTCAAAGTCGCCCTCTCTGATGATAAATATTTGGAGCTGAGTTACGGAGGCATGCGACTGTGCACGGTGATACGCTCAGGAGCTTTATTTCGCTTTGGGATCACGGGAAACGGCAGTGGCACAAATGGAGACGATGAAGGTGGCGCTGCGTAGCGGTGACCGTGTCTCCTGTGGGGTCACGTGAGTGACATGGAGTCAGTGCGTGGATTGACGAGACACGAAGATAATAATTAATGTTCCTGTTGTGTGAGGTATTTGTTATTAAGATGGGGTAATACCGTTGTTCTATCAGTGGTGAGTTCATGATGTGGATAGGGGGAGGTGGGTGGAGCAAGGGAATAGCTTGCGTTCGGAAGTCGGTGCATAGAGAAGTATCTGCTTGAGTGGTCGGTCGTTGGAGATGACTCGATCTCCTTTGGATTATTCATGCAGGTCGGTTTTACGTTCTCGTTTCTCGTTTAGCTGATAAATTGAAAAGTAGTGAAATGTGAAGGAAGTATAAATAACACCGTAATGTATTACACTACAAAGCGCGAATGAACCCAACTATGTACTTTCGAGAATTTGTGTAGTTTAAAGTAATTTCTTTCCATTTTATTGAAAGAAAAACTTATTTAGCCGCGTTGCAGCAAATTTTTAAAATTTAATATTAATTTGTTGGTAAAACATTAATCTAATATTACAATAAAGTAAAAATGAAAAAAATGGAACAAAAATTTCACAATTTATGTGAAAAATACATTCTTTAAAGATAAATCAACAAATATTTCATAGCGTACGAAAGTAATGTTGAAAATGTCAGAATACGTATTCGAGATAGTCCAGTTGTTACTGGCAACTTTTGTTTGATTGCAATGAGCTAACGGATTGTGTGAAGTTAAATTTACATTTAATTAAATAAGTGCATAATTGCTGATTGATTTCTTGTTAGAGTTTTAAGTGTATGTTAGTTTCTATTTTCTTTAATACAACTAAAATATTAATAAACGAGTAGCATCGACTTGATATTCACGAGAAAGAAATTCGTCATATTTGGAATCATCTCGCGATTCATTGCTTGCTATCCAGTTCTTGCAGTGATGCTGTAATGCGGTGGAACTTCTGAAACCTCAAAGCAGTTTCGTTGGCGAATGCACTTACGACTTCCACGAGAGACGCGATGCCAGGCGTTGGGAGGGGATGGAGCGACGAGGGCAGTGCAGGGGCCAAATAACCGCGTCGGACCAGCTACACTAGCGGCAGTCGCCATGGCTTCTACGGCCCGTTAATGTTAACGCATCGCAGTTTACAGCCCATTCCTGTCACGAAGCTACCGCGGGAACCACCGTCCTTCAAACTCGCTTCTCGTCTGCCGGCGCATTTGCTCTACCGTAGTCGTCGTTTCCTACTTCCTCCCTTTCTCCCTCCTCCTCATCTCATCGATTGTCTGTTCTAGTTACGTACGTGGACTGTGTTTTCCATGATCTTCGTAAGCATTGTCTCAATTATGAAATTAACATAATGGATTAAAATAAATTCTAAGTATTATTCCTTATATTACTATCGCTTTCGTACAACTCTATTCCAAATATTAGCCATTGTTCTTATCACGATTTAAATTTTGATAGACTTAAAACTTTAGTGTGGTGGATAAATGAAACCTGGAACTGTTTTCAATTTTAAAAAATATTATGTTCGACGAGGGAGACCTACTTACTCTCTCCGTATCATCAGCTTCCGTATAAAGACTCTTGTCGCATCATAATAGTGAAACATCCCATGAAAAGAGTACCAATGACTCGTGTTTTCATTAAGATACGTTTACACTTATGTATACTACTGAAAAGAAAAAAGGGCCCTTTTATTTTACTAAGTCCCATGCTCTAAACAGTTTTAAATTTCTTAAGTTTGCAACACCTCTCTCCTCCTTCCCCTTCGACCTAGGTCTATTTGAAACGGCTCCCATATTTGGCAGACTAATAAAAGACATCGTTCCTCTGGTAAATCGTAACGAGAGAAAATGTTTCATTACCCCGCTATTAAAGAAATATTTTGTATTTTTTTATTATACACATTTTGAACTTTTATAACAAAAATATTCTGTATATTCTTGACTTCAATAAACTTCAATAACCATTCTCTATATTTAAACGACATCTCGAGATTCGTTGTCTCGAGAGGTCTTCATAAACAATGTAAAAGATATTAGAGTTNTTCTGTAAAAAACGTTTGCGTAATACTGTGATAAAATATAGTTTTTAACAGAATTTGAATATAATTGCAACATATCGTATGGAATTGGTATAATTCGAATCACAAATTACTTATAAATATTCCGATAATTTCTTATATTTATACAGTGAAGTAAAGAAATCAAATCTCATTGCCTATAAGTGATGTGTATTGTCGAAAGTAATTTCACATATATTGCGATTCTCTTAAGTTTTTCAAATATATGAAAATGAATTTAAAAAATACAGAAAACTTATGTCTAAAATATGAACTAATAACACAAAAGTTTAATTCTCGAGTTATAAATAATATAAAACTACTTAAGGAACAAATAAATTACATCTTCTAGTGACATATTTATCCACGATATAACAATTTGGTAGTAATCGTGCAACCTAAAAAAATAATCAGAGATCAATAATATGAAAACCTCGTTTCAGATATGAATATAAAAAAGGCAAATCCCTTTCCTTTATTCCAATCAAATTGAAATGTATTAATTCATATTAATACCACAGGTTATTTTCTTTTTTCATTCCTACTTCTTTTACTCTGTCATTCGTTCCTTCTTTCCTTTTCTTCTCTTTTCGCTTCTTTCTTTTTCTTTTTTTTTCTTTCTTTCTTTCCTTTCCTTTCTTTCTCTCTCTTTCCTACTCTTTCTCTCTCTTCTCTGTCTTTCTTTTATTCTTTTTTTCGTTCTTTAATTCTTTTTTCTTTCTTTTCTTTCTTTTTCCCTCCATTCATTTCTTTCTTCTTTCTTTCTTTCTTTCTTTTTTTCCTTATTTCTTTCCGCGTTGTGTCTTTCTTTCCTTCTTTCTTTCTTTCTTTCACTCCTTCTTTCTCTCACTTTTCTCTATCGTTGTTTTACTTTTTCTCTCTATCTTTCTNTCTCTTCACGTGTATTGTCTAAAGTAATTTCACATAATTTGTGATTCTTTTATTTTTTCATATATGTCAAAAGAAATTAAATAAATATAGAAATTTTTTGTATAAAATATGAATTAATAACACAAAATTTTATTTCTCGTGTTATAAATCACATTAAACCACTCAAGGAACTAATAAATTACATGTTCTAATAAAAAAATAATGATCAACAATATAACACTGGTTGTAATCGTGCAGCATATAAAATAGAGATCCGAGATTAATATTACAAAAACGTGTTTTAGATTACAACAATAACTAAAACTGAAATCTCTTCCATTAATTTATTCAAATGAAATTGTGAAATACAACCACAGATTCTTGTTTTCTTTCTTTGTTCCTACTTCTCTCTCTCCTTCTCTTCCTTTAAATTTCATAGTTATATTAAAGAACGTTAATTGCATCTATTAATAATTTGGGTAAAATATGTGATACTCTTTTAGAGATAATACTTCTTCAATATCCTTGCGTCTGAGTGTTTGGAATTTTTCATGCTATTTCGTTACTCTACTTATCTTTCTTGACACAGAATTCTGAAAGTGTAAAATGTAATATTTACAATACTATTTCTATATTTCCAACTGATATAGCACTGAACTGAGAACAATAGTTAAAAATAAACAAAATGGTATCACTCATTACCATCAAAATAATGGAAAAGTAAAAAACGGAGCTAAGCAAAATGTAACAAGAAAGTTCAGCAAATGAAGTAGTGCACACCTAAAAACGCCACGAAATGATACACCGTCATTGGATGTGAATTCGCGACTAAGGACGTTCGTGTGGGTGGAAGATTCCAAATGAGAAACATGAGATGCACACTATCCTCTATTCTCCTTTAAAAATAACATTAAAATGACATATCTACAAACACACTCTTTGGATTCTCACCATTGGTAAACGAAAAAGTATGCGATGTGAGTGGAAATTATTTCACTGCATCTATACCAAACTTTACCGATAATTCGGATTAAACATATACAAATGAGACTATGAATACAGTATATTTAAGGAAAATAAAATAGTTAAAATAGTTTTAGAATATTTTTCGAAAGTATACTTTGACCTTCAAATGAAGTAGTCTTTGCGTTCAAGTAAAGCGAAAGTTTAAATCACCTGCGCATGTCAAAAGTAAAGTCTACCGCAAATACGAAAAATGAATATAAAATATTTTTCAATTACATCACGGGTCTGCGCGCGTAACGATGGACAGAAGACTGGACAGAAGGACATTCAGCCAAAAACTACATTGTGCGACTCAGTGTGCACCAAAACGTATATTTCCGTAAAAAACCTCGTTGACGAATTTTTTTACAATTGAAATACTTTCTATATTCTACATACTTAACTCACTTCACATTTATAATGTTAGTATCGATATTCAGTATTATTTATTGATTTCCAGAGCAGGGAACGAACATTGTCATGTAGAAACATTCTTTGCGGGTATATAACTTTTTACGAAGTAACATGGATGTTACATTTGTGAAGATAAACGTATCAGTCAGACATTCAGTATAATATTTACAGTGATCGAGCGAGGCAGTTAACAAGGTAGTATTTAGTTTTATATATTAAGTTATTGTAACTTGTAGTTCCCCGTATTCCTGATTCAGTGTCATATTCTAAGGACTTGTTATTTTAAATCTAGAAATCTTCTCGAATTAACGTAACTTTTTGCCGTCAATTACACAGAGAATTTCATATTTTCAGAAAGTGTTCAACAAATATGGGATATCGTACGAAATATGTTTTTTCATTGTAATATTTATGTTACTTATGCATAATATTTTAATGGCGTTCTACTTTTTACTGGCTGTAAAATTAGAAATTTAGATCGCTGAAATTTTCCTCTCGGACATACGACGAAGGCGCCAATGACACGTAATTTCGTTTAACAAATAGAAGAAACTTTTATATTTGATTGTCAAATGATAGAGCAGGAACAACGAAGAGATTTCTAATGAAACTCGCGGAGAGGAATACATTTTAGTTTTATGTTAGTGTAATATGCATTATGACTCTGAAAGGCTAAACCTTCACAACATCTAGGGTTTTCTGTTTTCCTTTTTAATATTTGTAGGAAAAATAAATTTATCTACAATAATGTAGTGTAATTAGAAAAAATACAAAACAAGAACACAGCGACCCTGAAGATGATTCTAAACTAGCATCACAACATTGACCATGCACGATTAAATTGCAATAGACTGTTTAACAAAAAATAAAGTAATTGATTGTTTATAATAAAATTGCATAATTTGTTTCATTCATTTGTACCGAAGATTAAACTCTCGTTGTTAATTTCACCACTAGAGTAGCACCGCGTTTTAATTCATCGATCATAAAGACAACCATATTTGTGGTGATGAAATGACAAATGTAGTATCAGTCATTCGTTATATTCGTTAAAAATATTATTTTTCAACGCTCTTAATATTAGATCCTGCTGTAAATCATATATTCTATTGATTTTCGGTCAGAATGTTAAAATACGCTGCAAAATAATTCATTATCACGCAGAATTTACAAGTAAAAATATTCTTTGAAAATGAATTTCGTCAATCCATCAAAATATTTTTAAAAATCTGCAAATTCTCTCTGTTTCTAGGTATTACTGCTTGAAATTATTTCTTTCATCTACGACTATAAGAAGAAAGGTTTGAAATACCTTATCTAATCAGACGGCCTCGTGTTACTCTGTAGAGGGGGAATTTGAGTTTATGGAAGTTAGTAAAATTGGACGATGCTATTGCTATTTTATTGCTACGAAAACTGTTAATTTAAATTAATATATCATATACCTTTTTCTTTAGTAAATATTGTTCTCCAAATGTATAATGTTGTAAATCTAGATGCTATATGAATAAATATTTATTGAAAATATGGTTTGGAAATATATTAGACCCGTTTCCTACTCAATATTTTTATTAAAATAAAGTTTTAATACTTGGGGTATTTCTTTTAGTATCATTGTTTTTTTTAAATATAAATTATTTGCTTTTAAATTCAATATAAAATTTTTTTGTACATGTTTATTGAAATTTTGAAGAACATTTCCAAATTCGTCGTAAAATATATCATTGAACACTTTCATTTACACATGAAGAAACTAAAATATCGAAACTTAAAGAGAACATGAATAGAAATTATTGTATATGACCTTTGTCCTGTCGTCGGCAGATGAACTTTGTCGTAAAGTGCCCTGCCACATTGCCAGGTGTGTCGTAATGCTATGTTGCCGAATTGACAATTTTACAGTGAGTGTTTGCGATTTTCCCAAGCAACGTGAGTGCACGAATTAAGGTTTCGTTCATTACAGCTCCCAATCTGGTATTTCGAGCTGAATTGTGGTGAGATACGCATTCAGGAATTTCCTATTAATGTTCTTATAACCACTGAATTTTATTCAGTGGCTTAAAGAACTTAAGATCATTGGCATCAATTATTGTGTTGTTTATTGTAATTTAAAATGATACGCAGCTCTTTTATACTAATTTTATAGGTCAATCGGGAATCAAGCATTATAGAAAGGAATTTGATATAAAATGGATGAATAACACGAAATGTTAATTTTAATGAAATCTTCAATAATTTTAAACCAATAAATACATTACGTCTGTAAGAAATGTATTGATGCAAGATACAACGCTTGGCTATAATCATGCAACATATAAAACAATATTCTCAGAGAGTAACAAAAAAAAAGTTTATTTTTAGTTCTCAAAAAATATAACAAAAGGGACATATCACTTTTATTTAGACTTCAAAATACAATTGAGTAGTATTTATCTAAGATTATCAGACAATAAAACATCCCAATTAATACTACATTTTATTAATTATCTTACAATGTCCCAGACATCAATTTCGTTATTTTCTCCACTTTCTTTCGTTACTATCGATTTGCCGTAGAATTCATTGATTTCAATTGTAGGAGGCAAACAAGGCAATTAAGAAGCATTCTTCATATAACTTTTTACGAATCAACATGATTGTTCATATTTGTGAAGACAAATATATTGATTAGACATTAAACATGATTTTAAGACTAAGGATAAAAAATCAGCGAAGTAATTGATGAGATAATTGATAGATACAATGTTATTGTGACTAGTAGGTTCTAGCATTCCCTATTCAGGATCATTGACCTGAGCAATTAAACAACCACATGAATTGTTTGTTGTTATTTTAACAAAAGAAATGAGTATCAAAATAAACCGAAAATTTGAAACAGAAACTGATAAGTAATTAATACAAAAGTCTGCTCTGAAACTCATGAATGCTACTAAATGCAGATTTGATCTGAGCAATTAAACAACCACATCAATTGTATTTAAATTTCAGAATATTTCTTTGTTGGATTTATGCTATCTTTGAAGATGAAACTTTCGTTATTTAGTAGGAATTAGTAGGATTTCATGTTCTATGACCTGAAATAATAGCACTTTAGAATGCATCGTTCTAGAAGACAAACATAATTTGGGAGAGCGATCGCAATACCAAATTTGTCATCAGCCCGCCATTTCACTCTTTTACTACGCGTGGCTAGGAAGTAAACTAGAATATTGGTAATTCGTTATTAAATGCACAATATATTATGCACTTCATAAAGTGTAAAAATCAGATGATCTTGCATACACACATTCACAGTGACCTGAAAAACAAATATTTTTGACTTCTTGTCAACTCTACGTATTTCTATGGTCTTAAAGATTATTTTTAGTGCGACAACATCACTTACCGGAATAATTTTTCTTTAGTCTTGCTATGATACCTACAGAAAAATCACAAAAATAAATATATCGAGTTACCAAAATACTTTTGTGGTTTTGGATTTATTATACGCTTTCGACAAAAAAATTTAATGGATAGAATGTTTTCTTCTTTATGACTACTTTTTCTTGTAAGTGAAGTTACAGTCCCCGATATATGTAATTGTAGCCTTGACTAAAAGTCTGATTAAAAGTCGAAACTTTGGCTGTCCGACGAATATTTTAATGAGGAAAACATTGGCTTTCTTAGAAATTACAAATATTTATAATTTGGTCATCACTCATTGTTTCTCAGATTGTGTGCTATCCCAGGACATATTGGTCTCTACGCTATTCGAGTGTTCTTCTGGAAGGAAAGATGGGAGTGTGACTAGCGTATTTAATAGGAATTGAAAAAATAGAATATTACAATAAGCTTTTCAAATCGAAACACTATCAGAACAATTAAAAATTCCAATAAGTATATACTTAATCATTTATCAATATCTTAATGAAACAATGACAAATCTGTTTATTAATATAAAGTTAATGTAATTAATGGTAGATTCTACGATAGGAAAATACATGTTTTTAGTAGTTTATTATTAAGAGTTTTTTTTATATTTTGTTCGTTATGAGGAACGTGCTGATACTTTAGATATGTAAGTAATTCTAAAAATTACCATTTATATTCATCATACGTTTTACTGTGTGGAAAAAGCACACTTCTTTTTTGTTTACCGACTTGTAAACCGAAAAATGACGCATTGAAAAGTGTAAACAAATGATGTCCCGCCAGACCATCGTCCAAAATCGTACTTGAAAAATCTAAGTTATTTTATACAACGAACATCTTATAAAAATTGTTTTGTTTTAAATAAAGTTTAAAAAATACCCACCTCATTTCGATTCGTAGCCAAACATACAGAAAGTGCATATAACATTTTTCTGTACAGAACTTTGTGCTCCAAAAGTATTAGAAGATAAATTTGAGATGCTATATTAATATAGTTTTTTATGAAAATATTGTTTGGTTATTAATTACACAATTTAAAGCATATGAATTTTCTACTCAATATCCTTATTAAAATGGAGTTTGCTTTTACATATTTCCTAACTTTTGGTGAGTTCAGTATATTGTGATTTGATGTATAATTATATCACACGTATTTTTCGTAACTTCAATACAACAAAGTATTCCATAATTGTCGTAGAAATTAGAAATTCTAGAATTATTTTCTTTATTTTTATCATGATTCTCTGTAATTTATGTAGATTGTTTTCTTCTTAAAGGAATATTTAAGAATGTAGTCATACGGTAATTTCAATTTGAAGAACTAAATATAATTTCGTCATCAAATACATTATTGTATACTATCATTCACAAATGAACAATCTAAAAATACCGAACTTACGACTTCCTGTATAGAAATTATTTTATAGAAATGTTGATCAAAAGTGTACGCAGATGTCATATACTAAGGAAATGTATCACCGCAATGGAGATTGAACTTCGAAAGTGTACAAATTTATCTTCTTCAGTTGCTAGCAACATTGCCAGATTTGTCGTAATGTGACGTTGCCGAATAATATTAAGTATACGACGTCTACGAATACTTTAATACATTAGTTCAACGTATCTATTAAATAATTTCTACACATGAACTCGTAAGTTACGGTATTCTTAATTTGTTCTTTGGTGAATGAAAGTATTCAATAATATATTTTACGAGGAATTATTAAATGTTTTTAAAAATTTCAATTAACGTAAGCAGAAATTATTCAATATTGAATTAAAAAGCAATCAATTCTACAAATATATAAAGAAAACAGTGATACAAAAAGTAATTCGAGAGTTTCTAATTCTAACCGAAAAGTAAGTGTGATAGGATACTACACCAGAATAATATTTACTAAGGTTACCAAAATATGTTAAGTTGGAAATATGTAAAAGTATACTTGATTGTAATGAAAATATTGAGTAGAAAATGGATATGACTTAAGTTGTCTAATTTATATCCAAACAATTTTTCAACAAAAATACATTCATATAGCATCTAGATTTATCATATTTTACATTTGGAGCACAATATTTAATTAAAAAACGTTCTATGCACTTATTAAACTAACAGTATTCGTAGCTATAAAATAGCTTTCGTATATGTTTGTCTTGCTAAGAATAGAACTAAGGAGGATGATAACTACACGTCTTTATTACACTTTGATAGTTTTAGACACGGTAAAATGAACAACAAAATTAATAATAACAGCATGACTCTAATTATATATAATAACCGTTAAGGGACGGGTCAAATAAACTTTTATTTAAAACAATGATTTTCGTATAATTAAAAATATCTATAATTTAATTGCATGGAATCAAGAAGAGCGATAGGTTTTACATTGGCTGTTTGGCACATTGCAAAAGTAACTGCTAGATGGAAAATATAAAGTCACCTTACCTAGTTCAAATCCACTTTTATTTGCATTCCCTTTTAGTTTCAAACTTTAACTGAGAAGACTAAACAACTTCTACGCTAGGTATATAACGCTCACCAAGTTGTGGATTGTTTCTTGTTTTTTTTTTTTTTTTTTGAACCCTTGAGCTGTTTTAGTCACTTAATAACGAGTACAACATCCGTCACAGTCTTTCACGTCTTGCAACCGTCTAGGGCTTGAGTTTACTAATGTGGACTCATAAGTCGTGCTGTTAGAAATTTCTTCCCACGCTTCACTTACAACATCCCACTGCGCATCAGTGGTTGTCGGAGGTGGACCAAGCCAATTTTCGGCCAATTTTGTCTGCGCCCACACGTTTTTGATTGGGTGTAGGTCAGGGGTATGCGGAGGTCACTGGAGAATTTCCACTTCCTACTGCTCAGCAATCCTTTTCTTCAACAATTGAGATGTGTGGAAAGATCTTCAGCAGGATACAATTCCCTCACAGAAGGGATCATATTATCTCGAAGGTATGGAGATACTGATGCCAGTTGTATTCTGCGAGGAACATCTACACCGCGACAACTTATCCAGCCCCAACACGCCACAGATACGCGTCCAGATCGTGCAATTAGACAGGCGCCTTAACTGTTCTGAAGAGCGGAAAGGATTCTCCTTAGCCTGGTTCTCACCAAAACGGCGTCCTGGGCTTCGGTAGACACTCGCCACAATCCAGTACCAGCACGCCTTCCAACCTCCCCAGTTTCACGATATTGTTGAACCCACTTGCAAGCAGTTCTCTTACTCCATATTGCCTTTCAGCTGCCGAGGCACTGAAATTTACTGAGAAACACGAGGTCGTCTGGTCAGATAAGATAAGGTTTTGCAAACATTTCTACTTACAGTCGTCGATAAAAGCAATAATTTCAACACATAACTATACAAAAAAATGCAGATTTTTATGTATTTTTCTAAGGATTGACAAAATTTTGTTTCCAAAGAATACTTTTCTATAATGAATATAATAATTTTTGAGTGTAAAATGAACTAATTTGATGTGTATTGGCTCTCCCAACTGCATGGGAGACGTGTCTCAGGAGACCGAATTCCTACCAAGAATGTTTATGTACGTTCAGTAAGCCACTTGTTCAATTCCAGTTGATATATGAGAAAAGATTTTTGAAAGCGAATTCAATCATAAATCAGCTGAAAATGTCTGCATGAATGGTAAAATAAACGATACCTTTATGAAAGCTCTCACGATGCTGAGAAAATCTAAAAATGCTATTCGGCAACGTCGCATAACGCGTCATCGCGTCTACTTTTTTGGCATCTAAGCAGATAACAAGCTTTCGACGTTTGTTTCTGTATCACCTGATATATTCAAACGTCTACGGATTACTTTTATTTTTGTTAAACGTGTAGAAAAAATCGAAACTTACTGTGCTAAGAAAATCGAAATTGGGTGACGTTTGATAAGTTTTTCATTATTTTCAAATAACCTACCTCACTCAAGATATTTTTGTTTTATACGATAGTCTCGCGTAACTGTACTTTATTCACACTTTGTTATGTGGCTTTTCCAATTTTCACTTTATAAACACTTAAACTTGATATTGATGATTCGGTATTAGAGACAACATATATTAGTCGCAATATGCCTTTGAATTAAACCTACAGGGACAATAAACCTTATTATTTACTAACATCAAACTAGTCGTAATCAAAAGTGTATTTTAATTTTCTGACCGAAAATCAATATGGTATATGGTTTAGAGTGGGATCTAATATTAAGAGTACATAAAATTTCTAAACGAATGTAACGAATAACTGACAGTAAATTTATCATTGCAATCTCTCTCCATAATTATACTCCTTTATGATGCTTTCTAAAGTTGTGTTATTTCAGGTTATGGAACATGAAATCCTACTATATTAAATAACGAAAATTTCATCTTCGGTGACCAGCATAAATGCAACAAAAAATCAGAAATTTAAATAAAAGTAATATGTTTTCTCATATCAAAATTACATTCTTGAGTTTGAGAATAGGATTTTATAAGTTAAATGCGTTTAAATATTGTGTTTGAATTAATACCTCTTATATATATATTTATGTGCTTTTCAATTTGTGAGAGTGTTTTCATATCAGTTTTTTAAATTGTTGTTCGTGCAATGTAATCGTGGAACAATAGAGATTTTTCTGCATGATTCATCATTCTGTTACACAGTACTATCATTTCCAATATATTCCATTCCATGGCATGTCATAGAAGGAACACATAATTGCAAATTAATTGTAAGGAGAAATTAAGTTTTTTGTCTTCATAAGTATTTCTTGATATAAATATTTTGAAATGTGTGTAACTAAAAACTAAAAAATATTCCACTAATAATGATAAAATTCATCATTTATGAGGAATCTCTTCGTTGTTTCTGCTCAACCAAATACAAAAGCTTCTTTTATTCTACGTTCTATATGCTAAACAAAAGTGACGTGTCTTTCGCGTTTCCATAGTCTGTCCGGGATGAACACTTCTGCGATCTAAATTTCTATTTTAAAAGTCAGGAAAAAATAGAACGCCATTTAAATACTCCGCATAAGTCACAAATATTCCAATGAAAAACCTTATTCGTATAATTTTATATTTTTGTTCAATGCCTCCTGAAAATACGATTTTATCTATTGTATTGATGATAAAAAATTATGTTAATTGGAGGAGATTTCTAGATTTAAAATAACAAGATCTTAAAATATGACACAATCTGGAATGCTGAGACCTACCAATTACAATAACTTCATATTTAAATTTTTATGTGTTATCTTGTCAACTGTCTCGCTTCTATTTTAATTTACTGTGTATATTTTGCTTAATGTCTAATTAATACGTTTATCTTCACAAATATAAACATGCATGTTGGTTCGTAAAACCTTATATACTCGTAAAGAATGCATCTAAATTACGATGTTCGTCCCCTACTGCTGAAATCAATGAATAATACTGAATATCGGTACTAACATTTTAAATGAAGAATGAGTTTTTATGATGATGATGATGATTATTATATTGTATCAAATGAATTCTGTTATTGTGATGAATAGAAGTGGTACTCTTTTTAAATTAATGTGAATGAATTATAATTAATTTCCCTGAAATTATATGTGTACAGGAAGGAAAACATGAAAGAAAGAACGAAAGAATGTAAATAGAAAAAAGAAAGCGAGAAAGAAAGAAGGAAGGAAAGAAAGAAGGAAGGAAGGAAGGAAGGAAGGAAAGAAAGAAGAAAAGAAAGAAATTGTGAAAGGAAAAGGAAAGAAGGAAAACAAAGAAAATGATGAAATTGATATCTGAGAGAATGTGTGATTCTGAATTAACAGAAAATATTAATTTTTATTCTGTTCTATATTCTGGAGTACGTTTCTCGTATTGGTGAATTACTTAACTTTACCATGATTGAAATGCGATGTTTTATTGTGTGATTATTTTAGTCTGTGTGAATACAAGTCAATTTCATTTGAATGTCTTAATAAAAGTGATTTGTGATTTTGTTATATTTATTGATACCTAAAAAAACATTTTTGTAATATTACTCTCTGAGCACGTTTTTTTATGTTGCACAATTACAGCCAAAGCGTTATATCTGGGATCAATATATTTTTAGAAGATGTAATTTATTTATTCTTTAAGTGGTTTAACATTATTAATATCACAAGAATTAACCTTTGGTGTTATTCATTCATATTTTATACAATTGTTTTCTATAATTCTTGAATTTCGATTTACATATAAGAAGATTGTCATAATAATTGCAAATTATGTGAAATTACGATAGACAATACACATTTATACCAATGAGATTGGAGTTCTTTACGCCACTGTATAAAGTTCAGAAGTTCTAGGAATATTTATTAGTAATTTCTGATTCGAATTTTACAAAATCCATACGATATGTTGCGATGATATCCAAAATCTATGATAAAACAATATCTTTTTACAGTAAGACGAAAACGTTTTTACAGAAACTTAATATATCTTTTATATTCTCTTGTAAGGCGTTGTGAGACAACGAATCTTGATATGTCATTTAAATATAGAGAATGATAAAGTTTATTTAAGGTTAGAATATGAAGAATATTTTTGTAGTGTCTAAAGTCTAAAATGTGTATAATAAAAATTTACAAAATATTTCTTTTATTGCTGCGTAATAAAACATTTTCTCTCATTACGATTTAATAGGGGTATGTTCGCCAATACTAGTCTTTTATTGGTCCTCCAATTATGGAAGCAGTTTTAAGTTACGATGGGTCGAACGAAAGTGAGGAGCTTTTCCCCCGTCGATGAGACCTTGCGTTGGAAACCTAACGGCTCCAAATCTCCAAGCGCACGGGACTTACAATATTTCCAGGAATACATGGAACAATATTCCATCATCGTTTAGTAGTCCTATTTCTTCTTCAGTTTCGCATTCAACGAACCTTAATCCACAGTTGTTTTTTTTTTTTGGTTTTAAATCGCTTTATACTTTTACAAATTGCTGATGAGACATCTAAAAATAATAGAATAATTTTAAAAATTTGGTACTTCTCACTTTTTAAAAATAGCTCGCTCCAAAATTCGATTGCGCATGCTGGTGATGGCACTGCTCCAAAAATGGGGCTGCAAATATAACTGCCTACATTAGATATGGAATTCTATTAAATATTTCGGGGAATTAAAGTATTATATGTTACATAACAGCAAAGAAATATGAATATATAAGCTTTATTTACGTAAAACAGATTTTAGTCTATTTGTTAGTAAATTAGAGAATTGATAAAACTTCTAGTGCCAAAATAAATATTTGTTAACAAGATACAATACAATATATCCTACTATAGGATTTCCTGCTCATATACCATCCCACGGCTCTGTAGCCTAAAAATTATATACACCAAATATGTTCATTTGGACCAATTTTTTAACCATGTCTGATAGGGTTGTTGTCAATATACAGTTTGGTCTAATGACTTTCAAATTATGAACCCTGGATGATCACTCCTTATTGTATTATTACACCATATTAGTTGATTGATCACCTTGAATTTGTTTATTAGTTAGGGGAGAATACTACAAAGTTAACATATTTCACAATACATTGTGTATCATGAATCCATCTATAAAAGGTGATAATGTACATTGCGTTAAATAATGATATTTACTATTATGTACAACCGATCAAATCCAACGCTTAATTATTGCGGCACCTATATATTTTGTTTTTATAAATCATTGCTATATCAAAACAAGAATAAAATACACTTTTATCTCAAGATATAATTATTATGAAAGCAAAAAAAGAGTTATAATTCTTAATAAAAATATTTAATGACTCATTTACGCAGGAATAAACATAATTATTACATATGAGTAACACTCAATGTCATCGTTTTGATGCCACTCACTCATGTCGACTACAGGCTCATTCTTTTTTATCACTGTCAACTACTGATACAAAGGTGAGTTTGAGAAAATGTACTATTTTTAGTAACAGCTCGATAATTTTTGATTTTACAAAATTACCAGGGAAACAGAGCAAAAGAGACGAAATAAAATTGTATTTCATATTTCATCAATTGACAGAAATAAGAGTAAATAAGTTAGATTTTGAGCTTAAGATGTCAAGCACTAGAGCTATTACCGTGTATTGTGCTCATCCATTATTATTTTCTTGCACTTGGACCAAGGTACTTTTACGGTCCACATTGAAAGGATTAGGGTTTTCTAATCCAATGCGTTTTGCAAGTATCTTAAACCACTCATGCTATCATTTCTAAGCAGTGATATAAAGATATTAACATCAAAATAAGTAGGCATTTTCCTCACGTGATTCTCATCATTCAGAAAATACCATTGAAACTATTTTTACATTTTATTGATTTATAAACGATATTGACTGATGTCAACTCAGTTAACAACAAGAATATGGAAAGATTGCAATGTTATAAGTTACTGCGATCACAACAGATATCATTTCCGTTTCTGAAAGTCTTCTTTATTTCAGTGCACCTCTGCACGCCAGCTACAATGTTTGTAGTTTATTTAACGTAGGCTTGGACAACGTCCTCGTCTGAAGCACCGAAGAGGTAATAAATCTTTTTACGAGAGCCGTTTGCTGGAAGACCTGCAGCAGCGTATAAACATTAAGAATTGCTGCCAACAGGAATTCGATCTAGAAACTAATCGTAGGTAATAAAACGGGTTAACATATAGTGACAAGGAGAAAATTGAAATAAAATACATTAATCTAGAGGGAAATTTTTTTAATTTTTTTATGAATATTATTTATGGATTATAATACATGATATATAGAGATAGATGAATAGATAGGTGGACAGATATATACGAGTAGATTGATTATTTATAGAAATGTGATATGTATGTTCAAGAGAAAAAAGTGATTAGAGCATTTTTGCCCTGATAGCTAATTAAATAAAGAAAATAAAGATTGATTTGGGAGTAAAAATATGATGATATATGTTTTAAATATATGAAGACTGGAAATGTTAATGGTGTCTAAGTGCCATTTTTAAACTTTTGGGTTTTTCTCTGCTATCCAATCTACGTCCTTGCGCCAATGCCCTGCTAAGATATTTATGTGTCCCAATTGTTCCTTGTAGTTGCTACAGTCCCTAACACAATGAGCTACTCCTATGTTCAGACAGGCCTGCAATGCTAGTGGATCTATGTGCCACAGCCGTTTGCCGCTAGTGTGCAAAAGGTGCGATTATTTAAACATACTATCAAAAACTAATGACCCCATACAATCAGATAAAACCAAAAAGGAACTCGAGTTACACCATACAAAAGCTGAGAGTGCCTTTTCTGCATTGAAATGATACAATATCCAGCACATTACCTCACGGCCAACATTGCACCATTGTTATGGATTTAGAAAAAGGTTTTCTTTGCCTAAATTAACGTGTAGTAAAATGTATTGCCTCAACTTTCATACTATAACACCAACTTTTACATTACCGATACGAACGATTGCATAATGTGCATGTGGCACGAGGGGCACGGAGATAAGAGGAGGGAATGAGATGACTTCTAGTATTTTGCAGGTTCTAAACTCTGGTTTACTTCCAAACAGAAAAATGAATCTTGTCGTATTGAGTGACAATTGCTCTGGCCATATAAAAAATCTAATGTTAATATTTTTGTACATAGTAGAACTGGATATTTTTGAGTCAGTTGAACATAAATTTCTATTGTCTGGACACAGTTGCCGATAGCGATTTCGCTCTTATAGAGAAACGCAGCAAGTCAGCCAAAATGCGGAAGATCTTGAAAATGTGATCAAGTAAGTTAGGCCTACAAAACATTTCCGACAGTTGAAACTGTATGACCGTTTCTTCGACTGCTGGAAAAAAGCTTCTGAGTGCATTGATAGAAGAAAACTTTGTATCACTCAAGTTTCTTTGATCAAAATAAGCAAACAACAGACTGGTAGTGTGTCCTGCAAAAACAAACTTTTCCGATCTGTGTGATTGGGAGAATTTTCATGTACTGAAGAAAGACAAGACAATGAAAAACAGTGCAGCTGTGGAATTGGAAAAACTTTCAGCTGCAGTTCTGGTGGCACCAAACAAGAAAAAAGATCTTTCCGTCATTATTGATTACGTTGATGAAAACAACAAGGACTTTTTCCGAGAGCTGTTACGTCAATAAGCTCAATGTTGTCTCGTGACACTTAGATCTATTAGCTTTGTCAAAACATTTTGTACCGAGACCTTTCTGCTCAAAAATTCACATAACTTTTTTATTTTTGAAGATAAATAAAAAAACCTACGTCAATTTCATAATCATGTAAAGAGTTAATTTGTGTTTAATTACAAATATATATTCATTTCTCTCAAAGATGTGCGGTTTCTTTCGCTTCCTGAAAAATTTCGC
Organism: Laupala kohalensis; assembly: GCA_002313205.1. Classification (NCBI taxonomy): domain Eukaryota; kingdom Metazoa; phylum Arthropoda; class Insecta; order Orthoptera; family Trigonidiidae; genus Laupala; species Laupala kohalensis. Next base: position 455,755 of record NNCF01130793.1, on the reverse strand, counting down.
TTTTGGCATATGGAACATTTAGCGATTTCAGTCTACATACGTTCATTAATTGGTGCATTTAGTTGTGCTATCCATATCAATATATAAATGTGAAATGCGAAAGTGTGCCCGTCTGCTAACTTTTTACGACTAAATCGCTAAACCGATCATGATTAAATTATGCAAAATATACATCGTCAACGTAATGAAGTTCGTTCACTAAGGGTTCTGTAATTTAAAAAATGCTAGATCATCGAAACGTTTTAAAATGCGGAGTTATGTATAGTTGTAGACAAGAGTCACAACAGAAAAAACAAAGAAAGAACTGAAAGTTGGTCTAAAAGGAGCATTCTGAATCCCTACGTTTCACAATACAGTTCGTTCAGAACGAGAATATTCCAGCCGTTTCGCGCATAATTCTGAGTAAGTGATGTCAGAGGAAGGAAACAGCATATAAGGGTGAGCAATTCGCTATTGTTATCAGTGCTAAGCGGAAGCATGCTAAGCGGAAGCTACGGATCTTGCGGTACGCAATCAAATCATACAACAGCACAAAAATGGTATTTCGCAGAGCCAAATGGCCGAACGTTCGACATGACACTATCTACAGTGTGAAGTAATATAAGACGTTTCACCATAGCTGGAAATAACTATCCGGGAAAGGCTCCTGGTCGGAATCTAACGTTGACGGATCGGGAAGTAGGTCTATTTCGTCGACATATTCGTAAAATAGGTACTTGGCAGTCGCAGACCTAGTCACATGGGCAAGACAAAGTTTTGGAAAAACTATTTCCGACGCATCTACGCGTCGATATATCAAAAGGTGTGGCTATGCATTCTACAAAGGGAGACGTAAGTCAATTCTCACTTCACCGAATAAATGTTGGTGTGTTGCGTGGGCTAAATCTCAACCCAACTGGACTCCATCTCAGCGGAAAAAGGTAGTGTGGATAGATGAATTCATTTTTCAGGTTTCATATGGAAATATTGGCCGAAAGGTTATTAGGAAGAAGGATGAAGCAAATTATTCATCTTGTTACGAGCGCATGGTTCTTAAACCAAACTCTGTGATGGTGTGGGGTTGCATGGCATCAAATGAGGTTGGCAATTTACATTTATGTACGGGTACGATAAATTCTCCAGACTATACCCATTTGTTTTCTTTTTTCCATTTCCTTTTTTCCTTTTTTGACAGAAAGAGAAAAGAGTAAAAAGAAACCTTGAAATGACAAAGCTTCAGTCAAGGTAGCCATCTCTTTTCTCTTTCTGTCTATTTGCCTTTGGGCAGCGCCGTTTAACCATGATTATTCACGTTTCTCCGTCTCCACCCCGAGGAGGTAAGCGCAGATCTACTGACTTCTTCTTTTCATCAGTTTTGTTTTCTATATATTGTATAGTTCTTGTAAGTGTCCTAATTTTGTTATATATTCAGCATGTTCCTCAAAGTTTTCCTGTTGTTGTATTGTCACGGGGCTGACATTACGCAAAGGTTTATAATATTACTCAAAGCTGACACTACGCAAGAATTTTATAATATATTTCCAGGGCGAATCTTTAAATCGATAGTTTAAATAGTTAGTGTCATTTTAATCGTGACTCTTCAGCTGGATCTCCGTGGCGTCAGCCGCGAGAGATAAGAACTTTTCCTGTTTGTCCCGTCTCTGTGGTGGGGTTTCCAGAGAACCTATTTTTCTCTGTGGTCAAGTGACACACGATCGTATGACTCGCCACGCCACTGCACTCTGTCACCCCCTCCATGTGACATTCCTCCCTCTTTCTTCCTAATTGCATTTAAATGCATAAGACAACGCCTTACCATCTCCACAAATTATTGTAGAGCCTTGTGCAACGACTCCCCTCCCAATGACTTCTCCTACCATGAAGAGCTCCTCAATACATTCAAATATCCACATGGAACCCCCCACCCCTACCAGGGCGTTTTCGGGAAGTTACAAACCAATTCCCCCGCACACCCCTCACGGTTACTTAAACTGGTGACCACCTATCCGAGGGCCCTTGCCGCCTTGCCCTGGCCTTCTCGCCTTCTTCTGCTATGGGGAACTCGCTGGAGACGATGTGACGTGCCCGAGACTGGGTATGTCGGCGACGGGACGCAAGAAGCGACCCTGCGCGGCTTCACGGGGTGCAGCCGACAACAGTTTTGATGACGGTCTGTATTGACGATAATGGGAAGCATATGGAACATTCTAAATGGACCTTGACGTCCTTACGAGTCTTTAGAACATGCTAATGCAATATATTGATCTCTCGCTCCGATAAGGGCATTTAACATAACTATGTAATCACTTGCTCATGGGAGTATCATTATAACTTTTCAATTATAAGTTCTCTTCGAGCTTATGTGCAGATTCAATTATTACACCTTTCTTATAGTTTATATGTGTCAATGTTTATTTAACCAAACGCCAAAAACCTGAATGGAGAACTACTCTAACTATTGCCAAGCGAGTACTCTTAATTATTCATCTGGGGTCTATCCTCTCCCGTCGTTGAGACAAAGACAACACTAAATATATACATAGCAACGACCAACACGACATTGTATATTATTGTTGTAGCGCTATGAACCAACGCGACATGGTAGAGGCGCCAAGGACCAACGTGACATTATTATTTGATCCATATTGTTTGTCGGAATAACCCCTTTCTTTTTAGTCATCCTATATACTTCTCTCATTCTTTAGCATACAGTTCACTGGTCCATAAAATCTGTTCCGCTGTTTCTGTCGCTCTGCCTCATTTACATACGTCTGTATCTTGTTTGCCTATAAGTTGTAAGTAGTTCTTGAAATTACCGTGTCCAAAATTCTACCAACTATGGATTGGTTTCATACCATTTTTTCTCATTGCATATGTGACGTCTTTTATATACTTGTCTATCTTCCTTTATTACTTACTTGCCATCCATTTATCAATTCTGCTATTAAACTTTTTGTTTGCTCTTTTTTTGTCCCTTCTATTTGTTCTTCATTGTTCATGATTGTTTCCCCGGTTCGTATTTTGTTTTTGAATACTATTTTCTGGATGTAGATACGTGTTCCTCACTTGAATCTATGCCTATCAATGCAGCGATTGTTTGGAAGAAAGTGATATATTTTCCAACAAGATTACGCACGGCCACGTATGGCGAAGATAACACAAACATCGCTACGTACGAAACGTGTCCCTATTTTAGAGTGGTCAGCAGCAATTCCGGATCTCTCTCCTATAGAGAATATTTGGAGAATTCTAAAGAGAAGATGACCCAGCCTCGTCCCCACAATATACAACAATTATAGAATTATCAGCAGCAGGAATGGGGAAAAATTCCTACAGACATATTGAGCCGTTTAGTGTCGTCCATACCTATACGTCTTGCTGCGGTAATCCGCCACAAAGTGACGTCACCTCTTGGTAATCGAACCGAACGAACATTTTTGACTTCCGATGTGCAATGGGGTACACTTGCATCGTTCATCATAACTATCTGTTTTGATTCCAACAAACACAAATGTTACAATGTTGTATTCAACATATCAAATGTTAATAAAATATTTATTTTGCATACCTTTTTGTTGTTTCTCAATTCCTCTTTTCGAGTTATTTCAAGTGAACGAACTTCATTGACTTTGATGGTGTAGTTAAAATAGTCTGAAAGATAATAGGCTAACTTTTATTTTTTAAATATGTGTTGAAATAATTTTTAACGATAAATGTCGAAAAAATCGGGGAAAAAAGATGTTTATACTTGCCTACGCTTCCTAAACAGTTAGAGATAGTATGTGTGTGAGTGGCAATATTATTCGCCTCAAAGAATTCAACAAAAAAGTTCACGACAGCATCTGTCTATGAATAAAGATTGACCTAATTTATTGAAATTTTTTGTTAATTATAAAAGTGTTAAAATACTTAAATTTAAGATAGAAATTAAAGAAAAGAAAATTAATAATGATCAAATTGAATGGGATTTTTTGTCTATTTAACGAAGATAAAAATGTCTTTAAATCGTAAAATACCTTTTATATAATACGATGAATAGTTTAGATTTTACAAGCGTTTTAATGAAACGGTGCAGCCGCGCTGCCACCATTGGGAACATTTGACCGCAGCGAGGTTTCCGAAGAGAGGATTTATTCTACGTGAAATACTAAGATAAATAGAGACCGATGTTACATCAGAGTTGGGTTCCCAATTGTGGGCATCGCATAGTGACGTCACGCAATGCCATGATGCTATGTTCTTAAGCTGCAGCAAGTTATAATGGGAAAGGATTTTTTATTTGGACCGACTTGAACATTTACGGACACAAATAAATACGTCAAATTGCTCAATTTTGCCCAGGCAATTGTATACTTCGTACGCCGTTGGAATTTTTACTATTTATCAATGAAAAATTGGACTTTCCGGCTGAGTACATCCTGTCAAACTACTTATCACGAAATAGTGAAATTTAATTTGATCGACGAGTTTGAAGCTCGCGCTTTATTTTTCTAGTGGAAAAATATTTATTGCGTTAAATTATAAAAAAGAAAATAAATGTTGATTACGCATGCGCGTAGGCTCTTCCAACATTTTCAGCAGCGATTTAGTGTGATATTATAAAATAATTTTCTCTTACCTTGGATGCATTGGTGTTATACAATTTCTTGTTAACTAATCTTACTCTTCCTTCGAAGGCGCAGTGGGCAAATTTCATCATACTCAGAGTGGTTGAATAAATGAACTTATTCGGAGGACCACATAGAAAGTACCATGATTAATGAAAACTAAATATCACATTTAAAAAATCTAATCCTAAGACATAAAACTAAAGAATACATAATAAAATATAACCTAAAACTGAACAACATGTAGGAAATGACATACAAATACCCTGTTTCAAATAATAACATAAACATACCCTTCAAATTATTCATTATACAATCACAAGACATGACATAAAAATACTCAGAAAACCATTCATTATAGAAGCACTAGAAATGATTGAAAACTGATTGTATTAGGAAACCTGGCCAGGAATTATCGTATCTGTCTGCAATTATAACGTTCACACTTTAATAATGAGAGCTTTCAATTATGGTAACGATACCGAAAAATTCCCCCTGAAGACTAAAGGGATCCAGCAAGTACAGGTCTCCATCCTTAGGCGATGCAGTAGTTAAACATTGTGGTTACGATCTTGCAAATAGCATTTCCTCTCAGATATGCCATCGGGCTGGAGTAGTCTTATGCGTATAATTTAAGAATACTTCTCAGTCCTTTAACGGGAATGATGATGCGTATGATTTCGTTGCCGCGACCGCAACCACGTTAAAGTACATATTCAATGCATGTCACACCGTCCGCGCTCTGAGAGGTGAAAAAAACACAGTAAATCCATATCTCCATTGACCACTTCACTGCCACAACGAATTGGATTTAGAATGATAACTATCGGTCAGGTGAAAATGGCGACGAGACCAGACGTGAAATAGTTTCCACTCTTCATCTTTATAAAGATCATATAGCTAATTCGGATTCAGAACATCATAATACACATCTTACAACCATTTTTAGTAGATTTGGACAGTTATATCTGGTGCTGAACCCTCCGAAAGTAAGATTTTCTGTATTTTTCTGATTTAAAGGTGGTTTTTGTGTTTTAAAAGAAAATTGAGGGTGATGGAGCAATTCTGGTTTCATATTCGTATTCAGAGCTTCAATATACATAAGGGTACATAGGTCTAGTCTTTGGTTCAGACCACTTTTTATTTTTTATGTAACTATGTAATCAATATTAAAAATAAACAGCTATACTGTGAAAACTTTCTTGTAAGTTTTATTATTTTCAAAATAAATGATTTATTAACAATTCATATTCATATTATTATCATACAATTCATATATCAACCACAATATTCCGCAGTAATTGGAATTTTTAATTCTCTTAACTTACTGTTTTTCTCAACCTATCACAACTCCTCAAATAAAGTAATAATTGGAACTTGGTTTTCAGTTATTTGTTTAACTTTTAAGTTACCATTATGCTTCATTTACCTATGTATCTATTTCACCAAGTCACCATAATGTGATGAATTTTATGTTCAGTAAGAATAACAATAAGATGACATTGAGTCAGAATTGTCAATAAATTATATATTTATTTGTATTAAAAAATATATCTACAAATAGTTGAAGGGGCGAGTGGATGAAGGAGGTAAGTAACTTTTTTTTTCAAATTGAATTATTTTCAGGTATGAAAAAGGTGTGCGTTGGCCTGTATTTTGATAATTGAAACACCTCTAGGAGCATTATTATGCTAGATACTACTGTAATGAAGGAGGTATGTGACAATAACAATTATGTCTCTGGCGGATAAAGGAGGTATGTAATGTAAAATACCATAAACCTCCCTCTTTCCCTAGTTCAAAGAATCAACAAAGTAATATACCTCCTTTATCTAGCAAACAGTTGCTTTCGACTTGGTGATTTGTGAAGTATGGATAGCAAAATAACAAATAACCCCTTTTTCACAGTGCAGAAAACCAGCTCTATTAAGCTGGAACAATCTTTATAACACAATCAAATAAAACTAGTTCCAACATATAGCACTATTTAATAACTCATTATTTACCCAGAAATAAAATTTCTAACAATCAGCTTGTTGTGAGAGCGAGTTTAATAAGGTTAAAATTATTATTTTCAAGAACAAGAAAAACATACGGACCGACCTTTTTCTCCAAAGTCACATGAAATAGTTATCCGGTAAGTTTAAGGTAGCTGAAGCCAGTAGTCAAAAAGTAGAAGCAATGCAAACCAATGAAGACATCCAATGTTTACCAGGGGATCAACGATGAAGTTATTACAGATAATGAAGGAAGAATGGTAACTGTCAGTAATATTCAATGTCTGGCTTGTAGGAATGGAGATTTACTTTCAGGGTCACATATTTTCATCATATGTAGTAAGGCAGTTCACATATTTGATAACTGTTCATTTCCTTACGGAAACAGAGAAGAAGGTTATGGACAAAAGAGAGTTTGCAAGTTATCCAAAGGAAGTTCTTCAGCTGACATTATCTTGAATATGAGAGAAGTGGAGAATTGGAGGGGAGTTAATGATAGTGCTAAAGACAGTTTATATTTAGGGAAGAATATCGAGTTAATAAAAAATTCGCTTCAGAGAGAAAATCACAAGAAACTGTTCGTATTGAAGAATGGCAATAACTTGTCGATTCAAGAGTATAAAATCGGCAAAGAATATAATGCTTGCCGAAACTCATGTGCTTTTTACAGCCTAAGTCAAGCTATATTTGTTACTACCGTTGAGAAGAAGGTTTTTCAGGACAAGGTAAATAATTAATTTCTATTTCCATCACAAAGAACGGTAAACAACTTCTTATTGTTCAAAGGATGCATATTATTTACAAAGAAAAAACAATTTATTTAACATTCGAAGTAGAAATATTTTCCGTTGCTTAATGATATATTTAGTACGTATCAACAACTTTTCAATGAAACTATGTGTATTCTACTACAAAAATGTTAGTAATTTGAAATTTTGAAAATTGAAAAGGATATACCATATTTGACAATTAGTGCTACATTTCACTAATACTGTATTCATTGTTATTACAATTACAAATCACTGCAATAGAGGAGGATTCTTTTTTTGATTTTATATATTTTTATGATTTATTTTTCAATACTTATTGAAGAAAGGTGTACCACCCGGAACGTATCTAAAACGCATGAAATTATTAATGAAATTCGTTCCAAAACATCAGGTTTCTAAGGAAACGTATGTTCCTCAATGTGAGACCAGCGCAATGGGTCTTCTGCAGAAACTACTTGCCCAGAATGGTGGTATGATAGAAGTTTCTGTTTGTAGTAAAAACTACAATGAATGAGTGAACAAAGTTGGAAAAATTTCTATCAATCACGAACATCTAGCAAAAAAAAAGGCATCGAAATTGATTTCAAAAGAAATTAAATTGAAAACGATAAGCAAATGTGATTCACAAAATTGTGATGGTCTCAGTTGAAGATAACTGATATAGGTTAGTATCAAGCAGGTAACGTACTTATAAAGGATGTCCCAGACCACCTGAAAACTCACTGAAACTATTTTACCGAAAACAATCCATTTTCAGATTATTTACCGTAAATGTGAGAAAGTTGAGAGAAGACACACCATTCTAGCTACAAAAATCTTATATTGTGAATTTTTAGTGGTCTTCTGGTGTAAATTTAGTACATAATTAGTATAAATTTATTGCAAAATTTTACGTTTCCACATTGGAGTTATATGTGCAATGAAATGTTTTGATTTTATTCGGAGATGAAATAAACATTTTCTATAAAATGATCCACATACCGATTATGAAAGTTATGAACTCATATTTGATACTACGAACTGTCCGTTTATTTTATTTGGTTATCACCAATTCAACAAGATAATATTTCATACCAATATTTCTTTATAATGTTATGAAATATTACACATTCAGATTTATATACAATTGTTCCAGACCCAAGACTTGTAAAACGCTTAGAAACAATTTTGCAGAAATATAATATTCTCTCTCTTTAAATGGCGTTCATAAACCAAAACTACGTAGAGGACAGAAAGGGATGATACATCTTCAAAATTTTGAACAAAAAACCTTCAATTTTTATAAAGGAATTTATGTTTAAAACACCAGTGTTGTAAACATAAGTATAGTTGGTCTCGAAGAGACTACACTCCTCATATGAGGCGACCTCAGAGGTCCTTGGGTCTCGCAAGTTGGATGAGGATGGAAGACGGGCCCGGGAGGCGAATGGGATGGCTCAATCGGTAAGCGCATGAGCGCGGTAAGCGCATGAGCGCGGTAAGCGCATGAGCGCGCTAAGCTCAAGGTCCCGAGTTCAAATCTCGGTTTCGTCTCCCATTTTCATTCAACATAATATAATTAATCTGTTACCTGGCGGTGAGATTCGCCGCAATCTAAGAGATTTCTATGTGTTCGTTTGTGACTTTTTTACCTGAAGATAAGTTAACACAATCAGTATAAATGAATAGTTAGGAACAAATGCACCTTCCATTTAATTACCCTAGCACAATCAGATAAATATTTAACAAATTAAAAGATTATTGTTTGTATATTGTTGACAATAATTTTTAAAATCGTATCTATTGCCATTTTTTTCTGTAACGCTTTGAAGTATAATAGATATTCAGTACGTCTCGGATTCAATGCCATCACACAGTTGTTTATACAGTTTTTAGTTATTTAACAAGTATTTTTAATATAAAAAATTATTATTTAATTGTTATTATATTTTGTGTTTATATTCTTTATTTTTGTTTGATTTGAACCATTTTTAACGATGTGGCTAATCTTTTAAAATTTTTCACTGGTATATACGGAAAAAATTGTTTATATAATTGTTATTGATAAAAAGTTGTTATTATTTTTGCGTTATTAAGTAGTAAATAATTCAACCCTAAATATTAGTTTGATGAATTACTTTTTATAACTAGTTTAAGGAAAAGTTTTGTCAGCCTAAGAAGAAAGCTGACGCAACCTTTTTTTTAAAAAAGGGAACTTGTTAGAAATTTTATTTCTAGCTAATTAATGAGTCATTAAATAGTACTATATGTTGGCACTAGTTTCATTTGATTGTGTTATAAAGATTGTTACAGCCTAATAGAGCTCAGAAATCCTGGTGTATTACCTACCGTATTGGCCTGAATATAATACGAACCCTAATATTGCGCGATCCTTAGCACTTTGAAGGAAAAATCACAAAGAGGAAATAACTATTTTATTTTACTTTTTTAATTACAACTTTAGTCCTGACTCATGAACAATGCATACACGTTTTATTTAAAACTTTTTTTCTAAACTTGGTCAATATTTTTCTACCCATCCTCGAATGGTAAATGTTGAGAAATGACAAATAGTAGAGGGGCCTTGGCGTAAGAGTTACCGAGACCAGAAACACTGGCTACCACAATATCGTGATCGGAACACAACGCGCGTGGGTGTAAGACGACTTCCTGCGAGACAACTATGCTGCATCGTAATATTCTTGAAACACAGTGAATTCTCGATTAGTGATTATCAATAGATGCGCTAAAATGCTTGTTGAGGCGCACAATACCCAACTAATTGTTGCTAATCTTGAAGTACTCGAAATAGTGCGAATACAACTTTGGAAGGTACTACATATTTGGAAAAGCTATATTAGGGTCTGTGCGGTATTTCCTTCATGTACTCAACAGCTGTTTCAGAGAGAGGTGGGAAGGAAAGTCTGTGTTTAAGACGTTTTTAAGTCTGAGTTTTTTAAAACTAGTACTGATAGAAATAAGATTTGAAATGATTTCTAGGGAATAATTAATGTTAAACTGAGTTCTTAATTCGGTTAGTTTTGCTGAATTTAATATAACTATTGAGACTGAATCAATTAATCATTTGAAGAGACTCCTGCTCAGGTCAAAATAAAAAATGTCTTAATGATTTGTTTATATCAATTTTACGCACCAAACCCGAATTCGGCCATTGGGCGAAAAAAAGAAACGACCAAAATTAGTTTTGGCAGATGCGTTTCTGTCAGAACTAGTTTTGAACGTTTTCACAACAATGAAGTTTCGTCACAATAATAAAGCGGATATAATTTCTAAAGTTTTTATTATAGCTAACGTGTTAATTTCCATGCATGAGACATTTATGCAAGTGTCCCATTTCCACTATGTGGTGTTTGTAATACTCAGATTAATGGAAAATTTATATTTCTATGAATTATGTCCTCTATTTTAAAATTAAGCTTTTTATGAACTCAGATGGAATATTAATGAAACAATAATATAGTTCTATAAATTAATTTCTTCCTTAATTTTTATCTGACTACATATTTAGCATTGGACGGTGCACTATAAATCTCGACTGCCTGAAGCAATTTGAACGAAACTTGGTACACCGATGACTCACTATCTGGCTAAAAACCACAAAATTGTGTTGGTAACACATTACTTGCACCCCTAGGGAGGGGTGGGAAGGGATTTATATTTTAAAATAATCTAAAACTAGCGATATTGGTAATGACTATATTTTTTAGGATGCTGAAGTTAAGAGTAACATTTGTCATGCCGCTTAATCTATGAACGAATGTACACCCTTCGTCTAGGGAGTGAGAGGAAGAAAATATAAAAATAATCGGAAATGACCGCTGTTGGTGTTGGGTCCATAGTTATCGGGACCGCTTAAACTTGTACTAACATTCCCGATGTCAATCATGTCCACGATCAATCCTTATATATCCCTACGGAAGGGGGTGCCATTTTAAAGTTATTGAAAATGATATTGAAGTGCCCCATTCTCAATTTTTGACATCACTGAGCCTAATAATGATATTCTGATACAGTGTAAGTTAAAATTCAGCTTGTGTAGAAAGATACTCCTTGCATCCCCACGGGATGGGGTGTGAAGAGGATGAAATTTAAAAATAAGCTGTTATGACTGATATTGGTGTANGAAATGACTGATATTGGTGTTGAATACATTACTTTCGTGGTCACTGAAATGAATAGTGACATCCCCGATTTCGTATAAGTCCATGATCATCCCCCATTCACCTCCATCAACACTACGGAAGAAAATATCGATAAAAATAGTGATAATGACAAATTCACAGTTTTTGGCGTCGCTGAGCGAAAAGGTGTCACCCCTGATATCGTTTGTCTTTATTCAGTCCCCATGGAAAACACACACTCCTTTATCCCCTAAAGAGAGTGGTAACGACATGAAAAACGAACGATTTGCGTCAAACAAACAGTTTTCATGGTTGCTGAGGTGAATAATTGATCAGCCAATGCTATTTAAATAACATGGAGGTACGGGAACCTTGGAGTTGATGGTGAGAAGGGAGAGACGTAAAAATAATGGGGAATGACCTGTATTAGAGTCAAAACCATCGTCTCCGGGGTTGCAGAGAAGAACTATTAAAATGAAAAGGGAGGGTGGGAATGATGTAACACGTAAAATTATAAAAAATGATCGATGGAAGTGTCGGGGTGGCTGAGACGAATTATTTTAATTAAGAGGATAGAAAACAGCGGGGCACGTCAAAACTGTCCAAAATGTCCAATATTCCGTAGTTTTCGAGGCCGCTGAGATGAGGAATGACATTCTCAGAGACGTTTGAGACCATGAACAACACCTATAACACCGTTCCACCGTTCGGGAAATTATCGAAAATAATATATCAGAGAATAATCCACATTTTTTAAGGTCGCTGAGTTGAATGGTGACATCCTGATATCGTGCAGGTCTAAATTCATCTCCCATGAGAAATGGCATCCCTTCCACCCCTAAGTCAGAAAAAAAGAGAGATGGAAAGATGGTGGCATGATGCAAAAATGAATATGATTGATTTGTATTCATTCTGGAATTTTGAATGTGAAACATTATCCTACCAATGCCGTTATGATGAAGTTCCAACCAAATGATATGTTTGACACCCCTCTAGGTGGGGATGGAAAGAACGTGACGAGCAAAAAGAATCGGAAACGATCGATATATGTGTGGTATCCATAGTTGTCGGAGTTATTATACTACTCTGGATAATAATGATACTCGGGATGCTGTTAAGTTTCTGACTCGGACCAACAAATAAATCAATCTAATCTTTCAATAAAATAAACGGAAAAGAAACTTTTTCTAAAACAAGTTTTTATTACCAAAGTGCAGTGCTAAAAAATAAAAATTGAAAATGAAAGAAGTAAAAAACTATAAAAAATATCCATCCTTTGTCACTCATTATTAGAGCAAAAGCTTAGAAGATGCATAAACATTGACATTTTTAAAATATGAAATATTAATTTAAAAATCAACGGGGTCGAGCGTCGTAAATACTAATACAACTTAAAAATTTCTGAAAAAATCTTCAGTATTTAAAATTTTTCATTGCATTCCCTTCCTAAAAGGTAATAGAGGAATTTGGTGCCATCGGAAATATTACTACTGGTTTCAGAGGCACCTAAAACTACAATCTCAAAACTAATAGCGGCCATTTTCGATAATTGTTACATTTTATTCCTTTCTCACTCCCTATTCAGTGGGTTTATATCCCTCGTGGAGTGTGACCGTGGGCGTAAGTTGCATTGACAGTGTCAATGCAATTCAGCGGTACCGAAAAGGATGTATTCCATACCAATATCGGTCGTTCTTTATTATTTTAACTTGCCACCGTGTTTCCACCTTTTTTCGTATGAGTGCTAGGAGCATATTATCTCCCCTGAGGATCAATATTGAACTTATTGGGGTTGGGTCCTTATCCATCTCTACGGAACCGAAAACTATAGTTTCCAATCAAATAACTTTTTCAATTATTTTTACATGCTAACCCCTTCCCACCCCATCCCGGGAAGTGCCAAGGTTGTCTTATCCACACGGTTCTTGTTGTCAGATAGTCAGTCATCGTTTATCAAGTTTGGTTCAAATTGCTCCAAACATTCTGGTGATATGGATGATCACATACATACCCCAATTTCAACCCGCTTATGGATAGATTTTCGTAAAATAGTACCATAATCATCTATTGTCTTGCAAGCTACACATATCTGGAAAATTACAGCTCGATTGGAAACTTGGACGTGGCCGAAAAATAAAATTACGAATTTGGAAACTAAAGGACATTATAAATACACACATTCCCCCATTTCACTCTCTTAGGGTAGATTTTCCTAAAATGGTACCATAATCTATTGTCATACAAACTACCTACACACATACATCACTCAGTTGTGCATCGTGTCCGATGATTCTTGTCCTCGCAGCATTTGCTTGCAGACGATATTTCGTTGGTGAGAGATTAGCCCCTCTTTGCTTCTACATCTTCTTCCACAGGCGGTGCATAACAGTGGATCAGCTGTTGTAGGTTGTTGCTGTGGTGGTGGAACTGCCTGAGCGTGAGGTGGTTGCGTTGTTTGAGTTGGAGGTGGCTGTTTTCTTATTTTAGTAGGCTGTATGGTAGGTGTAACCAGGTTAGGATGTTTATGCCTCATGTGACAGGTGTATCCCGACCTAGTGGAGAAGCGGTTGTTACACACTGCACAGTTTAAGTTGTGATTAGCGGATGTTTGTGCCAATAGACCTGGGTCTTTCTTGGGTTTTTGTGATAGATGAGAGTTTACATATTGCTTGCTAGTTATTCCTTCTCTTTGGAAATCGCAGAGTGGCCACTTCCATTTCTCCTGGTGCCTCGCGGTTTGCTTTATCTCTTCTCGTGTTAGAAGTCTGCGATGTGCATCTTCCATTGCCGTACAAATGTGTCTTCTCCATTCTCCTCGTTTCTCGGCTATTTTCCTCCATTGGTCTGTAGCGATGTTGGCTTCTTTTAAATCTTCTTTGACCAGGTCCGTCCACCTTGCATGAGGTTTTCTTACACACACATTCATGCTTACAAACATCTAAAGAAGCAAGTAAAATAAAATCTTGCAATACACTCGGGATAAATACTTTTATACCAATCGAAACATAAAAACATTTAAAAGCGCGTATTTACCATTTTCTCTTATGCCTCTTATACGAAAGAGACATTTAATCCGTACTAAATACTAATACTAATACTACTACTAATAATAATAATAATAAAGAATTGGCATCGAGTATAAGAAGTTTAATTATTGTTGAGTAAACAAAACTAGTTTTGGACGATTCTCTTTTGCCAGAAAAAAAACTAGTATTGAGCTCTTCGAAAACGCTCAAAACTAGTTCTGGCAAAACCGCATCAGCCAAAACTAGTTTTGGTCGTTTTTTCCGTCCAATGGCCGAATTGGAGTTTTGTGCTTAACATCAATATCTTGTACAAAAAAGTCAATTTAAGACAATCGATCACAAGCTCCCAGAATTAGCGTATTCGTACTTGGACTCGGATCGGGATTTTGACCGAATAGAGAAAAATTTAAGAAAACATCAGTCTATTTGTTCTCCTCAACAATGTCATGAAATCATCGTCTCTTCTGGTAGAAAAAAATATACTTATTGTTATGGAACACCATTTCAGGGATGCTGAGGATCTTCCTAAAACAGATGAAACTTTTGAACAGAAAAAGAGATCTCCTGAATGAAAAAGTACATTTCTGAGATGGAATTAAATGGATTCGTTTGGACACTTTCGAGTCATACCTTTTCAAGGAGAACTTGGGTTGTTATACTCCCTTTAGAGAGGTAATTATTCATAAAAATTTGAAAATATAAACTCTTACCGATGACTTCGACATCCTAAGACTCTGAGAAAAACTGGCTTGTTGTGCAAGGAAACATTTGAAAACCTTAAGGAATAGCTGCGCTTTATTCCCGACGAACACAAGTAGTTCTATGGGAAGGGTTTTCTTGAAAATTGGGTATAATGAGATAATATGAATAATTGAAAGCTTCTCGTGTAATACAAACAATTACTTTTATTAATATAAGAACAATGTTCTACTTGTGTCATTTTAGAATAATATGCAAGATATGTTATATAATGGAATAACATTACTTTTTAATGTACAAACAATACTTATGTATATATAAACTTTACGTATATAAAAATTACCTGGTCATAACCCCATACATTTCATAAAATGATAAGAATACTAACTTTGCGAGTGGAGAAGGTGGTATGCACCTACAATATATATTTTGTTTTGATTTTTAAAACTGATTTTACACGGATTAAAGTTCTCTGTATAAAATATAGTAAGGTATATGATCACGTTGCCTTATTTTATAATGATACGAAATAGAAGTCAGTTTACTTAAATGAAACACGTCCACCATAATTCTTCTAGTATTTGAACCGGATCCGCCGGCGGACCTAGTCATTGTGTGACGTCATTCACAGTAGAGGACGAATTTCGTACCGCTTGATGATAATACCTTGTCTCCTCGTAGTATCATGTAGAAACCCCATGGATGGAGTGGGAACGGAGAGTCAAAAAAAAATATTTAATCGAAAAGATGCGTATAATTGATAGATTTTGGGACCTATCAGGTAAACAATGACACGATGTCGTATAAGTACGTACAAGTTCAGCACATAGAGGGGTTAAATATCCCTAATCAAGGGTTAAGTGGTGAGCTAGGCTAATGGAATACGTTTCGATTGGTTTGTTTCCCTCACAGACAGCTTTACATTGCATGCTCAAGAGTAATTTTATCAAAAGATTTATTTATTCTTTCTGCTGGATGTGAAACTCTAAATGGTATAATATATAAAAATGAGTTTATATTAAATTTATATTTTTGTATTTGTTTATTACATTCGTATGCTGCTACTATTTTACGTTGAAAATATTACTTTTTTATTCGAAAGGTTTGAGGTACGTCTAATGTAACGGAGGAAAGAGACCTGTTCAGAAACATCAAAAAGTTGATAGGAACCTTTTTTACTTTCCTCATCGCAGCATAATTATGACACTCTTCAAACATGTTATCTAGCTGGGAATAAAAATTACTTCCAATCTTTTCCATGTAGTCATACATAAGAGTTTATTTTTAAAAATTCATCTTCTCTCCTTCCACACGAAACTGTTTTCCCCTGAAAAAATCATGTATGAAAGACAACGGGAACAATCTCGAAAACCAGGAACCGCTCAATCCTTCGCAATTATTCAAAACATCAAACACGGTGGCCAGCTTACTCGATTATCATATGTACACCCTCAAAGACGTGCCCCTGCATTATTTAAAGGAACAGACCAAAGTCCAACAGTTTTTTTTAGGGGAAGTCAAAGCCTGTCTGCGTCATACGTCCATTCTTTCAAACCACCCATGATCCCCTTCTCGTAACTCCACCAACTTGGGTTACCGCAGGGATCACGGTTAGGTCAAAAAAAATTACGCATTCTTTCCTACCTCTCACTCCCTCTACTTTAGTGTGCTTTTGTTTCTTTCCCATGTTTCTGTGCCTTCAGTCCACCACAGTTTCGTCTCCTGTGGGCATTATTGGGTTTACGTACGTAATCAGTGACCGGACCGTGGAAATTGCATTTTTCCCTCAGTGTATACCGGCACGAAAGCGGATGCTCTTCCACCGTTACCAGATTCGCTGCCACCTCCGGAGGTTGACTGCCCGTTATTTCTCATGGGAGAATGTTTTGACGATGTAGTCAGTTTGTTGACGAGAGAAGTAAAGGACCCTGAGAAGAGATTAGCACACATTGCTTAAATAAAGTATTTACTCTGATGTTTCCTCACTGCAGAACTTCAAATATACCATCCATTGTGTGATACACAATTTATATCATACGAAAAATCTATTTGTTTGAATACTGTAATAGTTTGAATACTAAAAGTTTGAATACTGACTTATTTCACTACAGTAGAAGACTATCATAGACATATATGATTGAATATTGTACACATTTTTCAATAGCTTATAATAAGAATAAATTATTAGTTTGCCAGTGAGCAATGCTCGGTGGCAGATAGAAAATAATACATACATAATAAAATAATATTAAGTTAAAAAAATCATCAATATCTATAAAATTATCTATAAAATACACACACAAACGGAATAAAATGCTTAGAAAATTATTACACATGGTACATCGAAAAATAAATTATGTACATGAGGCTCATATATGCGTATATTCACATACATACACAAACACATTTTCGCATACAAACAGTTAAAGAAACACACTCGTACGTACAAACACTCTCAATATAAACACATATGTCATTACTCCTCATATATCCTTTGCGTAAAAGTAATTGCTATAACATAAATAAAACAAATTATTAACTATAAAAAATAAAACAAAAAATAAGTTACTGAGAGCAATCATGTACACTTCACTACTCATCACTACACATTACTACATTCACTCTGAGCATTTTCTATACCCTTAGACTCCAATCACATCAGTACACTTCACTGCACTGCAAATATGTTCCTATTTCAACGGAGCAAGAAGATGGTTGCGGAAACATTTTACTCTTTTTGGTAAGTTCGAAGTGTAACTGCAGGTAAGTTATTCCAGTCTACAATAGTTCTATTCACAAAGGAGTATATACCAATATCTGTTTTCTGTTTCCTACATTTTATTTTACGCTTGTGGTCGCCGCAACTAATGTCACTCGGGTTGTGTAGCCTAGCGTTCACTGATTTCCAAGCAGGTTCTGCCATGTAGGCTTTAAAAAGGGCACAAAGATGCGGTAACTTTCTTTGATTGGAAAGTGTGCCCCACTATAAATTAATATTACGAGTGTTGTCCCTAACAAAATTCTCGGCCTTTCTTTGTATCAGATCTAATTCATTAATCTGACCCTGTCTATACGGATACCAGCAAGCGGCTCCGTACTTAGAACTAATGGTCCGTATAGGTCGAACTAATGATGTGTATGTCAAGCATTTAGATTTCGAGTTCCCTTATCTAAGTACGCGCCTTACGAAGTTCAGCGCTCTCCAAGTTTTCTGCGTAGTGTATTTAAAATGTTCTGTCCAATTTAAGTCACGATAAATTATAACAACTTAGGTGTTATTTACAACTTCAACTTCAGGAATAATCTCATGATTTAATGAATAGTCCAGAGCAGATTTTTTTTTTGATCTGGAAAAACATAAAGATTTATTTTTTAGAGGGTTTATTTTCATAGTATTCGTCTCAGCCCATTCTCACAATTCGTTTAGATCGCTCTGTAACATATTTCGGTCTCTGTCTTCTTTAATATTCCGATATATAATACAGTCATCTGAAAATAAACGCACTATCGAATTAACGTTGCCTGATATATTGTTAATTTATGAAAGGAAAAGAAGTGGACCGAAAACGCTTCCCTGTGGTACTTCCGATGTCACCGCGATTTCTTTAGAGGAGCACCCATCTATTCTAACTTGTTGTGAGCGATTCCGGAGAAATTCACAAATCCATTTGACAACACGCGGATCTATTNTCGCAATTTTTGCAAAAAGTCGATCATGTGGCACTAAATCAAACTTTTTATAGATCAATAACTATTGCATCAGTTTTCCCTCCCTCGTCAAGTGATTCAGCCAAGCCCTGGCAAACGGAAATACGTTGGCTTTCACGTGAGTACCCGGATCTAAAACCATGTTGTGCGGGGTGTAAAAAATTATTTTTCAAATAATCTGCAATAATATGTTCCATCTGCTTACATACTACAGAGGCTAAGATAATTGGTCGATAATTACTAACTAAAGAGCGATCACCTACTTTGTGAATTGATATCATGGTAGCCTTTTTCCAGTCCCGTGTTAATGAATTATTTAATGTAGTATCAAAAAACTTGGCTAGGTATGGAATCATGGCTTTCCCGCCGAGTTTTAGTAAATCTACTGGAATTTTGTCGAGACCGATTGATTTTTTATTCTTTATCTTAGAGATTTACTGTCGCAGCATTCGTATTTAGAACAAAAGTATTTACATGGGAATTATTTGTAAAATTTAAACTATCGTAAATAGAGGAAATGCCAAAAACCGACGAGTAATAAAAATTGAAAACATTGGCCTTATCCTGAGGTTCTGTGTAGGTTACAACTTTGTTTATATATATTTTGTTTGTTTGTTTGGGGCTTTAGGGCTCGTCAACATCGAGGTCATTAGAGCCCAGTTGTTTATAATAGCGGGTGTACTTTATTTATTCCCTTCCGTCTTTTCAGGTACCTATAAAATTGCGACCAACAGTTGTCTTTATTTTGGAAAATTTTCTGTAGAACATACTCCTGAGCATTTTTCTTTGCTATAACTAAATGTTAAAGAGAAATTTGTAATTATTTTGGTTGTCAGTCACTTTCTTTCGATTTTATATGCTTTTCTTACTTTGGCTTTCAAACGTCTAATGTAATTATTATCGTATTCAGAGTCAGGATTGTTTTTTAATTTTATATGGAGAACAAATTTTTCAATGCTCTTAAATATTCTATTCCAAAGGTTTAAACAAATTTCATCCACGGAACTTCCTGTACCAGCCCATATCGCGCAATTTTGACGTAGAAAAAAAACTGAAAATCTGATACGTTTGTTTTATTATATTGATAAATTATTCTTTCCTGTGGTCTAGATATTTGAGAATTAACCCAGTGGACTTCTACCTTAACTGCGCGGTGGTCACTTATACCGTCTACAGTGTCGCAAGAGATAAGTTCATCCTCCGGTCGCACGAGGAAAACATCGAGGATTGCTTCCCCTCTTGTCGGTTGCTTCACTATCTGACAGTAGCCAAAGTCCCAAACAAGATTGTTTACTAATGAATGCGCATTGCTAATGCTATCTGAGTCACCCTCCCAATCAACATGCAGTAAGTTACGGTCCCCACCGATAATGCTATTTCTAGTTATATTTGATTATGATTAATTATTATATCCAAAAATATTAATTTAGACACGATCAAAAAAATTACCATCCTAAAAAAAATAAAGAAAATAGAAAAATAAAACGTTTTTACAATAAAACTACTGAACAGCAAAATAGGAGACAGCTTCTTTCGAGGAGTTTCAATTGAGTTTCAATTGAATTAATATTTTTAGTTGAAAATGATGAAGTATTTTTTCTTATTTTAATTTATAAGTCATGTTTCAATTTCTTTGTTATCGTCAACTTATCCAAAGTTAGCGATTATTACAAATAAAATTATTCATTAAATAATGCCAATACCATTATGAATATTCGAACGCTAATGAAATGTCCCCACAACCACCTTGGCTATCCGAATATATTGATTACAACACAACCAAAAAAGCCACAACAGAAACTTTACGAAACTTCAAATTTTCCCAATATTATTGAGTTTTATTAAAACCGTCACTTCTTTTCTAAAATTTTGAAATAAGTTTTTTTTACCTAATGAGATTTTGATTCAATGTAAAGAAAAATAGATGAAATATATTTAAGCGCTTGCCTATCTTTCAATACTGTGTCCTAAATTAAGTTAACATAGCCGAACGCAATTGGATAAAACTTCTGGTAGAGTTTTATCAGAAATGGACAGGTTGAAACCTTAATAATGTATAATTAGTGCGGATAGAATCTATGAATCGTTTATAATTTAATGTGAAAACATCTGTGATATTACCAAACAGTACATCAATGGAGATTACGAACATGTGAGATGAAGCTGTCGATAAAAAATTGTACTCTAATTAAAGTGGTGGGCTAATTTAAAAGTGAAGAAATCTACAACGACTGGAAATCTATTCCAATAACAAAGTACAGAAAAATATGTAAAAACGAACGTGTATATTATGTAAAACATTTCTGTTTGTAGGTGTATGGTATGTACCTTCTTTTCATTTTTTAACACAATTTAAAAAAAAAATATTTTCGTATAATTTTTTAATGCGACCGTTTTAATAAAGTAAGAATATTGCTTTTATTTACAAGTGATTCACAAACAACGAAGTCTGCTCTACTATTTCTACACAACTACAGAGACGATAACGGAAAATTAATACTGGAACAAAAGTAAAAAGGTAGGGATATTATATATATATATATAT
>NNCF01130793.1:391825-433634 GCA_002313205.1 Laupala kohalensis | reverse complement strand
AATAGCGTCGGGATCGAAAAGAACAAGAGGTGACCAAGGGAGGTCAGAAAAGAGAAAGGAAGGAGCATGGCACAAGTAAGTGGAAGTAATGCCAGACTCAGCTCGGGGCCCCGTGTTCGCCAAACACGTACTTACTAGATGTAAGTCCCCTGGGGGGTCGAGGATGTTTGTAATGAATAAGTTATCTAATTTGCAAAGTGGTAATCATTAGTCAATATAAAGGTTGTGTTGCCAATATGGAATTTGTATTTTTTGTAATAAATTGTTCTTTATTGTTCCAAAAGTCTGTTGATATCTTTCATTAATTTATTTTAAGCCTGTAAGTGCAAAAGTAATCATTCAGGTTTATGGCGCTCAACTTTTTATTTATCACGAGTATAAGGATTATAGTAAATGCTTCACATCACAGCATTTATAACATTGAAATACTCGTAGAAGTGTTGGTAGGAGCTAGGAGTGCGAGCGATTGACTTGCTGATCGTAATTTGAGCTACTACGGAGGAGCGCACGAGTAAGGCATGTCAGTTCGGGGACTTATATATATTTATATTTATATAAGTCTGGAAATGCTAATGTTCGTGATTTGGGAACAATAGGTAAATAGTTCTTTGAGAAAACCAGAGATTATTTAAAGTTTTATGTTCACCTGAAATCAGTATATAGTAAAATAAAACTTATATAATTTCCAATCACGTCGATATTTCTTTCTTACATTAACATAAATTTATAAAATCTAATATAAAATATGAATATTTAGATATTTGCTTTTTCCAATATACAAACCCTTTAATGAATCTTAATTTCAGATTATTCCACCAAGTTTAATAATCTGTAAATATGTTAATATAAAATTTTTCACGTCACTCACAAATGGAAATGTATGCGTTTCTGGTGGAAACTCCAAGTGCCTAAAATAAAGTCATCATCCATAGGCGTCGGCAATGGTGGCGAGTAGATGAATACTGTTTCTGTGGAGGTATATAATCATTATAAAAGAATGAAAAATTGAATGAAGCAATGGAGAAGAGATCAAAGATGACTCTGAGATGAGCTAAAATCATTATATATTAAGAATATTTATTTTATATTTTGCTGTTCTACACTGTCTTCATTTATTTTGAAAACATATATTCTTCCAAAAAAAACTGCCTCTGTTCTCAAAGGAGAAAGTAAGGTAAAAGCGATGAAAAAGTGAAAGGTTCAAGAAGAAGATGTAGAGAAAACGACCTGCATTTCTGCGGAATCGAAATAAATACCATGTAATCCCAGAAATGAGGTTAAACTCTCTAACGGTGGACAATAACAAACTGTCTTTTTCGGTCTAACCAATTGTAAATAAAAAATAAAATGTTCTCGTTGGTTTTCCACTTTTTGTATCGCATTTTTCTACGCCCAGGTTAAGTGGTCACTGACGTCGCGTATCTGTATCTGCAGAACAGGTCACGGGGGGCGAGTCCCGTGCCCATGGTATGGCAGACTGTGTTCTTATGACCCTTCGGGGAAGTCCCGCCATGCCACTGCCAAAAGTCGGCGTTCTCCGTAGGTTTATAGAGACTTATCAAGGCGCAAACGGAGCGAATTCAGGGGATTCTGTTGCAGGGAGGAAAGACACGCAAGAAAATAGTACGCCACTAGTTTGTTTGAGGCACAGGTAAACGGAAGTTGGGAAATGTCGGGTTTACATTTTGGAACCGAAAGTAACATAAATATTCTTCAAGATTACATGAATAATGTGCATGGGTAATACTTTTTTTAAGAACACAATTCTCTTAAAAAACAACTTATTGGTTGTGCCAATGGGTTCCTATTTTGAAGAGTCTTTTTCTATAACGAATTGGATGCCGTTTTTTTACAAACCCCTAATAATTAGTGATTTGTAAACAAAGCCAAAAAGAAGAGACTGTAATTGTTTATTGTTACATTTTTCTAATGCATTATTGTCAGTGGGAGGTCAGAAAACATGATTTTCCTACTGCCAATAAATATAGATCAAGGAGAGAATTTTGATTAGTTTAATTCTTTGGAATTGGTGAACAATTTCAGTTGTCTACTACCATAGTAGTTCAATGCAAAAATCAAATTTTTGGCACTTTATTTTCTTGAAAGTAGTATTAAGTTGAACTAAACATCGTATCGTAATACCATGAAGTCAGTGGAAATCACATCATAGTATTTGGGGTGTTGGTGCATATTAATATCACTTCTTCAAAGTCATATTGGTTATATGTATATTTGTATTCGATTCGCACAGTGATTTCATTTGATAACTTTGACCCCGAGTTTTTTAAGATTTACTTTGCAGTACTAGACAATACCCTTTTTCGCATGTATTATTTCCATCCTCTTAAATTTTCTTTAATAGGACTACTGCACGCGAAGAAATTATTTTCAAGTCGGGTTACCTTTATCCGGCGTAGTAAATGATCTCAATTTTTTCGAAAATGTTTATTACCAACATAAAGAAGCTAGTTATTGATGTCTTTACCATAACGTAATACGCATACGCCCGCGGCATTGTTACAGACGAACTCGGTGCTCAGTTTGCCAGTGAACAAGTGAAAAGCGGACCCGGTCGACTTAAGGGTGAGAAAAATCGACCAAAGCCAGTAAATAAAGACTCCGTGGCAAAGAGGAGAGAAAAATACAACTGCCTTCATTAACCCAGTCAATGAGCAGTAAATGCCTTATGTTACATGGGAGCATATAAAAAGCCCTCTCACGACTCGTCGCCTCATCACCGCTGTCTCCACCCGGAGCAGACCCACAGGAGGAGTTTCGCTCCACACGACGCACGACTTAGTGCAAGTGATGTGCGTCTAAGCACTAATTTCATTACTATCTATTTTCGTCTATGAATCTTCTTTTCTGCCCACTTCATCAGGACCACGTGAGATGAAGACATCAAATCACTTCGCGATGGGTTCAATATTTTGAAGAACAACTTTGTAAAAAAATCACCTATAACAAGAAAGCACCTTTCGGCATCGTTTAGGACAAAAGTCAAATTTCAAAATTTGGATAAGTATCAATGCCACAAATATTTGTGAGCTTTTTTCTTCATTGGTCTCTCATGCGGCGAAAAGCTGACAGCTAAATTCAATTCTGTGATCATTTCTAATTTATGTAATTCTGTGTTTGTACCTACTAGTTTAACTTCGTAATGTGCAGGTTAGTCTTTCCTTTTGATTGTCAAGCTTGTAAAGATCACATGCAAGCTAACAATCTTCATTCTTTGTAACATCTTCAGTACTTCAGTTTATGTATTTTATTGCCTACGTGATGTCGTCACAACCATTATTCTTTTGTTACTATATTTTGTTGAATGAACTTCTGCGCTGTGAACTCTGTATATGACACTCCTTTATCATCTGGATGGATTTGTATCCATCTACTTTATGTAATAGGACTTGTTGCCTATAGCAGGCATCGAGAGACAGAAGTATCGTTTTTTTTTCTTTTTTGTAATTACGGAGATGAGTGAATTAGGCCTTCCTCGCAATTTGGAAACTTTAGAAGTCATTTGAATACTATAGATTGTTATACATTTTGATATTTCTCAAGTGTTTAAATAATTTTGACAATATATTTTTTCTCTCACAATATATTTTTTACTCTGTTTTAAGAAAGTACTGCTACAATCAACAGGTCAACAGTCAACAGTGAACACAAACAAATTTCTGTAATAATAAAACTATTATATTACATATAGAATAATAAAATGTAATTGTAGATTTTAATATTTATAAGTACGTATTGTGTGAAGTTGACAAATGTACGATGTCCTTATAATATATATGATCATTGATTTATTTTTAACATCAAAAGTTCATCACAATGAATAATGCTAACAGTTAAACACATGAACATTGTTAATGTATTATCCTCTACATTCAATTTATCCCGTTCGTGCGAGATGCAACGAAATTCTAGAATTAAAAAAATAACATACAACAGTCGTCCATTCTTCTCCTTTATTACTAACACTTTCTTGGTTTTCTTCTCTTTTTTTAAAAGAGTAACGTTCTCCAAGTAAATCATTTTTAATTGTACGAAAATTGTAGTTTAAGTTCTTTTCACAAAAAACAGTCAACCTAATTGTGTGATTGAATGAAAAGAAGTGGTTTAAAATGTACTTCTGGAATCCATGAGCTCAATGTATGAAAATGAAGAAAATGTAAAGTGGCAAAAAACCCATTGAAAATACAAGAATTTTGGAACCGATATTATAACTGCGTTATTTACTATTATGTATTAAAACAATATCTGCCATGTTCTTTAGATAACTTTCTGACAATATTTCGGAAATGTAAAATAAATACTTTTAAATATAATGACGCTTTATTCGAGTATTTGTTTATTAATTCATCTCAGTTGGAGAACCCTTTCCGCTGACTCTCCGACTCCTCTCTTAAGCGCGAGCAAGATACACGGAATCTATAATGCGACGGTGAGCGCCTCTCGCAGTACACAACCTTTTTGTGAAGGGCACTCACTCCGACGCCAAACAAGATCGCCTCTTTATAATCCTGACTCCGACGCCCTGTAGAGTTTTTGAGAAGCGTCGTGGCCAAAGCTGACCTATTACACGATTTTCATGGACGTGTTTAAAAAAAATACTTTCAACCGACGCTTCTCCATTCCCCATCGCCTCGTGTTAAAATACACAAAGAGGCAAAAAATCTTGATGTAGCAAAGGGAAAGAGTTTGGGGAGGTTTTTTCGACGATGGAGCAAGTGTGGACCCTGTCTGCATACGAAACGTGTCCATTAGGAATATGAGAGCCTGACATATTTATAAGGGCAGTTTTGCACATCTACGTGACGAAATCTCCGCTTCTGAGTGGGGGGGGTGTGTGCACAGGATGTCTTGTGCTATGGCCTTATTTTTAGCGCAGCGCTGATATATGCTGTACTTTTAACCCTGAAATGAGTTCTGAGGCTAAGAATTCTGTTTTGAAATGGATGTATCCAATGTATTAGAAAATGAAAATTCCGACTTAAGTGTTTGATTAACTTATTATTTCTCGTAAAGGCACAGAAATATATTCGTGAGCACTCCACTTGGTTGGTCGTCCTAAAAAAAGCAATGTACGTAATCCATCACAGACAGGTAAAAGAGAATATGGCAGACTATATCAAATATGCAATTGAGCAAATGGACATCGAAAATTCGTCTATCGTTTCAACATAAAGCTCACGTTATTTCAGTTCCACCGCAGGATATGTTACGATACCCTACGTCACACAAATCATCTGAGACGACCCCTTTACGGAGGTATGCCAAATTTCTTGAGGTTTAATGATGTCTCCGAGAGGGATACGCATAAAATGATGACCATGACATCTGAATCATAAGTCGTAAAACATAAGATGGACAACTTTGAGGGATGCATACTCACGGAAAAAAAGGGAATCTTTATGAAATATTCAACGATCAATAAAACGTCTCATGACCATTCTGTTGCTCAGCGATCGGTCGAAAGTCCCGACGTGTTTCTGTCGTACGTACGTATCTGGAGGACTGAGCGAGTTTACGAATGTAAGCATTTGTAAAGAGACAGCGGAAGAAGCCTCGTACTTCTGGGTAGTATGAGGGAATCCAGAAACAACGATACCACACCTTCTGAATTAATACACGTTATTTATATTTTTCGTATAAATTAAAGAAAATATATTAATATATGGTAAACACTTTTTTAAATCATAATAAACTAGGATGATATTAATCTAGTTTTAATGAAAAGATTGCCATGTAGTGTATATGAAAACAGACAAGTTTGAAAGATAAAACCAATGATAAAAGAGAATGGTCATAATTAAAATAAGGTTTTAAAGTTATAGTTCACTGCATCACGTTTATACTCTGTGAGAACATTACCCATTTCATAGAAATTGCCTATGATTTTCGCTCCATCATGAAATCGAATTGAAATCATCCTAATGTCGTCTTTCTCTACTAACTTCCTTTTTGAAACATTTTACTTTTGCCTACTTATTAGAGAATCTTACTGGTAGGTGAACTTTCTTTCTCCGTCCCACATGAATACGTCACTAGCATACGATATACCCCTTCACTAGGAGGATCGGTGCTGCCACCCGCTGTCACCAGGGAGCCATTTTGACATTTACCGAAGGCCGCCTCGAGAGCGGGAAACCGGCACACATTGTACTCTCTCGTGCAATAGGAATTCTCCGGGTTCAGGTTGGTACCGTTGTTGCCCTACATAACGGATTCACCTTGCAAGAATTATTTACAAATATTAACACATATAAAAATAGTCACATCCCTTGAATTACTCCTCTTGAATTGTATGTGACATTATTTTTAATAAAATAGCATTTGCAGTCGCAATGTTTCACCTTAAACATAATTATAGTCAGCGGGCATATCTATACACTTCGAATTCTAAAAGTTTAAATCTAAATACCAAAAGTTTTTAATAGCGGGGCTAGAACCATAGATTTAATTAACATTGCGTCACTCTACCACGAATTTATCCATTTATTAGTTGCATGCCTCATCAATATGATGGGTTGTTTAATCACAAAAGCAGAAACAAGAGATAAAATATATTATTAATATCAGGATCTCTGTTCACCGATGGTCTAGTTATCTTTCCCTAACTCAAATAAAATTACAACATAGTACGAACCTACAGCAGTGGGGTCAAGAGAATGAGCACGCAAATAAATTAGCGATCCACAACGTTCTCAAAAATCGAAATCACGATAACAACCTCTGTTATCGGATTGCAGGAAGGAATTCACAAATTCATTTCCTGGCCTCTGAGTTCCACCGACTCCTCCGGCTCCTGCGCAATGAATCTAACTAGTTCACGATTGTGCCTAAGAAATTTTTTCAAGTGAAGTAATATACGTACTTGTGTGCCAAATTGCTTTCTAAAAATGTATAATCTTAATAGAAAAACAAAAAATATCATAATACAGAAGATTATAAATAAAAATGTATAATTTTCATTTGCAATATCTTATAGAATAATTCACAATGTTTCTTCATGCTATTCTTCATAATTACCAAATGTTCTACCCATAGTACAAATAGTACTCTACCTCCATGTTCATCATAGAAAATCAGAGGTTCACGGGCTCTGAAATTTCCCGTGCAACATCTTCCGTCCCAACATGATAGCCTACGGGCCAACTCTGGCTGCAGTATGTCTCCACAAGCGACAAACACGATGTGATCTACCTGATCACGTTGTCCTCAGCTGCGCGTACGTGCTCCCGTATAAAACA
Organism: Laupala kohalensis; assembly: GCA_002313205.1. NCBI lineage: Eukaryota > Metazoa > Arthropoda > Insecta > Orthoptera > Trigonidiidae > Laupala > Laupala kohalensis. Next base: position 426,378 of record NNCF01130793.1, on the reverse strand, counting down.
ATATAAAACACAATGGAATGCACTTTCATACTTGGGAATAAATATAACCACGAATGTAACATGTCTCAGCCATAAAAAGTGAGACCATACCTAACGGAGTGACTTAAACCCGAAGTAAGGCTAGGGACCAGGAAACAGCGTCGAATCTCACCGAGAGAATGTTATTTAGAATGCACGATTTCAAAACTATGAAAGGGAAAGAAATGTATGCTATATCAATGGCTGACAAAAGTAAACGTGGAATTTTTCTATCTTATATATTATTATTTAATTGTCATTATTGTCACAAAAGAAATTTCTATTACTTGATGCGTTTATTATGTTTTTATTTATACTTTCTGATATTTTATACAATTTCTCACATTAAACGTCTTGTAATTCCTAAATTAACCTAAATATTTCAATACTGGGTTATTTTAGCTAAATTAGTTTAAAACTTTTAGTCGTGTTTATTTGTATGAGATCACACTAGTGTTGTCAGTTTCATGGGTTTGATTCCTTATGTGAAAGAATGTAATATCAGTTATTCAAGGCGAAAACATGACTTCTTTTTAGCTTCCTTTCAGTCTGTATTGTGGTTTGTTTTACATATGGGTTCTTTTGAGAACGTACTTAACAAAATCTTATAAAGGAATAATTATTTATAATACTCATTTAAAAAATTAGTCTACTTCAACTTCTTTTTCCACCTTTATATATTCATATTGCATTTTGTCGTACACGTTAAATTACTTTTTCTTCTATTTCTTGGTTTAGTCAACAATAATTGTTTATCATGGATCACAGTACATGGGAGATTCTCTAATTAGATATTTGATTCAGATTGTTGCTTCCATCGATGTTTCGACACCTTAATTGTTACATTCGTAAAATCCAGGACGTAATTTTTGTTCATACTTGAAGACTTTATATATTTGTATTTCACTTGATTTGTTGCATACAGAAATTATTAATGAGTTCATCTTACCAATATGTATATTTTAAGATATTTTAATTACTGTTCAATGAAATAAAATTTTGTAGTTCTTTAAATTTATAAAACTTAAATTTAATATCAGTAGAGGTTTGAAATTATACTGATATTACATTTATATCAATTACTTTCGTTTATCATATTACCATCATTCATATTTATTGTATTGATACACGACACACTAACCTCAATGTACACACGAAATTAGACACTCACGCAACAACTCTCCTTCTTCTCTCAAAAAAGAAATAATCCAACCTTCGTCCTCACCCCTCTACCTTAGCAACCTCTTCGTTCTGGCGACGGAGGAATGGCTCGACCACTTGTATCCTCAGGGGACGCGATACCTCGCAGGAGGACTCAGGGCAGACGACATCATACCGCGCCGCTCTTCCAATGCCCGCACATAAAGCATATTTGATACGGAAACGGGAGCGAGTGCAAACACACATTCACAAACATACCCGTGTTTGCTGCTCACTCACCCCCTCACGTACACACACATACACACACATATACACAGTCTCTTCCACGCACAGCCTGGGGAGAGCAAGCGGCAAGCCAGCATGGAAAGAGCTATGCATAAAATGTAATCTAAACTTCATCTAGTTTGATATATGGGAGTGCTGCGCCGGCCGTGTGTATAAAAGCAGTCCTTTTATGCCAGCTTATATTTCATAGCTGGGCGCTTGAGAGCACTGCAAGCGAAAGGAGAGGGTGGAGGGAGGAGAAGGCTACGATGGTGTTAGATACTGCGAGCATCGCCGGAGGATAGGGAATTCTAGTATCGTAGACCGAAGCGCTGGATGCTGCTGAGGTATGGTGGTGAGGGAGGAAATGGAGGATGTCACGAGGGTGGTGATGGCGGGAGTCTGCACGCGGGGAAGGCGTCTCCATGAATTCAGTATGTGCGCCTCGTCGTCTTTCGGCATGCAGACACCCCCGCTCCGTCCTCATCGCTTCACTGGGCCAACCCCCGAAGAGAGGGTTTGCGCCCTTGCAGCACGTGGAACGGGGGAACGATATCCCTCCCCTTGGCGCGAGTTGAAAAGTAACGCAGTCCAAGTCCATCTTTTGAAAAAGTAAAACGGTCGCGACACCGCGTGTCGGCGGAGTACTAAGCAGACGAGCGTTCGCCTCTCACCGCCGTCCCCACTGCGCCCTCCCTGGAGTGACCGGGAGTGGCCGGGCGCCGAAGCGACCGCTCCGTGAGGCGCCGCAGGGAGATGCTAAGGATATGATATTACACCAAAGTGGGCGGCCACTGGGATCCCCGCGGGCCATCCTCGTCGTGTTGCGCGCATCGGCCATAAGAGCCCTCCGGTCCTGATGCGAACTCCCGACGCCTCCTCCCCTCCCCTCTCCCCCGATATATCTTGTAGACATATCTATCGATAGCATTTAGTTCACTAGTACAGTGGTATTCTCTTAAAATTAACCAAACTCTGATCGTAATATATTATGATGTATTACACAACTATGGATTTACCTCTTCATTGAATGTTTTTATCGTTCATATCCACTGAATATTTGTGTTTTTGTGAGGAGTGAATAACTTTATGTGACCAGAAAAATATATAACTTGGAAATGTTTTCGAACAACTTTTGCATAAAATTGAATTTTCAGCATACTTGAATATGTCATTAATCGACCTGGTTTAACTCTTCTTTCTTGCGAAAAACCAACACCATCTTTCGCAGGGAAAACAAGAGATGACTTCATTTCAATTTTCTCTGAAAGTTTAAATTACTTTATCTTATGTTATGAAAAAAGATTGTTTCAATGTTTCATTTTTCTTTTTAAATTTAAAGTTACATTTTATTATTTTTTATGCAAATGTGAAATGGGATATGTGTTGCCATCTAGTTTCCTCAAAACTAAAATCATATTTGTGTTCTACTGTGGAAAGATCTGGTGGAGAACTGTACTACAAGGATAGATATGCATGTGAAATTTTTACTAGCGATGAATATTGAAAAAACGCTATTATCTTTGCTTGCACTAAACATACGTACGTTTGGTGAATTACCTTAACGTAGAAAATTGTATACTATGTATTCTTATCCTTACATATAATAAAACGCAATATCTGTCTGTGTCATAAGTGCTCTTATCAGTTGAGATATATATCTGTATACTTAATTACTCTTTAATTCATAGATAAGTTATCATGCTCACTAGAAAGGTTTTTTGTTACGTTAGATATAATACGTAAAACGCAGTAACAAGAATTGTGATTTTAGCCATAAGAATGTCAATCTTCAGAGACGTATATTAGCGCACGCTGCATAAATCAAGGATGTGTCAATATTTTCAGTCACAGTGAGTTCCATTAAAATATCCGCGTCAGTCTATGCCGCGAAAATAAATTAACCCAAAATATCAAAGGACCTAATTAAAAATGAACGAGTTAAAATATTTGAATAAAGCAGGCTAAATTAGATAGGGAACAATAAATACTTATGACAATAAATTGCTTCTTCATTCTGTGATTTTATCGATGATCGAAATTGTTTTTAATCGTAATATTTAAAACTGTAATATTAGGAAGAATAATTTGGATTTTATTTTGATAAGTGTTTTGCCGCCGCCTCTATGACGGAAATGTGGACTAGCGCACACTTATAAACGATCAAATGCGTACACTTTACTAGAATCGAATTTTTAGGTGAAGGGTACTTATTACTCATATGATAACGTGGAAGTGTCTCAGGGTAAGAGACATTCAATTTAGTGAATAGATACATATTTAACATGTTTTAGTACATCGAATTATAAATGAGTTATGACAAAAACGACAGCAAAACCTCACATACAAAGCTAGCGACTTATCAATAGGGTCGATAGTTTTCCATAAACTGCATCACTTTTGAGGTATATTATTCAGAGAACTACGTACTACTAAATAAAATAAACATGTAATTTCAGAATAAAAAAGATCGATACACATATTTATGAATGCCTAGAAATATTAAATTATATGGATTTCGTGATATTATTTTTTTCATATTTTCTGTGTCGTCTCAAAATCCACGAGTATTAAAACACAGTCTCAAAACGCAAGAAACAGTCTTAAAAGCTGCAGTCCCGGACTTGAAGCAAAACCATACGTCTGCACAGAGGTTGATAATCCACAGCAAGAATTTCCTCTTAAATTTTAATCATCGCTCGAGTGCGCGTGTCTAACGAACTCATTCCACAGAAACTAGATTAACATTGGTGTGTGGATAAAAAAACATTATTGGCACAATAATATTTGCATTTCCCAAAGAACGAATCCTCGTGGGGGCAATACACGTAATTAATTCATAGGGACAGGTATAAAACCACTGACTGATTTTAGAGGGTTTTGTTCCACCCAGTCTTTGGTGACAACATGTAAATAAATGTTATTATTTCAATTACAATAAATATATTTTGAATTTAATGCGATTTTTGAAGAAATATGTGTTTATTATGCCATTGCTTCAGATTATCACGAACACGATTCATTTATCCTGTCAACATAGATAAAAAATTATCCCTCATTTGGCTTCAGGAGTCCTTGACTTTTCTTCACATACTGTAAAAATTCAGTTATCTACTTTTTGGAATTCTCTTCCGTATTTCTTTGCACTATTTTTCCTATAAACTGAATTATTCCCATTTCTCACTATTACATGCAAGGGAATATAATTTTCAATTCAATGAAAGTATGTTATGGAGCTCAATGGTCTTTTAGTTCTTTAGAAACAGATAATGAGACAAATAATTATCCAAATTTTTATAGTAGACGGATGTTTGAGTCAGAATTTTAAGTTATAATAATTTTCTTAAATATACACTCGTAATAGAATCATGCATATTTGTCATATACTTTTACAAATTGTTTGGGGAACAATCTTACATGTTTAAATTTTTTACTAAAACTTCAGTGTCCAAAAATATACGGGGATAATTTTTGGTAAAAATAATTTTATCTCTTACGAAATTCGTAGTAAAAATAATAAAATAATTATAAATTGAAAAAGTTAGGCGAAATTTCCTCTCATAGGAAAGTAAAAACAATTCATTTCCGTATGACTCATAAGAGGAAGTTTCTTTACCATTATTTAAGAACATTAGATAACAAAGAAGAGTTCGTTATCAATAGAATTTGAAACTTTACTTTAGAAGAGTAATATCAAATTAAAGAGGCAACTCGATACCAGAAAAAAAATAAAAACCCATAGAATGGATTTCATGTAAAGTATGGCACTTCACAGAACAGCAAAAAACTATTCACCAGTATTTTCTCACCAGTATATACTTTTACGAGACCTACATGAACGATTTTACTTATTAAAGCACGTCTCTAAACCTGGAGGGGTGTCCTGTGTGGATCCTTGTGAGTTTGTTTAGAATTATTCAGGCAAAATATTCTGTGTATCGTGTAGTTTATTAAAATGCAATGCCCTTCGCTCCAAAATTACTAGGGACGAGATCGTAATAGGGCAAAATATGAATACATGATTATATCTCCAACAGGATATTTCGAAAGAAGCAAAATGTGCGAATTACGTTACTGTAACATGAATTTAAACGCCGTGATATTTTATTTCTGTAGCTCACTCTGGTATTGCTCTTTTCTTCCATAATCGATATACATTAATATACACCAATCGATATAGACCAATGCAATCGATATACACCAATCAATATTGGTGCTCAAATTTTCTTACAAAATCAAAGACATATATTCCGAGGTGTTTTATATCCCGATAATGATTGTACAGTAAACACAGTCTGCTTTATGACGTAGTGATGGTCTCCGTGTTTACATTCGTATATCACTTAGAGTAAAATGAATGAGCAAGTTACAAACCTCACTAAATAAGTGGAGAGGTAGTGGAATTTGGATTCCCCCAATTGAAGGAAAGTTGCTAGAGTAATAGAGATGAATAGTATGAGCGATACGAGTCACCTTGCGTCTGGACCATCCATCGTCCCTTCCTACCTTCAAGCAAGTACCTGTCGATTTTAATGCGCCCTTGTCGATTTTAATGCTAATCTAGGGACATATTTATGTGCGTTGTAATTGACATTATGTTCTTCAGTTTTTTCCTTGTGTGGCTTTTGAGACACATGCCTCTTTACATTACATTAGAAGCGCAGTCCTTAAATCGCTAACTTTTTCAGGTATCCACACAATATTCTTATTGGAATTCGTTGTCAAAACTTGAGATAAAAAGGTGCATTTTCATCTCCCGAAATCACGTCTCAATTCTTCAATAAAGAAGCAGGAAAAGGTGTCACTTGAAAATCAAAAATGTCGAACAACTCCTTAAATGAAATACGAATTTTAGTACTTCTTTCGCGTTTACATTCTTCATAAACGGATATCAAGGAAATAGATTGTGACAAAATGAGAGTGGAGTTATGAAAACGTACCCAATGGAGCACAATGTGGTCAAATGTAGTTAGGAAAAACTAGTCTTAGCATATATGTAAACAGAAACTAAGCCATTATCAATCTGCCAATATGTCCCCTGAATATTGTTAGTTACGATTTTCCATACTTGACATAAACTACCTCCGTATCTCTGACCACTTGCTCCCTGCTGGGTGTTTCACAGCCTGCGTGCCATTGAAGTGAAAACCTTGGGGAACCAGTATCACTTTCCAGCGGGCGTCTCCTCAAATCCACGGAGACTAGCTCTTTGAGAGATGGCTCTCTCTCGCGCTTCGTGGACGCGATGGAGAGTCAGTCGCCTTTGAATTCTTTATGAAGAGAATTTGGGGGGCAATGGGAGACCTAGGGTGATGAAATACTTGGCCAGAAAGGAGATAATACGAGGTTTGAGAATATATACTTCTTATTCAGTATTTTAGGGTTGAATTGAAATGAAGTACCGTTATATGAAAACGACTATCGGGTGGTGTAATGGTAAAACCCCTAGAATCAAAGCAGGAATCACGGGATCGATTCTAGGCTCGTTACCGTGTTTCCTTTGACCGAGAAATATCTTACATGCATTTGTTTCCTTTACAAATGTTCGAGTTACCACATTGACCACGTGGACATTGGTTTATTGTTAACCCGAATAAAATAAAAAATATACGACTTATACAGAAATAGGGAAATGAATGTCCAAGGCGCCCCATCCTGAGAGGTTAAGAATTTTTCAATATTTTAATCTTTTTCCAACACATTGATACAAATGAATTAGGTCATTTGACATCACCAGATTCAATGTGCATGACACAGATAATTTATTTACGACTGTTTCCTTACTCCTGCCATTTTACGTCCCACTCTTGGTCATTTTTTGAAATTTACGTCTGTCAAGGTAAAGGTGGTCTCACAGGAGCAGTTGATATAGTGGCAACCCTGTTGGTTCCCGCTAAAACCAATGTAACCTGCTTCATTGCTCAATAACCTCAGTTGTTTTGTGTACACACGTTAGATCTGTTGAAAATGTGAAGTGCTTGTTCGTGGACCTCACTCCTTTGTGTCCCGCAAATTTCTCAATTTCTGTAGAATCAGCCATTGCTCGACATCCTCCGAGTTCTAGTTATTTATTTACTTTCTATCTAAATGTTAACCTTGACAAAACTCAAGCCAGGAAATCTGTTCTTCTAACTAACCACATTTAGGAACTGCAGGTATATGACATTATTTCATTGACTACGTCTGTCTAACGAACATTTGTGAGAACTGGGAGAAGTAACGCCTCCCTCAGCTTGTAATAGTGGGGAAATGAACAATTTCCATCTTCATGTCAGCTCGTTCATAGCGAGGACGCAACTTCAGAAGATGTGATAACTTTCGGTCATGTGGAGATGTCGACGAGCCCGGAATCGAACCCGGGACTCTGCTTTGATCGCAGGGGTGTTAACCACTACACCACCCGTTCGCCATCCACCGAAAGTCATCACATATCTTCTCCACGTGTAGGGTACACGGAAGAAATATGTACATAACGAACCTTAACACGTAGGTACGTGTGAAACCGGTAATAAAGTGCCCATAGCATAGTGTGCCGCCTGGTTCACTTATATTCTGTATGGGGATGTGTCTCAGGTCTACCGAGGTTTAGGTCTGGGTGGAAATGGTGTACAGTTGTGGAAGGCGAACGGGTGGTGTAGTGATTAACACCCCTGCGAACAAAGCAGAAGTACCGTGTTCGATTCCCGGCTCGTCGCCATTTTCACTTGACTGAAAGTCATCACATATCTTCTCCACGTGTAGGATACACGGAAGAAGTATGTACATTCAGAAGATGTATTGCACAGGAACTTAAAGTAATAGGAACGGTGGGGCAAAGTTTCCATATTTTATCCAACCATCTTATCTATTGTAAATGTAATTTACAAATTAAAAAATAAACACACTTCAGTTTTTAGATTAAATTCTTTACAATTTTTAAACATTTGTTGCTCTTTACACTAGGGGCTTGTTTACCTCAATAGGGAAACTTTTTAGAAAGTTATAGTGTAACAACACAATCTGTGTTCAATTTCATATTAAAACGCCGATTGGTGAAATATTCATGTAAAGTATAATGATACTTGTTACAACACGTGTATTCTTTAGCTAATTCAAACTTTATCGTAAAACACTGAGAATTTGAATACTTCAATTATGTCTTACAGAAAACAGTATTTAAATAATTATTCAGGTACGAAATTTTATTAGGCTGACACTCGCAAAAAAAATTTTTTTAAATTTAAAAAACACGTGAGTTTTCCGTTTAATGTAAAGTTTTTGAGTAAAACAACACCAATGTATTCATGAAAATAAGTATTTTTAAGGAAACTTAACTAAGATCTATAAAAATTAGTGATGGAGGATAATTTTGAAAAGAAGACATTTTTACCTTCGTCATTGTCAGACAAGAAGATACTTAGAAGTTACTATTTCTAATTTGCAGAGGTTTTCAAAGCGAGACGACACTGTTCTATTTTTTATCGCCTAAGCTATTTGTAGTATACATGTTTAGTTAGAAATAAACCGTTGCATAAAAATGAATTTATTTTCATTTATCTAGAGGTGACACATCAGATAAATGTTTGCCAGGCACATCAGGGATCTCTGGGTCTAACGAGACATACAGATCGGTTTACTGCTGTGTGTGGGATGTAGCTTGTACCCGAGGCTATGTTGTTAAGGCCACGCTGTTTGCCTTGGTTTCACACCTCGCACAATGCTCGGTGATTGCTGTATTGGGGAGAGACTACTGAGGGAGGCGGGGTATGCTTTTGCCCTACAACGAACAACGCACACTGAGGATTGAACCTTTTCGGAAACATGGGGGAGCGAATCAGATTGTAATGCACGTTGTTCGTGAGACAACTACCCAAGAATACAGGAATACCATTTAATATTTGAATGTTGGGGTTTTCAAAGGAATGAAATTGTTTATTTGTCTTCTGAATCCTTTGAATCGAATAATGTGCCAGAAACGTATTTAAATAAGAAGGACTAAATTTATCCTTTAATAAAAGTGTTAGTTGCAAACAATGAGTAACTCGTTCATTGACACAGATTTGTCTTCAATATGACTGAAATTCCTTAAAAACTACATTCCGTTTTCAAAATATTTAACTTACTCGTATGTTGTTTATATGTATTTGCTTTCCTTATCATGATAATGATAATTAAGTAAAGACACGTTCACTAGAGGTTTGCCCATGCACTAGAGTCCTTTCTTTCGAATAAGAATGTTTTGATAGGATTTCTTATGAAGTCACTACACGAGTGACATGCATGTGTCATATGAATATTTCTTTACTATTTTGTGGTGTGTACTAACACTTTAAATTTACATACATTTCTTCCGTGGAGAAAATATGTGACAATTTTCGGTCAGGTGAAAATCGCGACGAAGTGGAATGGAACCAGCGACTCTTATCTGGGTGAAAATGGTGTACAGTTGCAGAAGGCAAACGAGTGGTACAGTAGTTAACATCCCTGTGATCAAAGCAGGAGTCCTGTGTTCGATACCGACTCGTCGTCATTTTCGCCAGACCGAAAGTTGTCACCTTAAATTTATATACGAAGATTCTAATTGTTTTTCGTACGCAAATGATATTAGGTAATGATAAAACATGAAAGAGAAGGTTCCTTACATAGGAAGAATATATTTTTATTATTCACACAGTGAACAGATATTTTGTCAGCTCCGCCACATAACATAAGTAGTTTAGTTGCGATGGTCTTTTAAATAACAGTAAGTAACATTCAGTAAGTTTAACAGCATGAACCACTATTTTTCAGTATGAATTTATATATCTCATTTCATAGTATGGAAAAAAATCCGTGTGTTGTGTAGTTCTTACTCCCGTGAAACAAACGACGGGAAGATAAAAATGCGATAACAATTGAGAAGTTCAAAATTCGTCGATTTCGATTGTTAAATGTTCCATTCCCGCCAATCCTGAATGATGACTGATGGGATGATAGCAGTAGTAGATTTCTCTCAATTGCCCATCAATTAGGACAGTTGATAATATCAGCTACATACTTATGTGTGGTTCTGTATATATTGTTGCAACATTGGATACTTGGAATTTATAAAATATTTTGAGAAGAACACTATACAACCATCGAACTCCAGAAAAGTCCCGAAGGACAGCTCACCGTGGCATTCTTATCTCGTGGACGACTTCGAACGTTGAAAAACGCCAGATTCGCCTCCGTAAGCAGTTGGAAATAAACCGCGCAAATCCCTAAGAAGATATATCGCGGTGGAACACTCTTGCCTCCGTATTTACCCCAGAAATCATGCTGTTCTTGCGACGACTTCGTTGGGTGTTCATCAAGATGGTGATGTTAACAAGGTTGCGCTAAGACACTACTTCTTCGACTCGTCCGTGTTTGAGCAATGGCAACATGGTTTTAGTAATGGCCATGGGAGTAAGATTCAGTTTCATGGTTCAATTCAGGTTCGATGGCAGTTTCGTGACCATCCAGACCCTTTAAATCGTGCTCACCTGAAATTGAAAAACGTATTATAACACCTGTAGAAGATTTTAAAGAACGAATTTAAACATAGCATCTACTATTGAAAACATATAAATTATATTATCATTATTATTATTAAGAAGAAATCAAATTCAAACAGAATTTGATTTCTTGTTAAGAGGAACCATTAGTGAAATCAGAGATCATTATCATGAAAAGCATGTAATTGATAAATTTTTATTCAGTTAACTCCTATTTATATTCCCAAATGTCAATGTCATATTAAGTTTACAGAATATTATTGATAAACTTGAATTGAGTGTAAACGTTATTTCTTATTTACGACTATTTTTCAATTAATTCAACTTAACGACCCCTTTTTAACATCAGATATGTTGTATATTAAATGAACCCCAAATTCTTTAAATTAATTAACAAACAGTTACAGAAAAATTGTCATGATTACTTGTCTATGATTACGAATTATAATATTTCGTTAGTATTTACTTGATACAGTTGTTTATTTTCATCGTCACGTAATTATGAAATAAGAAAGTTGTGAATGTCAATTTTGCCTGACGAAGACTCAAACAAGAGTCGGAACGTTGTAAAAGTTATGAAATAATAAGAAATTGTCTAAAAAAATGTCAGTAAGTTGAATTAGTATTAATGTATTTCATTTGAAAATATATATATCTTCCATATATATACACGCGTAGACTGGAATAAATTTTCAAAAAATAGAATGTTTGCTATTAAATTACTTGACGTTAAAGGTAGGAGTCATAACATTTTGTTGTAATGCCACTAAATGCTATGAAACTTACCGTAGCCATGCAGGGTAACGTGTCCTTCGCGGGTCACAATCGCCTGGAAACCGTTGTGTTTGTCGGATGTGTATTCCACCTTGCGCACTTTGCCGTCTGGCTCCACCAAGCTGTAGAATCCTTTCACCTGGTCACCGTGACGACTCTCGTGCTGGGTCTTCACGTCACCATGATGCGGATCGTGCACACCGTATTCGTACTTATACACAGGGAAGTGATCGGGGTAATGTTCTTCCTGAAAAAATTGCCATCAACGTCGTGTTTAGTAACTGACTTTGGTTGAGGAGTTTCTGTTGTCCGGTTGGGAAAATATTTGGAGATTTACATCAAGATAATTCGATTTTTCTTCGTTTTCAGTCAATGGTTAATTAATTTTTTACGAGTACTCCAAAATACCTTGAAACTGCTAATTTTTCACTCATATTGAATTACATTTTCTGATTTTATTATATCATAGACAGTTCATAAAAGTGACAACTTTTGAAAATAACGATTAACAAGAATGAAACCGTAAATATGAACTCTTTCATTGGCAATAAGAAGAATTCACGTTTATATTGAGTGGGACACCTCAAATTATGAAAGTAAATCACAATACCAAATATCTAATGAGTAAAGCGATATCGACTTTTTCTATGGCCTTTGGATAATGAAATTGAAATATTTCCATTTGTATATACTCCTTCTGTAAAAATCACTTGTGTACAAATCGATGGATTGATGTTTTTGGTCACTTTCTTTCCAATTTCTCGTCGATACCGTATCATTGCAATATTCCAACATTGCAGAATATTTCAAAATATATTTTAAAAGAATAATTTTATCTTCAGATACAATGATTCTTTTAAAATGTATTTTGGAATAGTCTTGGTATATTATGAGAAATTAATTTATGTTTCTTCATTCGATGATACTGTTCATACAGTTCAGAAATTAGGAGTGTCTGTTCAAATGGAGCTATTTTCACTTTTTAAGAAAATGTATTTTTTTCCTTATTCCATCGTAGCATTAGGATATTATAAAAACCCTTTATCTGTTCAACAATACTCATTTTCTTGTTAAAATACACGCCTATTCTGATAAAATAAGAGAAAATTCTTTACATTACATTTCTTTAATATTGGATTTACCTCATATGAGTTGGGTATATAGAGAGTATAATTTCCTTGCATTGAGTTTGATACCAAAATATTCCATTTCCAGATGACACATTTCATAGGATTTTAAATAATAACATTGTTTTTCTCTTGTGTGTCAAAAAAGAAGTTGCAAACTGGGGATGGGGAGACAATAAACGTTGGGGGGGGCAATAAACTAAGCTACTGTTCAGAAAAAAGCAAGAGGCCATGCCATATATTCCGATCAAGAGTTCAAAGGCAGTTTAATATTTATAGAAATATTTTTTAGTAAATACATTCTGTTATTCATTGATTATTTCCGAAACGAATCATGGAAATTCGATGCAGTAACAATTCGAGAGTAATAATAACAAATTAATAATTACTATAATAAGAAGAAAAAGTTTGAGCAGAGAATACCCCTCTATATGAGTTATGAATAATAATGAAAGCCTCACCTCGTGGTGGTGTCCATCGATGGCAGCAGCAGAGACGGTGGCAGCGGTGACTGAGAGTGCCAGGACGGCGATGATGACAATGTGTTGCGTGGAGTGCATGGCTGACGGTCGCTACTTCCCTTGAGCCTTCGGTGAGCTGCTGAAGAACCGAACTGCTGGAGGCGGTTGAGACGAGAGTGTTAGTTCAGCTACGAATCCTCTGTTCTTTTATACTCCCAATGTGATTGCGTGCGAGGGTCGCTGTTCGTCAGCCCATGCATGTGGAAATCGCAACAGACGATGGAGGTGGCGGAGGAGGAAGCACGTGTTCCGCAGCGCAATTATCGCGTTTACGGCCGAGGAACGAAGAAGCGGAAGCGCTTAATTAGATCACGGAGCACGCGTCAGTGGAAGTTTGGTCTGGGAAAATGGTGAGAAGGGAAAATTCTCACTTTACTTTCGTCTTTCCATGGTACACAAATGTCGTAATGGTATATTAGCAGGACCTCCTCTCGAACTGACGCGATGAAAATCAACGCGTAAAAGAATTTGATATACTCGAAAGATTTGGAAAATATTGTAAACGAAAAGATAGAGATACCTAAAAGAATTTTTAAAAATTACAATGATTGTTTCAACTACAGTTTTTTTCAGCAAGTATGGTTGATTGACACTGTGAAGTTGTTCCTCAAGTCCCATACACGAGATAAAATGCACTGCAAAGCTTATAGACCTATAAACCTGTTGCCTGCACTAGGGAAAATACTCGACAAATTCATCGGAAAGTAAACTGAAAAATGTCTGACACCACAAAACTTTCGTTTAAATAAATATGGGTTTCGAAGAGGAATGGGGACAGAAGATACAATAAACATGTTGACATTAAGTAAAGATGGGTGCAAGCATAAACACATGTTAGCAGTCAGTGTCGACTTTGAAACATCGTTCGATATATAGGTTGCTCTCATCAAAAGTAGGTGTGCCAGCAAAATATAGTAGTGTTACATTTTACAATAAGATGTTATTAGAAATAGAGGACAATACTATAATTGAGAGATGACTAAGGGATGTCCAAGGTGCAACAATTTTTTGGAATCTGGTTCTCAATAATATTTTGGATGAAATTCAGAACACATGCTGAACTGATTGCCTTGTTGTAATTTTAGTATTAAAAGACAAGTTGATATTAGAAATGAAAAGCAACGATAATTTAACAAACTTTAGGGACAAATACAATAAGTATCACTTAACAATATCTTGAGAGAAAACGTGCGGGTTAGTATTTGAAAGACAGAGAAAAGTCAGTTTTGTACATGTTTTGTAGTACATCATTACCTATTATATCACCCTCACATAGACTACATAATAGGGAAGATTAAGAAGTCGTATTACAGTTTGTTGAGAGTTGGAATTCACAAAGGGAATATAAGTCAACGTGGAGTGCGTTTACAATGGAGCATTGTTACCTATGATGTCGTATGCAGCCAGTGTTTGGTTCAACAAGTTAAACTAAAACATGTTGAACAAAAATTGAGCAGGGTAGAGGACATGCACCTTGAAACGGAGTAAATGCTAAAAACTAATATTGATCAAGGAACAGGAAGTGTAGTTGGGAATATTATCTGTAAATTTAAGCATCCTAAGATTTGCATATCGATATAAGATTTGAAAAGGTGAGGAGATATGTATAAATGGAAACATTTACGCAAGAATATAAAAGGTTGGAAAACTAAATTAACTAGGAAACGAATGCTCTGTAGGCAGATCCATCGGGAGAAGGAGAGTGAAGGGCGTGGCCTTCATAGATTAAGAATACACATACAAAAGTAGACGTTCGTTTAATCCCAGCTTTGGAATGGTACAGATCATGAAGAGTCATGGAGACATTGATGCATATCTCCATATACTCAAATTATCAGATGATGACTTCTGTACAGGTGGAAAACTAGAAGAAACTGTCTCACATATTTTGTATGAGTGCAGCATTAATTATAAAGAAATGATAGAATTAATGAAACTAATGAAGCGTTATGGAGTTACAGCAGAATCCAATTGGCATAGAATGGTACAGAAAAAGGAGGATTTTGAAGATTTAGATGTAGTCTTAACAACTGTGATGTAAATACGGAGGACATATGAAGCAGGTGATTCAAAAACTTGTAGACAGCGTCCGCTCTTACGTACTTACGTTCAATACAAAAAAGAAAATTACTTAAGGTCGAACAAATATGGCACAGAAAGAAGATTTCAGGGCAGAGAGTTTAAAAATGAGAATTCCTACTGACTCTATCTTTGGGTAACGGGCAGAACAACAAATAAAAATGACGCGATGGAAGTACATTGGTTAACATGGAAACTAACCGCGACACATCTGTCAAAATGAACACTACGCAATAAGAACTAATTAACATTTTAAGTACCCAGACAGTAATGCAACATCGAAAGCCCATATTTAGGTTGGTGACCGATTTTTCATATCCTGTAATGAAAGTCACGTTATATTTATCTCCAGCCTTGAAAACACTTGACGCCATTCTATGGTCGTTTACTACGATATTTATGACATTATATTTATACACTAATATTCTCTATCTTATAATATTTGAGTATAACATACCCGTTTCTAGCGATCACACATGCCAGCTCCTAAGAGGAAAGTAGGACATTTCAACCCTCCTTTGGAAAACTTTCTTCGCCTTTCGTGTCAATATCTTTCTTCATTGAAAATGTTATCCTTCCCTCTGTGTAGCACATAGCGCATACCACGTTTCACCACACCCTTATGGAATGTTCGAACAGAAACTCCTGACAATAGAGGTAATAAATCAAGATACGTTTCAATTCACTATACAAATGTCGTATCAAAGTAAGGTATCAATCAACAATTATCCCCTAAAAATTCCCCTAAAATGGGGAAGAGAAATGAACCTCCTGTGGAGATAAAAAAGTAGGTGCATCACTTCTCCTTTCCTGAAACCTCCATTTGAATCCTTGTCCAAACTATAACTGAACAAGTGACCGCATGTTCATCATATGTGCATCCCAATTCTTGCCGCATCCTCACGTTCTTTGTTCCCTCCTCCAGCTACTTCCATGGTTCTCGTGAGCCCCGCGGGGCACTATGAAGGACGAGGTGGGCGCTGGAGGCGGGCATCGCGCATATTTTCCCTGCGATAAGGCCATCTCTTATTCATATAGCACGTTCGGAGCCAAGCGGAGTGACGCTGGGAGCGTGAAGATGGTGACGGTCGACGAGGAATGATCACCGAAGCTTCCACGTTTCATGACGGCTTTTTGATTCCCGTCCCCATTAACACACGCGATTCTATCTCCACCATTACATTTCTTGCTCATGGTATCTTAATTTCTAAAGCTTAATGAATGTTCTCACAAAACTGTACTACATCTTAATGAGCACTTTATTATTGGCCAAATGAAAAGAAACTTTTAATTATTTGCTTGCTTGGTATTATTATAAACCATTTAATTACTTTTGAGGGGTTACCTCTATATGATAGCATAAAAAGTATAAAGGTTAATCATTTATCAGTTCTGTACATCACCTTATTAATATTTTCTTTCCTTCCTTTATTTATTTATATAGGGCAACCTAGAAACCACGTGCCAATAACTATTCCCAGAAAATTGTGCTTTTCTCTTCTTCCAAACATCGTCATCCTTTTCACTTTATCTATTTTATCTTCTCTGTTTCAATTAAATGACAATAATAATTTTTATAGTAATAATAAGGTGGTCGAAATATATTGAAATTACTAATAAAACGACCTCTATTTTTAAGACATATTTTATAATAACATATTTTTACTCTAAAACACAAATAAATAAATTAACATACAACGTTTCAATTCTTTTTGGGGATAATCTTTAGGCAAATTGACAACTTAAGAGGTTTGAGATGTTGTATGTTAATTTATTTATTTGTATTTTAGAGTAAATATATGTATGTTCTTAAAAATAGAGGTCGTTTTATTTGTTATTAATTATATATGCAGACGGAAAATATGACTAATTCTGTAGATATTGAAACAGATGTAATACAACCTGCTGGTACGTACCATCGTCGAAAAATCTTCCTGTCAAAGAAATGAACAAATAGATTGGTTAAATTACACAATATTTTAATTGATTTAATATACATTTCAATCGATGTTTAATACTATGAAATATTAGGGTCTATTATTATATTTTGACACGGATCTGTTTGTCAACCGAGTATATCCCCCTCTATAAGACTACTCTCTCCCGTTGCATTGTAGTAGCTTACGTTAGATATTGTCAGATAGATTGGTCTGTCCAATAAAACATATTTCGTCTTACAATTTTTATTTGAATCCATGAAAGAACTTTTTGTGCTTTATGAATTTAATTATAAAAAATATCGATGTCATATAAAAATCGATAACACAATACACACAAGAATCAGATAAAGTCCTTTGTATAGAAACATTGTTTTGATATTAAGGCACACTTGAGTAGTTTGTAAACATAAAATGGAATAATGGAACACATTATATATCAATGCTCTTAGAGATAGTTTAATGACGAATTTAGTTATTGATAACATATATTTGACCTTTCCTTTTACACTTTTAAAACCTCATATTGGTTTTTTTCCACCGTTTATAAAATAACTTCCGATTACTCATTTCATGTACAATTACACTAAACAACTAAGAGTAATGGTAAGCGAGCATTCATTATAGTACTTTATATATTTAAAAAAATTGGTGCAAACTCTTGTTTCTTTACCTCCTTGAATACATCTTTATAATTTCTCCAAAGTAATGTTTACATTGAGTTAGTACTTTTAAATAAGGATTACGAATGGCAGATGCAATTAAATAAGAAATAGGAGTTGTTAGGACCATGTGAAGGTGCAGTATTGCCATATTGCCGCCTGACAGGCTCCGTTGTTGCGAGAAATGTGTCAACGCGCAGCCGTTACTATGCCATCCGCTGGTCACAATGATGGAGGCCCGTGACAAAATTCTGTCTTCTCCATCCACTATAAGGGCGACAGGACCTATTCGTTATTTAATTAAACTATAGTAATTTGTCTTAGGAAGACGTTAAATTGTATTTGTTTATTTCTATACAAATGTTTGTTGATGTGGGATACAATATTCGTTGATCTTTGGGTTTCAAACTTCTTTCAAACTTTATCACACGGGTTCTGTGAAAGTAGATCAACATGATACTTAACTTTTAGGGATGTCAATTCAAATAAATTATGTGGGATAGAAATTTGTAAATGGAGTCAGTTTTGAATTTCTTATCGGCATATTTCAATGATCTCATATCTTGATTAAAATTTTTCAGTAAGTCAATATTATTTTCTCTCACAATTTGGTACGTTAACATCGCAAATTAATTTTTATGGTTTCTTAAATGACAACTTGATGGGACAATCCATCAAAAGGAAATTATTTTATTGCAATTTTATAAAACATAAAGGATAAGTACCACCTACATAAAGAATTTGTGCATAGATTGGAAGCAAATAATGCTCTATATACGAAATACAAATGTTGAAAAATTGACGGAACAGTTTTGTCAAGACCACTGGCTCGAGACTGAGGGACAGTATCAGAAACCACGTTTTCGTCTCAGCTAGTACAAAAATGAGTATTTCCCTCTATCTCGTGATAGAAAAAGCTAATAAGAAATTTCTGTGTAGAACTACGAATGAGAAAGGAAAACAGATTGCAATGAGGAGAAAAATATTGCGACTGAAATTGCTCTTTTCCGGTCCGCTTATACGTATTCACCATTGTACATTGAATTATACGTCTGATCGTGAGAGACAACATTAAATTACGATCCATTACTACCCCTTAGTGATTACAGTAAAAAAAAAAGAAGTTTCTGCGTTGCGAAGTCAATGATCGAAGTACATGTTCTAACGTCGTAAAAACCTGTTAGCAAATATCTTCCTTGAGATCTGCAGTAAAAGCTCATTCGGATTAGTGCATATACCAGCAATTATGCACGCTCTATAAATGCAATATTCTGTAATAAGGGCTTCCGTTTCTGGATTTGGAAGACAAAGTCACGAAATGACGTGATAGGAGATAGACAAGAAAACTTAAAAGTTAACTGAACAATTGCTGAGAAAGAATATTATTATACTTTGAATATTTATTATTATACTTTAAAATAAATATGATTTTTGTGTGATTTTATTACTGCTTTGTTAAGCTGTTCATTATTTTACTTTAAAATAATATTTTGTTTTATATGAAAGTGTTCTCATTTTATTAAAAAATTCAAGTTTATTGATAATTTTTTGCATACATTGTAATTATGAATACATCTGTAGCTAAAACTAACTAACTTTTTCCATATTCCCAACGTTGTCAATGTTTTATTCTTACCTGTTTTACTATTTTCATTCTATTCATTTTTACCTACTAATGAAAGGTACAAAAGCCATATTCTAATAAAATAGTAGCCTAACAAAAACATTAATTCATCAATCAAAGAGTAAGGATATCCGATACCTTCACCACGTACTTAAGGTATTATACATACTATCAGAGCGACTAGGCTTAAGTATCCCCCCCCCCAAATGTTTCAAATGATAGTTTGAAATATTCTCTATCCTGTGGCGATGAATTTTCCTTCCTTGCGACGCAAAATTTTGAATTACTTGGCTTTAAAATACGATGGGCTTATGTGGAGAAAACCTCTCAGGATAGTGTTTGTTTTATATATTGGCAAAAGTTCTGGATTAACATTGTAAAAAACCTACTAAAACAATTATAAGTAAATGGAAATGGAAATAGGAACAACATTCCATTAAAAATTTCGTACCTTACGAGGCATTGACAAGAATAATTCATAAAAATCTGTGAAAAATACTGTTGTAATGGAAATGGGTCATTCCATGTCAAGTGGACCAAACCCTTTTAATGTACCATTTTAAATCATCATCAAATTTTGTGTATATGTAGTACAAACATTCAAATGATATTGTGTGAAAATTCACTTTCAGAAGTAGTATAGTTGGGGTGCCAGGGCCTTCTGAAAAAGGGTCACATGTGCGAAATGCGCGCGCACGCAAATAAATTGCCAACTTTCAAGTCCTACTGTTGTGGAATGGCAATAGATAGAAATCTGAAAATTGGCAAATTAGGACATCTTTTTGTGCTTTACAGGAAGGGTACAGTGCCAGTGTCAGAAAAGTTTTATTTTAATTGCTGTTGTCTTACAAAGTGGGCAAAATAATCCGTCGCGACAACTTAGTGCAGACTTTTGCAATAACATAACTTTGAAACAAGGCCTCAAGGAAGCTTTTGCTTTGATGAACTAACCAAGCACATTGCTGGTTTTAACATGCCAAAGTATTAGCTTACTTTGCTGTGGAGAAACGTGCCTTCAAACACAAGGTCAAAATTTTACACAGCCAATTTTGCCTCTTTTCAAGGCTAAGTAGCAAAAAAGCATTTTTTCCTATCGAGTTCTTTTCACTATCATTGAAAGAGCAAAGTCTTTTAGAAAAGAAACACAAAGTTGAAACAAGGTGATTCTTGAAGTAAAAACTGAAGTGAAGACTCTGGCACCCCAACTATACTACTTCTGAAAGTGAAATTTTGCATAACATGGTTTCAAGCATGAGTCTACACCTACACAAAATTTCAATTAGACTGAAGATGGTGACCAAAATTTTTTTTCCAGATTTGTTCCACTTGACATGGAATGACCCAAATGGCAGTAACATCACGTGACTGAAGGCAATGCGAAACTTGCCAAAGAACGAGTCAAACGACGATCTACATTTATTATGTAGTTTTAAAAACACAAACTAATTATCCTTATCCAATAGTGAAATTCAGTAAAATGAATTATTAATTAATAAGAACTTTACGAATATTTCGTCAAAGCTTTAGTAATAGATGTACCATCATCCAATAAAATGTCTAATCCAACATCTCTCCTTCCCAATTCCCTCTCTCACAGTTTGGTGGAAGAGCAGACAAAATGGTCCGAACCTCGCCATAAGACTTGAATAAACTATATAATTGAAAAAATCAAATGCTTTAAATTTCCCTTCCATGTTTTCCAGAATCCTTTCAGAACGTTATATCCATCCTTCTGTNTTAATTTTTTTTGTGGGGTTTTCGGCTCGTCGACATCGAGGTTATTGGAGCCCTGAAAACTTGTACAGGTAGAGAAAATGCTGATACGCACTAGGGAGAGCCAACATGACTCTCCCTGCGTGTGGGACTCGCCGAATGACTCAATCATACCCTCTGAAAACCCTCCTGAATTACAACATACCAAAACATATCTCAAAACCAAAAATCAAACCATTGAGGACAAAAATTGAGTGGGAAAAAAAGGAAAATGAAAGATACCCTAGCCCTAATAGCGTGTCGGGATCGAAAAGAACAAAAGGTGACTAAGGAAGGTCAGGAAAGAGAAAGGAAGGAGCCAAGTACAAGTAAGTGGAAGTAATGCCAGACTCAGCTCGGAGCCCCGTGTTTGCCAAACACGTACTAACTAAATGTAAGTCGCCTGGGGGGTTGGATATCAGACTGTACGTAAATATATAGCGTTAGAAATTTTTCTACGCATAGTCTCCTAATAGTATCTCCCATCAAAAGAATCTGTAGTACCATACCCATAAAAATACGATTCTTTGCCTAGCTGTTCATATTCTGTTTGGATAAAGAAACACCCGTGAAGAATTCTCTCTGTCTCTCTCTTTCTCTTTGTTCATAAATTTAGCAATCAGCTCCGAGAGAATTCGTTGCCTGTGCGCCTACGTATCTCATCCGCATGAGTATCAGTCCGCTCGCTCGCTCACCCACCTGGTGGTATCGCACGTGCCGTTCACGTACTCCATGAATAAATCATTCCGTCCTTCAAGTCACGAAGCCTTCGTTGTCGATGTGTCACATCTCTTTGCTTCAGACTATTACATTTCCCTTTCGGCTGTAGCTTCCCGTTCTTGCTGTAGCTTCTCTTTCTCGTTTCTCCTCTCTCTCTCTCTTTATCAGGCGCGCTTTCCAGAGGGCACTACATTGATCTACATTGTTGTCTTGATATTTGTCTCTTTATTGAGATTACTTTTATATACAAGTTTGTACAAGTTTGATTTTTGTTTTCTAATTCTCCTCTTTCACCAACGAAGGAAAACCACTAATCATATTTGATTCTCTTCTTACGGTGCTCCCAAGTTTTTAATAAAATAATTCAATCATATTTATGAAAATGTAATTGTTGTTTTCAATTTTTGGGATAAATGAAAATTTTGTTAAATTTGTTGAGATTTCTCTAATTTTAATATTATTGTTATTGGATTACCATCAGGTTTTTAAAACAATACAAGAAAACGTGTCTACGAGATAGGTCGTTTAGTCATTGAAATTATTTCAAGAACAGTTAATATTAAGAACCTTTCTATATATTATATCATTCTACCGTCGAGTAATTTTTACTTAGAATATTTTTATTTAATTTCTTCATTGACTTTGTTAAATAATTCTTTTTCTATTTTCTCTATTCTCTCCTGATCCATTGCGTGTATTGGCAAAATTGATAATTGTTTTTACGGCCACTTCCAAGTTTTGATCGAGCTAAAATTTTACAGATATATGTGATATGTATGACATTAGATGATTTTGGTACAATGAAACGAAAATCTACCCCTAAAGGGGATGAAATGGGACTACGTGTGCATGAGGGAGGGTATATTCCACCATATCTCAAGAATACCTGGAGTAATTTCAACCAAACTTGGTACACAGATGACATGATCTGACAACAAGCGCTGTGTGGATGAGACAACCCCGGTGGGAAGGGTATGAGGTCAAAAATAATGGTAAATGGTGGGACAGTCGAGTTTGCAGTGCTCATTTGACAAATAAATAAACAAATTCTAATACTAAAAATATAAAATAATAGAAATGTATAAACCTTTTTTAAACAAGCTTTTATTCATTAAAGTACAGTATTAAAAAATAAAAAATAAAGTTCAGTGAAAATGAAAATAAAAAATGATCGAAAAGTGGTTCAAAAAAATCAGAAAATTTGAAAAGTTTCAAACTTTATTTTTTAATAAATTTTAAAGAAGTACATTGGTAATTAAAACGCTTAAAGTCTTGTCTTTAAAAAAGTTTTTTTACTTTTATTTTATTATTTATAGTATTTTATTTCGTGTCCTCATGTCTGTGTATTTTCTCGCTTGTGCTTGCTGCTTGTCCTTCACAGTCTCTCCTCCACCTCCAGGAGAAACCGAGCGCTGCTCCCGCGCGCGTCAAGGAGCGATTGAGCAGATGCTTCCTTCCCCTGGCAATGCGATTTGTCGAGGAGCCGTACCCCGCTCTCCCTTACAACTCCCCGAGTCTTCTGTCGCCAAGATACTGCCTGCATATTCAGTAGAAGTCTCGCCCTGCTTGGCGGCAGAAAGGCGATGTTGGTGGCACTGGCGACGACGTAGTTGATGGCGACGGTGGTGGAGATTGCGGGGTTGGGAATGTCAGCCGGTGGTGATGAAACAATTGTTGGCGGAGATAGATAGTAATGGTGGTGTTAGCTAAGTGATAGAAGTGGATGAGGTGACACTTAGATACGTGGGTGAAAGTGATGGTATGATGAAGTGGGGATGAGTTGTGATAGCGACCGATGACGGCGAGGAAGTCGTCGCCACTGACGGCGGCGGAGAACGGAAGACTTCGGGAAGACGCAATTTCCGGCAATTTGCAGAACAATTTGCCCTCGAGGCTGATCTGGAATATAGAACACCCATAATAGACTTTAGATCGGGGATGGAGGCGACCTCTACGAGAACCTGAGGACGGAGAGGAAAGGTTACGGCGGAGATGATGCGATGCAGAGGAAAACGCAGGAGGTGAAGCTGGGAGAGGAGATTGAGTTGATTTACCAGGGCGAGGCTAGGAGAAGGTTAGATTTAGGAGGAGATGATGGAATTCTGGTATCTCGTTGTAAACGGTAGTCTAGAATGAGGAAGTATCCACATCGCTATGCAAAAATACTTTGTGATGAGGAAACCGAGGATAAATCCTGTGAAACAAAGAGAAATAATATTCATGTTTCATAAAAGTAACACGGATGAAGGTAATCAAATGATGAATAGATTGAAAAAATAATTAGATTTACAAGGTGAGTAGTACAAAAATGTTCTAATGTTGGTGCAAGAAGACCAGATTTGATAGAAAATCCAATGTACATTTGATATCAATACAAAATATTGGATTTCAGTCAGAAAAAAAAAAGAAATGTATTTTTTATTTTGAGGATAGTAAACAATCGGCTCATAAAAAATCGTACTTGTGATCCAAAACTGTAAAATATCCCATCTCATTAAAGTAGTTTTAGAGAAGAGGCCACACCACATACTGTGAGATTTTATCCTCTCTTCAGTTATATCGTACCACCAGAGGACCGTTTCACCAAAGTACATGTTTGTAAGTAACAAGTAAATTTTAACACGTTTTTGAAAATACTCAGTTATTAGTGTTTCACAAAAGTACACTTGTAAACTTGTAATTACAAGTGAAATCTTACAATTTTACAACTGATTTACTTGTAAACCACTAACATTGTTGGGTTACTGTCAATTGTAGCAGACAAACTTGGAAAATAAACGTATTACCAACAAAGTAGTTTAGCCTGGCTATAAACATAGGGTAACTGTGTTACGGGTGTTATTCTATTACTATGCAGAGGTCATATTCTTCCTCGAAAGATGAAGATGAAACTATTCATTCGTGTTTACGACATTGGGAAACTTTCAGGGAAAGAGTGAACTTAACATTTGTGACACTATAAATTTAACGAACACTTTACGATGACGTCAGTAAAGCTGGAAGAAAAGAGGAATATATTATAAAAACTTATTATGAGAAAAGAACTGTTTTTATTTTACTATATTTTAATTTAGTTATTAGTCAATATTTTACTGTATTTATTATCATGAGTATTTTGGAAAGTCATTGTTGATAAGTTTGAAATACATTTAACAAAACATAAAAAACAATCACTTTTTGTGTCATATCTCACATGAACTACACTAAGAAATGTTAAGAAGAAACAAATTTGCCATTATGTAACGCAACATCAAATGAGAGAGACTGAACTGTCCTCAAGTACTTGTTACTGATGAGTGTAAAGATATCCCTTGTTACTGACACGTTAGCGCAATCTTTGTGAAACTATTAACTATTGTAACTAACTGCATATTATTATCAGTATTGTTCGTAACAATTCGTACTTTTGTGAAACGGAACTCTGCTCTGCCATCCGTTCAAAGTCCAGGGAGGTTGCAGGAACAGAATGTGGCTAAAATTGTACTTTTCCTTTCGTTTTCATCCTGACGCAAGAAGGTCAGAGGAAAGCGGATAGGAGCTTCCTTCGTCGGTTGATGACGTGATGCCGTTGAGAGTGTCGCCGCCGCCGCGTGAAGTCGCGTGCGAGCGGATCATGTGCACGCAGCGCCGCTTCAGGAAAGCGTGGGAACTTCAGTCATCGCAGTTTGTTCTCAACTGGAGTTTCCACCTTGCGAACTCGAAAGTTTTTTACGTATAATTAGTTATTATAAAATAAGTGTGGAAACTAACAAATGGGAAATATGTTAATTATATATTATCATTTTCATCTACAACAATGATCAATAAGAACACGTTTGTATATTCAGTGGTCGTTATTTTAATTAATTTTCATTGCTTTTCTGTTGAAATTCCGCTTATTAAATTGTTACCCTATCAAAGGTTCAAATGATATTCAACTATTCCTTTGATATTTTCTCTTATCTTTTAGTAACAAAAATAGATGTGCTATAAATGCAGGTATATTCATTTCAGATAATGACATATTTAATAGGAAATTGTTTCCAACATGCAAATTGAATGAAAAAATTTAATTCATTTTATGCAGAGGATTATTGTAGTATCTAGTGAAAGCATATGTCAATAGTTGTTTACGTTGTATGCTCCTTATTTTTCGGTATGTTTTTAATCAAATCACAATTCTGTTCGTCTAATGCTCATAAGAAGTATCTTCTGTGAATTACTGGCGTTGGAAATTCAATTACAGATTGAAGTCATTGAAATAAAGTGAATATCGCTTATTCCCCTTTCATTTTAATTAATGTATTTTTTTGTTTATCAATAGCTATCATACAAAGTTTCAGTTGAATACTATTCCTTTTATTTTTAGATGCTTTCGTCCATCACATTATTTAGTGAAAACTCATATTACTACCTCTGGCTTGAACCTTCTTGTAGTCGTGCGTCGAAAGCTTTCCTGCCCTGCTCGTCCACGCTGTCGCAATTACTCGACAGCAAAGCAGACTCGCATATTAAGAAGACGTCGCTTTGTCATCCCACTGACCGCATCTGAGGTCTAATGACAGACATAGCCATTCCTCCTCTGTTGTAGGCAGCATCTCTACCTCTACCCATCCACACAAACCGTGTGCTTAACATCAGCCACACCCTCGTCTCCAGAACACCACCTCTGTGACGGAATAGTAACCTTTAAATTTGAATATAATTCTCGTCAATTTGACGAGTTTGGATCTTAAACGTACGAGAGCATGCAACGCGTCTGTCTGTCCGTCGCCTCGCGTCGTCGACTCTGCATTGCCATGGAAATTGCATTTGTGAACGCACAGCTCACCCCCATGGAACTGCCCGCCTCCAGGCTACTACCCCCTCCCCACCCCAACCCATCCGCGCCAACCCCTCTCTGGGGAGAAGTTCCGAGACGGGCGTTGGTCTTCCTTTAATGCAATCATGAGGGGTAAGAAGGGCTGGCGAAGGAATCGTAAGCTGAGAAGCACATTTGGGAAGGGAAGTTCGAAAGGTTTAGTAGGATGTGGAACTCGCCTTGAAAGAAGAGTGAGAATTCAATGTAGAGTTGACTCATGTCACAATGAGAATATTTTAAAAACGTTTTATGAATGATTATTACTTTATCATTTAAATTTAAAAAAGTAGTCTAGGATTTCTGAATACTAAGACATGCATTATTCTTACGACTGATTCTTTATCCTTGAACTCCTTATTATGGGTTGGTAATATTCACAGCTGTGTATAAATGTTTCAAAAGAAGCCAATAGATTATTCTAATAATAACAAGAACAAATTTCGTAACGTAATGTGAAAGTTGCCTTATCAGACCTTCTAGAGAGAATGTTTTTGAATTTACTGAACCATATATTTTCTCTCATAAGTTTCTTGCTTTCATTCATGAAAGTAGCTTAAGTCATGAAAAATTTCATTGTCTAAAAGCAGAGAAAAGTTTGATTCAATATTTTTTAAATTATATGAATTATATGTTCATTTGTGATAGCACAAATGCGTTCCATTACTGGGTGATAATTCATGTCCAAGGGAAATTCGGCATAACAGACCAAGTATTTTTTGAGGATACTCTTTTCCTCTTCACCTTCTATCACCATCCTTCACTAATTGATCTCATTGCGCCCTTTCGTATCCGCCTCGGATTATGGAACCTTCCAGACATATGTGCGACAGGGCTGTGAATTGTCATTTCCCGTCGTTGGCGCATTGGTTATGCTTGATTTACGTGGATGAATTTCATCAAAAAATGTAAATCTTTAAGATAAATTATTAATCAATTCTTTCTTGAT
Organism: Laupala kohalensis; assembly: GCA_002313205.1. Classification (NCBI taxonomy): domain Eukaryota; kingdom Metazoa; phylum Arthropoda; class Insecta; order Orthoptera; family Trigonidiidae; genus Laupala; species Laupala kohalensis. The sequence continues at coordinate 398,456 of NNCF01130793.1, read as the reverse complement.
AATCATCAAATTTCTATGAATTCCGATTCAGTTGCTAGTATTAACGTGAATTGCAAATTATATATCTTTACATCATGGATTTTGCTCTCACACTTTCGATTAAATGTAACGAGATATCGTAAGCGACTCCGTTAATTTGGATCTTCCCCACCGCTGGGACTCAGCGTTAGCGTCACCGCCGCTTCTGCAATTCGATAAGATTCAATTTGAAGACGTGCTCTGCGCTCCCGCTCTTCGTGGTGACTTGGGGAATTACTGAGAGGAATCTTGTAACTTTGTCGCCCTTGGGACGCTACATATTGGGAACGAAAGCAAGAGAAGACTATCGACGAAGATCAAATTTTTGAATGGTATGTATCTCGAGAAATGCAAAAACACATGTTTGTTCGCATTTCAACCATTATTTTCAATTTTTTTGAGCAAACGTTAGTGAAAACATATTTAATTTATAACCATATGGCAATGAAATTAGTTGTAAATATTGTAGAGCATTAATAGCCTACTCAGATGGTTCTCTTAAAAAAGTACGAATATCGTAATTTATAAGTTAAAAACAAATAACAATGTTCAACTTAGAGAGTAAAATAATCACTATTTTATCGGAGGTTATCATAAAAATCGTTTGCTAAAATCGAAAGATTACCAAGAAAAGCGTCACTGTGTCGACGGGATATCCTGAACATACGAGATACTTATCACTATGCTAAACCTTTTAGTGCATCTGCTCCATATTTTGAACGAAAATATAATGTGAGTTCTCTTGATCTTAGTATTTGAAAATCATTTTCAGTTAAAATGAATCCGAACCACTAAACTCAAATTCACTTTCTGTGTTATACTTTTGCAATTTTAGTTACTACATTTATTTATCGTTGTAAATAGTTAATTTATCTTTGTTTTTTCATTGTCTTCTAAGATTTTCAATTAAATACTTATTAATTAATAATACGAAATTCCAGGGTCTTATTACTAGTCGTGTTATTGGGTGCCAGGGCAAGTCATCATTATAATACTTTCCATTTTGATTTTTATATTGTGATAAACCTTTCCAATGGGTTATTTAGAGAATGATATTTTGTAGTATGGAACTGAAATCAGTAACTGTGTCTGATTTAAAATTATGTATATTGCAGCAAAATAGTACATTTGCTGTCATGCAACAATATTTCAAATAGTTATGTTTACGTCTGTCCTTATTACATATTTTCAATAACTTTGCAATCTTCTTTAGACATGATCTCTACTTTTATTGGACAATATATTGCTTAACAACGTTCCAATTCCTTATTTTGGTCATCATTAAGTGTTACTATGTAATAACGTAGATTTTTTTTTTCTGAAGTAAGATCGTAACTATTATGAATATATAATCATTCTAATCGGCAAGATAATACTTCAAATAATTAATGATTAAATGGTATTAATATTTATATTAATTTTTTGATATTGTATAACTGTAGTTACAAATAATGAAACATGTGACTTAAATGCAAGTATGCGATGTGAATTTCTTTGATGTTGCATTTTTTTCTGGGGTCTCTTTGTAATTATTGACATTTTCTCTTCTTCTATCACAATTAAAATACAGTCTTCTATCCAGATCGTACTAACTATTTCTCTCTCTGATTAGTTATCGTGTCTGATTTTTTCTAAAGTGTGTATAAAATATATCTATCATTCAAGTCGTAGAAATTTCAATATACACACTTTATGATTACTCAACTCCCACATTGATCGTAAACCCTTGAATGTTCATAAACCTTAAAAGCGGAATCTAGACTGTCCGCTATTAAAAGCACGCTCACGCTTAAACCGGACATAAATACTACACATTCCCCCGGGCACAAATAGGTCAAGAGAGATCAGTAAAAGCATCTTTGTCTTTGACTTCTTCCAGATTATTTTGCGTGCTTCTTCCAATATGTGGGTTTACTTATAAATAACTTCAGCTTTGAAAATCCTAGTACTATTGATCAATTTTCCACAAAAGTTTTAATTTTTAAAATATGAATTTGCTTCGGTATTTGATAAATTTAAATAATAAATTATATCGCTTTCTTTATTAAAATTACTTGCGTTATCTATGGATTTCAGCTTGAGATATTTATCTTCCTTTTCATTTAAGTCTTAAATTTTACAAATAAAAACTAAATTAGGTTGCAATAGCTCAGCGCGGTTTCGCAGAACACATGGTTTCTTTTATTCGCTACATCCAATCACACAAATTCGCACCAGCTGGAGAAGTGCATTAATAAATGAAATCAGACTGATTTTTATCTTCCTTTAATTAGTTTACTACTGAATTCACATTTCGTGGGTTTTAGGTATTCGATGTTGCATCTTGTCAGTAAAAGTATAGAAAACCTCAGATGCCAGTAATTTTTTACATGACACAATGAAATACATATAAGAAACAAAATGCTCGTCAATTTTCATGTTGTAATTTAATGAATGAAAATAGCCTGCGTATTTAATGGAAAGTAGGAAGAAAACATTGGGAATACAATGAACCAGAGCAAAATCGATTCACCATGTGTGTTGATATAATTATATAGCAATCTACAGATCTAGCGTTCAATACTTCTCAGAATATACTTCAAAACGTATCTAGCAAATTCTTTAAGAGTTGATGGCAATTAATTAATCCAATGATCACTAGGGAACTCATTAGCAACTTCCTGCACGTTCCAGTTTTATCTGGGAATAAAAACTTATAAAGTACTCTTTTGGGTGAATATTTATTAGTTCACGAATGCATGCTACCCTGCTCCCAACACTCATTATCAGAGTCATTATATGTATCATTCCTTTTCTCTCATATTCTTATCACAAATTTGTTATAATTTCTTTTTCTATTTCATCATTAGCCCTTATATGAATAACACTTTTATCTCTTGTGTACAGAGCGGCGTCTATTGTAGTCATTGCGACGTTACTCGTCTCTAAAATACCAGGAAGTTACACACTTTTACCATTCATCTGTTGTTTTCTGTTTTCTTTTCCTTATTTCTAAATTTTTTTTATTCACTCTTCATAAGTTTCATACCGTTATTTTGTCTTGTCGTTTAGCTTCCTCTCCCTCTTTAGGGAAAATATTATCATTTCCGACCCATTTGCACTGTGTGTAGTACAGGTTTACTGTATAATTTTCTGAGTTTTAATTTTATTGTTTCTACTTTCAGCATTCATTCATTTCGAATCAAGTCTTTTGTTCCTCTTGAATGTAATTCATACTCATCTACTATTTGGGAATTGCAATTATCGTTCATCTAACCTTTGTACGTACAACATACCTTAAAAGGATTGGTTCATTTTCGCCTTCTTCTTCTTCTTCTTCTCAGAATAGCAGAGATATTTTATTGGTTCGCTACATATTTAGTAAAAACATTAGCTCATTTCAAATGTGATGATCTCTGGGTAAAAGTGGATACAATCATATTCATATCATATTCAGTTACTGTATATTGAATTTTTAAGTACATTTTTGATGTAATTTGAATATTAATGTACCTAAGTGGATTTGTTTTCAGATGCAAATTCATGAAAATTGAACCATCAGGAGGAATGTTGTGAAATACAGAAGTTTCATAAAATCCAATACTTGAATTAAGGATAGGAGCATAAAATCAAATTGACGAAAGAGTATGGGAAATAAGTTACTGAATATTAAATTGGAATTTCATAAATACATAAATTGGGATTTAAGAGCTAAAGAGCAATTGCAGTTATCACTTTTAACGAAAGCACTTGCGGTCAGCGCAAGTCTTGATGTCTTTCAGTGTTGTTGAAGAAGTTGCCTTCGAGTGTTGAGTGTGCTTCTCAGTTAAAGTTGAGTTTAAAATAGTGCTCACGAAATGTTCCGTACCATTATAGAATTATTCAAACCAAATTCAACTAAACCATTTGTTTTTGAACGTTTTCTCATAAAGCAGTTTGTCCTCGTAATGTACCCGTAGCAAACAATATGAATTGTACGTGTACATTTATTGTTAGCATTTTTATATGGCCCTCGAAAGGTGAAACCTAAAATTTCAAAAAGTAAATGAATATCAAGGTACAAATCTCAGGTACATATCTTTAATTTTAAAATCCTCATATTTCATTAAAATAACAATATAATAACTCTAACTTTGAAAATTACTGTGTTAAAATTGAAAAAATAGAGTAAGGATGTTTATACAGATAAAATGGTTCTAGATCTCAGGTGTCAATCGATTTCAATAACTTATAATGTAAAGTTAATTATATACTTGCAATTTAAACTGTATTTACTTTTTAAACCCTATCCTTTTCCTATTTGCTTATTTCTGAAAACTCGCATTGCTACAAGAACGTTTTTCATTTTAATTAAATGACATTTTAATTAATTAGAGTATATAATGGACGTCAATTACAGCAGTTTTTCATTTTAGTTTCATATCACTGTGTACCCATCTGTGGCATTGCAGGGATTCTCACGAATTCTATTTTCTTTAACCATTCCCATCTTCCCACTGCTACGAGAAAAAAATAATATACTTTTGAACCATATTCGTATTATTATAATTAAATAGTTATAAAATATTTGCATTAACCTTTTTATTCATATTGATTTGCTTCATGATTCTCTTTTCTTGCGTGTCATTTTATTGATTGCAAAGAATACTCACTGGATTGAGCAGATTCTTCTTTTACTTACCTAATCAAAGGAAGACCTACATATGGTATATTTCTTTCAAGAAATTAATACCATTTACTTACCTAATCGCTATTATTTTCACATGTCAATCAAACAGTACACATGTTTACCTATTAATGCTTCCTACTTGAGAACAATAGTTGAAATAAGGTTTTACAGTAACATCTTATGTATATGTATGAGCGTAGTATGGTTTTATATGAATAGACTAAACAAATGTTCTTTATAATACTTTTAATAACGAGAAGAAAACGACAGATATTTAGAATGAACAATTTGACAATCATGCATAATTGTAATAGTATTTTCAGTTGTATTTACAACACACTGATATGGTACAGTAGATTGTGCTTTGGTGAGTTTTACATGTAACGCCAGTGGATTGTGTAAATGTCAAAGATATTACACTGAACACATGTAATATGGTTGAAACTGCTGAGAACAGCTACATTTCATTTGATACATTATATATTACAATAACATTGCAATTGATTACAATTCAAATCGGATAGTTTTCTATGTACTGAAACGTTAGATAACATAAGAATTCTTGTCAGTTTGTTTATAGTTTCTTTAAAAGAAATTAAATGTATTATTATCATTGTAAAATATTAATTTACACTCTAAAATGTATTGACTCTATTTCTGTAGGAATAGAAGTTTAAAAAAATTGAGACTGTAATGATATATAACCAAATCCTAACCTCTTCTGCGTTTGCATTACACCAGAAAGTTTTCTTCTAAGTGAGACAAAATAATTCATACCAATTGTTATAGCATTTCTTCAGAGAAAAACGTTGATAAAATACATTATTTCATGTTCGTAGAAAAATCTCAACATATCAACCATAATCTCATTCAAAGTAACAAAACAGTAATGCATTAACATATGATACATTAATTCGAAAAATATTAGAACTTTTAAGAGACATAGAGTAATGTTTTGTTATACAAATTGCGAGGAAACCCTATACTTTTAAAAGCTTTTGCAGGGAACAGTCAAGCTTTCTCGCGAGAAGGGAACAGGTTTAATGCAAGACGTTCGTCTCCCTAAGATTCCGAAGCAGAACTGGCTCATCTTGGATGTAACCCGAGTGTAATGTTCTTTACATAACAAGCAAGCGGCTACATGGGTGGAGGGTAAGAGGGGGTGTGAAAAGGAGGAACACAGAATGCGCCTGGGAGGCACCTCGAAGCAACTTCCAAATTGTTATCCGATCCAAGGGAAATCCGAGAGACCACTATGTCTCTCCGACCTCCTCCTTAGACTGCGTTCTGAAGTGTTTTTAGAAGGTTTAACGACGAAAAGGTATTACTCTTACACTGAAACGTTAAAATTTTGCTTTGAAATCGTGACTAAGTTTCCCATGAGTTGAAATATATCCTTTAAAATATTGTATCAAAATATCGGTTTTGGATACAAATTCGTTTCAATATTTTATTTCCTGGTACGAAAACCTTATTCAAAGGGCATATTTTTCTCATTTTGTTTCATTTTTCTACAATATACGAAATTTTCAATTTTGTGCGTGATATTTTGTCGTGGATCTAATAAAAAAACAAATATTTCAGACTGATAAAGTACCTTATTAGAATATATTTTCATGAACCTCAATAAACAGTAAACTTCGAATAGAATTTGACAAATTATAAGTAATTATTTATCATTATTACAATCCATTTCTTCTACTTTCGTTAGAAACCTTAGATAGCATAGCAGACCTTTAACGAGAAAGACTTCGCTCTTGTGAAGATACGTATCCACGGAATCTGTCCCTTTTGGACATCGGATACCTCTTCGTATCTCTCCGCTTGCCTCCATCTCGTCGATTCGATTACAGCGCTGCGCTGACGTCGTTACGCCACCGATCTCAGCCGCCGCGAGCGAGCGAGTGCCCCCACCCTAACGCGCTTCTCCTTGGTTGCAGAAGCACTCTCGATGTGTATCCTTTC
>NNCF01130793.1:365633-391765 GCA_002313205.1 Laupala kohalensis | reverse complement strand
ATATATATATATATATATATATATATATATATATATATATATATATATATATATATATATATATATATATATATATATATATATTTCAATCTCATGCCAACTCGTTAGTTGTTTGAAGTTTATTTTTCATTCCTAAATCACGAAATACATTATTTATTGGAACAATAGTTTGTTCAATTTTTTTTGTTCTTTCAAGATAGAAGTGATACGAAGGGCGTTTATTTGAAATATTCTCTTTTCTTGATATTTAGATGACTTTAATGTTTAAGATTTAACTCATGAATAGGAAATAATTTTTTTTCTTCGTTTTGACGATTAGACAGGATTCTAACACTTGTCGACAATGAATTCCGTAATACACTTGTGTTCAGCGGGCTTGCCTATAGCATGGTCTTCACGGCGCAGGCTGTGAAAGGGACATTCTCCAAGGTTACGAGGTAGAAGTTTTAGGGATCATTTTGCATTTTAAAAGATATGGAATATCCTATTTCTACGAAAAATGCTATTAATGAGTATAAATATTCAATCAATCAATCTTCAATTCGACCTTCTCAAATAGGTCCAAATGGTCGTTATACCAGTATAAAATACTAAATTGGGTTTAGTAAGTCATGTACACAATCTTTATAGATCAAAATTGATTGTATGCGCAGAGAAGTTCATATTTACTGTTTATATCATATTCACTATTCGTATTTTTGACGGAGTTACGCAATACAACAGAAGAGGATAGGATCAATATACTCTACGGGAATAAAGATTAAATCTTTGGTATTATTGAATACTTTTTCCACTCGAGGTTCAGAAATATTTTCGGAAAATAGGCATATATTTAAGTCCTGATAGTAATAGGTTGCTTTTATAAGAATTTTATGAGTAGAAAAATGAAGTTTGGTAACATTTATCCACCTATATAATACAATTATATATTATAATACTGCAATACCTTGGGTATTGTGTAAACAAGTACTCGCATATTTACAATATTAATATTATTTCACACTTCATCCCGCGTTTGGAAATTTCCAATGAACGAAAAATCTATTATAAATTTACATGTAATGAAATTTTTCAACTGCTCCAGAGTCTATTTCAAAAAGGTATGTTCAACCGATAATTTCATCAACCATTATTTTTGCCTTTCTTTGGTATGCTAGCTTCCTGTCGTTATGACTGATATTATTCTTAAGTTTAAATTATAACTATAAGTGTGGCACCATTTTCTAAACACAAAAGAACAGAGATATTAAATATATTTTTAATTAACATCGCATTACGAATGGAATAATTTAATCACATTAATAATATTCGATATGTTATTACTATCTTATATAAAGCGTATGAGATCGCAAAATACACAATTATTCTGCACATACTACTCGAAGTGCAATTTTCTTTGGTGCTCTGTAATACTATTTCCACTTGCCTTCTGGAAAAAGATCGTACATTTTCATTGGGTCTATATCAATTGTCCATGAATGGAATAAACCCACATATTTAAAAATGATACATTAACTATAACGTATGTAAGTCTTTGGGTCACTTTGGTTTTCTATTTTTGACACATTTTTATCTTCTTACAGTATTATAATAAATTACACTCTCATTAGCACCGTGAATCTTCAAATATCATTTAAATTTGTTAAAGAAAGTACACATGATTTGAAACCTGTTTACTTAAAGAGAGGACATTAAAATGTCAATTTAATGTTATTTAATGTTGTAAAATGAAGTGAGATCATTCCGCAAAGTCATTATTTTTTGTTTATTGCAAGGATTTGATAGAAAACATTCTTTTTATTAATGCTAACTACCTCAGTTCTCTTGGTTTTGGATAAAGTCGATTTTGAATTCACATAAGCGTTTTATATTACGAACCAACTGATCATTGCAATCAATATCACAATGTATAATTCGCTAAAGTATGAGTTTGGAAGCAACACATGTTGAAAGTGTTCGCCAAAAGCATAATATCAATTGAGGTTATAGTCACTTAGTACAAAACTCCCGTGTTTCCCCATCACGTGCCTGCCATCTCTTCCACGCGGTAGTCGACAGCTGATACTTCATCCATCACCGATCTTTGTGGCTGCTGCTGTGGTTGCGACATGGATAGAGACGCGGCTGGTGGCAGCGACGTCAACTGTTTAGGAGCCAAACCCGGACCATTGAGGGAGGGTGACAGTTCTGCCAACTGTTGAGAAGCCATGCCAGTGAGCGGAGATAGCTCTACAGGTCGTAGATAACATCCTACAGAGGACGCTTCGGAAGAGGAGGACGTGGTGACAGCGGGGCGGGTGACGGAAGTGGCGGCTGCAGCGATGCCAGCGGAAGCGGGGACCGAGCCGGGGGCGGCCCGTCCCGGAGCGCAGCACTACGTGACCGGACGCAGTTCAGTGTGCTGTGTCTCCTTATGACGGCGGAGGTCCACCTTGCGTTGGAAGGCGCGCCCGCACAGGTCGCAGGCGAATGGTTTGTAGCCGGTGTGCTTGCGACTGTGAGTGATGAGGTTGGACGACTGGCTGAAGGCTTTGCCGCACACGGTGCATTTATGCGGTTTCTCACCTGTAACATACATACACACAATCAATAGGGTAAATCGTTACATACCACTTCTTGTTGTTACCTCAAAAGTATACGCAATAAATGATTATTAAATTAGAAAATAAATATATTTCTTCTTAAGAAAATACTATTTATGTATGTCGAAACACCCCGCATATGACATGTAGAAATAGTGCAAATACTAAAATATAAGAACTTTAGAAAAAATATAATTTATTGATTTGGATTTAAATCATATAAATACATCCATTATGGGTGTTGTTTTTCTTCTGGATCCCGTAAAGATATTTTTCTCACATTGTACCTTATTACTTATTTATTAAACGGATAGAGAATAAACTTCTTTAAATTTTGTAATAATATTTCAGTTTTTTAGAGTACATATGGGTTTACTACAAGAAAATGAGATACATTTGTCTGAAGTGCATCATATTTTATTGTTTGCATTTGAAGATATTCTCTTTTCTTATTGAAAAACATCTGTAAATATTCTAAATTACAAATAAAGATTAAATAGCAAGGGTTTTGAAGTGTGTAGAGAGGAAATATAAACTTTAATTTATTCAACAACTATTTTAGCGGAAAGAAGAGCAAAACTTTTATTGACAAAAAATATAACACAGACCAATCAAANTATATATATATATATATATATATATATATATATATATATATACACTAAGTAATTTTAATATATACACACTTAAACCCGCATTTACTCAGATGTTTTAAAATGCTCTACGCTTCGGCAACAAGTTATGGATTTGCTTTGGTATTAATTCAAGACTTCTCCCATCATAAAGAAACAGAGTATGCGCATGCGCGTGCCACCTCAGGCCAATGAATCACGACGAATCGCTGGCGCAATCGTGGAAGCGGCCATCTCCAAGGCTTGGTCTTCCGCGACGGCGTGGGCGGGGCTAGCTCCAATCACAGCACCGCACTCGGGTTCCCCGTGTGCCCGCGCAGTCGCCAGAAACCTCCATCCCTGCCCCCGCTGACCCGCTCCACACCCATGCCACTGCTGCTTTGTTATGCCGCCGCTGCGCCTTCATTGGAGACGGGAGTCTGTAGGGGGAGGCTATGCACTATACGCGGTGGCATACGTCGCGAAACGCTTGTAGTACGAATACTTCACCTCTGGACAGTAGCAAAGGAAGGGCGAGACAAATTTATAACTAAAGTTGACGTCGTGTCCGAAAATAAATGGTTAAAGCCGAATTTAGTTCTAACACAAATACTTATTGGACACGGGAATTACAATAATTACTTGTATAGATTTGGCATAGCAGAGAACCGAAATTGCATCTGTGGAAATGGTGTGGAGGATGTGAATTATATAATATATGATAACGGTGGCAGAGAGGGGAAGATGGTATGAGAAAATGAAGGCCAAGAGTTTAACAAATTTAAATAACTGGGCATTTTCAATTGGAAGTAAAAATAAATATACTGATTTTACGGATTATATAACAGAAATTATAACAATTCGTAATGCAGCAAAGAAAGAAACGTAAGATGACTAAAAAGACAAAAAATACAATGAAACAAATATAAGTGGAAGGATCACAATGAGACAATAGAGAAAAGCAAATACATGATACAAAAGAAAGAAATATGAAACGAAATGAATCACTTTATCTTCAAGGGAAAAAAGGAAACACAGTTCTATTTATACATAACCCTGGTAATGACTTTGTGTTGAAGTACAGGGGCATAATGAGATATTCTCCTTCATAATTAAATAAATACTTGACCGTTTTGAAATGAGTGCGCCCTTTGACTGTTCTGAGAAAGTGATAGCCAAAGTTTGTATGGCTCATATATATTTCGAAAAATTAAAAAAATCTCCACCGATTCCAAACGTTTTTTACTGTGTTTCTATTGTTTTTCCGCGTCCTCAAACTGCCTTTGAAACGTAAGACATTCGATTATTGTGTTCGTATTTCTTTATAACTTTTGTATTTCTTACTTAGTCGATAAAGATTAGTTACTATTAACCACTTCTTAATTAGTGCTATTTAATTAGAGTGTTAGGGTAAATTTATTAGTTAAAATACTGCTGGTTCTCGTGTGGCGAAGGTAGATAGCAAAACTGGAGCAACGTCGATCGTTCGAATTCCCGTAAAATGAATTTTTGCCACCTGTGTATAAATTCCAATCAATTCAAATCATTTTATCTCGTACATTTGAAGTTCCAGGACCTTCTGGAGAAGTGAACTTTTTGTCAGACAGAAGTTCTATTTATTTTTAGACTTCGTGATAAAATTTGTTTCAGTATTTTCATAAAATTCGAATAAAATATACTAATGCTCGTAGTAATGAAAAAGAATTTGTGTAACTAAAATTCAAGGCTCAAGAAAATTTGATTATATCTTTTGGAATCAACACGGGACTTACCTATAAGTGGGTAAACAATGATCAAACTTTCAAACAAGCCAGAATACAGAACTAATGTCCAATTTTGAGTTTTTAACATTTAAGATTATTATTAAGATTACTACAACTTACGAACTTTATATGGACGATTACGATATAAATTTGAGAGTTTTCGATACACAGCGTTTCGACTCGTGTTGTGAACATTTAATTGTTCAAGGATCTGTCGATGCGTGTATTGTAAAACCGTAAGTCTTGAATTCATCGCATTCTTCTGACATTTTCATTCAGTTTACTTAATCAAAGAGATTAAATAAACTCAAAAATATAGTAATCCCAAAAATATGAGTATGTTTAATTACTTTTTGGCATATTGCTGGTTCAAATGTAGCCAGACTTTTAATATATTTTAATGGATAAAATTTCACGATTCCACCAAGTGATGTGTGATCGAAAGAGTTAGGTTGAAAAATAATAACAGTTTTTTGTGTTGAACTATTTCCAATTGTTTCCAAACTTTCATTATATTAATAAATAATTTATGATAATAACACGATTAAATTTTTCATAGCATCTCTTTTTCATTTATTACAAAATTACTGGATAGTACACTCGCGTACCGGATCCCGACCCCTCACCATTTTCATCCTTCTGGAGAAAGAATTAATGTTATTACACGGAAGAAGGACTTGTACTAAGATCACTAGTCCGTAAATATTAAATATATTTTAGAGTTATGAAACTAATCTCTCATTTCTTGTGATGATACTTCTTTGTGAATCATTGTCTTTATGATATTGAAAGGTATTCCTCCAGAAATGTAATTTTATGACTAGAAAACTAACAACATTTTATGCGTAAGAAATCATATTTACAAAGTTTACATACGCAAAAACGATTTTAGTTGATCCCCATAGCTATTCACGAGTATCAATTCCGGGTGCGATTTACCCCCGCTTCAATCCAAGATTGGACGGTAAAGAATAAATCCGGAGATAGCACAGCCAGCGAAACCAGAGAGATGACAGCGTGGAGATGTGCTTGGGGCAGCGAAGCGCGGATGACCACGAGGGCAGCGGAGACGGCTTGAGGAGGGGAGCGGAGTGGGATGCAGGCTCCGGGGAGAAATCTTTGCGCAAAGACCGAAATGATTCTCGGCCGCTGCGCCGCGTCGGCGGGGACTCCCAGAGGGGGTGGCCGCCGCCATAACTCGGATACACGCGAAGAAGCGAGCTGCGATGAGTGAGAGGGATCGAAGAGAGAGAGAGAGGTGTTGGGATTCTGCGAACCTCGACTTGTGAAGGAGTATAAGATAGGTAGCAGGAAGAAGGAGGGTATAAGAGAGAAAGAATAGCTAACAGAATACGTGAGAGAGAGGTACTTCTTATTCAATATGAGAAAGCGAGAAAGAAATATTTCGAATGCGACTGGATAAATGTCTTGCTTTTGTTCTGTCCACGAAATGAAAAGTAAATGAGAAGGAAAAAATATATATCACACGATACCACAAGAAAATAGTATCGAATAGTATAATATATAAAATAGAATGCTGTCATGAAAGGAGGATAGCTGTAGAAGGCGTTAGAGAGAAAGAAAGAAGTTGATATGAGAGAGCATGAGAGACAGAGGATGCTGCAGAGGAGATAGCAGGATGGGTAAGCCGGGCGAAAGCATAAATGGACAGGCGGCGGGTGGATGGATGGGGGGAGGGATAGACGGGCAGTCGACGGGAATCTGAGGCCGTGTTTTACCGCGGGTGTGAACCGAGCAGTAAAGCGCTGCCAGGCGGCAATCTCGCCTCCAGGCCCCGGGAGATCTCTCGCTCTCTGCCACTCCACCCTCCCCGCTGCTGCGGACGTGCCCCGCCCAGCCGCGTAGTGACCTCACCTCCCTCTGGCCCCACGACTCCCCTGGACGTCAGTCGCGTTTCCTCCCCATCCCGCTCCCAGCCATAGCGTTTCTCCATTGACTGCTGCACGCAGTCGGCCATCTCCGCAACTTCCCCCGGACAGCTTCTCTGACGTCTCTCGCTCGGCGCGTGATTTTCGCCTCGTGTCTTTTCGTCTCTCGTTTCTTGCATCATCGATTTTCAACGTTGCCGTCACTAATTTCGGCCTTTTGACTGCTGCCATATTTTCCGTTTTATATATTTCACAGGGAAGTGGATACCTCTCTTGCTTTCCTCAATAGTTCAAAAATTATCGAAAAGCAGTACACGTTATGTAATATTAAAGGTAGAGTTATACGCTCTCTTTATTAATTAATTTCTTAATCAACAGGTATCTTATGAATTGCAAAAACAACTATTTTTTTGAACAGTAGATACAGCATTATATCAAATTTCAAACTAGGAATTCTGATAAGAAAATACATATCTTCTTTAGTGAGTTGATTTTCTGATATTAAGTTCCTAATATAGTATGGCAAAAATTTCTTTATCTATTTCATCATTTCATAGTATTATTTCAAAGTATCTTATGAGCTGAAGCTATTGTATACGTAATTATAAAACAAATATTGTAACAATTCTCGAATGTAAGATGAAGGTATTAATTACAAAGTTTGGTATATTCACACAGACCAAATACATCAAAATAAATTCTTGCATTTAGGTAATATATTTATTAACTTGGTCGACGTTTCGACAGAGAATGCTATCTTCCTCAGGGATTACTTGATCCTCAGTGCAATTCCATCATTAAACTACTTCACCTCCATCACCGTATTCACAACAAAAACACCAACTATCATTTTGTTGATGATGAGTTTTATACACTCATCTAATTCACGCCTTCATCCAAGTGATTGTCTATACTTTATTTTCTTTCTATCCTTATATACCTTCTCATTCGTCATTCTTATGAGAGAATTTATCTGCATGCTACTCTACCCCCTTGTCATTATCTCTTCCGACTTCGTTTTCTTCAATTCGTCTGCATTTCCCGATTTCCTAGAGAGTACTTCTCCGGTATTGAATGCAGATAAACATGCAAGAAAGCTGAGGAAGAAATGTGCGTGGTTTTAGATTTTTGAGATCTCAAATAAACAGAGTATGCGTTCAGAAAGAATTTACAAGATTAAAAGATTTTCGTCCATTTGTTGTGACTTGGTATTCTACTATAATATAAGTGACGTTATCTGAACTTCAATGTTTCACGAAAATTTAACAACTCCATCAATAGGTTAAGTTTTGTTTAATAAAATTATAGAAAGAAATAATGTGTATTATTTCCCCTTAATGTGGCAGTCATTATCCCGAGGAAATCTTGAAGCATTTTGAGGAATATCCCTTATGAAAACCTTACCTAATTTGTCGGAGCTGGAGAATAGAACCAGCTTTCTCTCACTGTGCAGTACATGGGGTGTAAAGATGACACCATTACAGCAAAACTGTCGTAATGGTTGTTTGTGCTTTTGTTGGGAAAAAAAGAAAGAAAATACCTCTTGCTTTACCGCTGTGACCCCTAAGCAATAATTAGTCAGTTGTCGTAAGCGCTACTACGTAAATCTATATTCCAATTGTCATATTTTACGTTTAAAATAATAATATAAATTATTACACAAATGTGTCACAAAAATTTTGTTCCTTTTCTGTGTAACCGGACTCGGTAAATGACACAGTTTAATTTTTGTACTTTAGAGCCTTACAAAAGTTTCTATTTTCCCCCATCTTTCACCTTTTACTTTCTGAAATAAAAGAATTTCAAAATTATATCGAGAAAAGACGCTGTGTGTCCCATTTATTTAAGTATAATTTTACTTGACTTCTTGAGTTCAGGCGCGTATTACCATGCTGGTATGAACAACATTGGTAGTGAATTGTACGTAAATTACGCGATACTCCAGCGTGCATTATCATATACTATTCATAACTCAGGAAACAGAGTGAAACTTCCCTATAACTAGCAGATGGGGAAAACAATTATCTGCCATGTTTTCCAGGTAAATAAAATATTATTGCTCAATACAAGTAAATGTTCAATTTCTCTTTAACTAGTCCAATAAATAATTATGCTAATGCAACTCATTATAATGGTATATTCACGTAATAAATGCGTTTCGCTTAAGGCGTCGCTGCCGTCCGTTGGAGAAGAGCGTGCAACGGACGCTTACTCTGCGGTCAATCGTCATCAATCACACGTCCGCTTACACCACCACCCCTTCTCTTCCTTGCACAATCCACTCGCGTTAACGCATTAATGCGTTACTGTTTAGCCACCCCTAACAAGTAGTCCACGTCGCACGTCGTCTGTCTCTCGCTGTTGTCGACTACAGGCAGTGACACGCACAGGGCAGTGAATGAACAAGGTGCAGCCGATTTAATTGAACGATTTCTATTTCCTATTTGTTTTCTCTCTTACCATCATCTTTGAATAATAAATTGCTTTTAAAATATTTGAAAATGATCTAATCATGTATAAACTACAATTATAGAGCATCCATAATTTTTGTATAATCTTACCAATCATTCCTTTTTAATATACGGAGCAATAAGTATGTACTATTCATAAAACTTGTTTTTTATTTTACTGATGTTCACTACCTTAAATAAACAGCGTGTGTACATCAATTGCAACGCAAAGTACTTAGAAAAATTATGTATGATTCTTATTCAGCTATTATGATGTTGAAATTGAATTATATCATTTAAACTTAATACGATTGGAATCCTCATTTCTCATTACATGTGATTATTTAATGCCTTCTGCAATATTCATTGATTTGATGTACGATCTGGAAACACAATTATATATCGTAAAGTAGAAACGCCATTCAAACCCATTACTTCGCAGTGCACAATCAATATCGTTCACCTGCACGTTTCCGAAACAATGATTTCATTTCGCTGTTATTGAAAGGAATCAATCGAGAAGGATTCAGAATGAGGCGTTCGTTGTATGTACAGATTCCGATTTCTCCGTTTCATTTCCACTGCTTCGTCCGCAATTGGTCTCTTGTTTCTGGTCTGTCGTTTATTTTATTAGAGAATTCAGGTTATTGCTCATTGACAGGGTTGTCTGTGTCAAGGGATATGTATTATGTTCAATCGATATTGGTTACAGTCCATTCTGAAAACGTAGTCGCCCCTCAATCGCCGCTCGCCTCCGCGATTTGGGTCGGGGCGATTTTTATCATGGAGGATCCGAGCGCTTGATGAATTTTGTTGTTAACATGTTAGCGCTAATCACATGACCGTTTTGCCTTATAAATCGATATGTGTTGTGCGCTCTTTTCACGACTGGACTCAGCGAATGAAAGACAACGTTTAACAACTCTTTTCTAGCAATTTGAATGCATTGATAGACATACTGATATGTATTACAAATATTCAGCGTAGAATCTTCACAATAAAAACTCTAGAAAAAAACAACTGATGTAAACTAATTGACTTCTAAATAATTTGTCCGTATTTTTTTACAAGAATTACTGCGCTTATATACAGTTATAGAACACAAAAACAAATGACACAAAACTGGCGTATATTTATTACCTCTTACTTCGGTAAACAATCTAGAATAACTTTGTTCGGTAAATAGTTTTGTACGGGGAGAGTACATGAAAGTCTATTACCGTGGAATGCTGTCATGCCCAAATATGTACTACATATGCAGTTTAGGATAAAAAATGCAGAAATGCATTTTTATGCTTTCTTTAATTAATAGCTATTTATTTAATCAAAATTCGGAATGTGAATAATGAGAAACCATACATAATATAAACTAAGAAAGTCATTTTACTGTTCACAATTCTATGACATTTTTTTCTGAAGTTTTCTCATATCATTATTATTAAATGAGATTTAAAATGTTTTTCGTTTAACGCTTTTTTTATAGTATTGACAGTGTTGATCAAAAGATATGTATCTTATCTTAGTAATATTAAATCCATTTTATTAAGCAAACACTTCGATTTATTTACCTTGTCTAATCTTTTTAACAGGTTACAAAAAAGTATTTCAACTATTCCGTTTCCTCCCATTTTGCATTTTCTCTTCTCTTGCCTCTGACGTATATCAATCCAGAATTCAACACGTCTTTTCCAATTTACAGTAATGTAATTTTCGTAATCATCAATTAAACAAGAAAAAATGTTTAAAAAAACTAGGACAATATATTTAAATGATTTTATTAGTTTCAACATTTTTGTGGATATTTCATTTGTTTTACAATTGATGAGCTAATCTTTGTAAGATTTACCTTACATCTTGTTTTTTCCTTTGCAAGATAGGGAGCGGACAAGCGTTCGCGCGCTTACGCTTGTGCATTACGTAATCAATGTATTACCGATTTAGTGAGAAATAAATATATTTATGCAATTTTCTTTTTTCAGTTTATTCCACAGTAACAATATCTTCTCATCCTTACTGTCGATCTCTTCGTGTGACGTCACCTACTCGCGTTGTTACCCTGAGTCCCTCGGAAGCAGAGACCGAAGTCGAGGCAGGCGGCAACACTAGTCCCGGCTGCTAAGCAAACTCCACCGCGGCGGGCGCGCCACTTATGAATCATTACTCCCGAGTAAGTGGATTATGAGCACGCCGCCGCTTGTATGAATGTTTAATGGGGTAAGTGGATTACCGGGGGCACCACCACCGCCATCGCCTTCTCTGCTATCCCCGACCACGGCCCGCAGGGTGGGATTACCACCACAGGAAACACTGGTCACCTCCTGACGAGCACTCTTTCCCCTGCTTCTGGCGGTCGTGTGCCTTACAGAGGGGTAGGTGCACACCACGCCGCTTCGGATATGATTGCCTTCGTTACGAGTGTCTTTGTTTGCGAGCGGATTGCTTCTGTTCAGCGAGCAGACTCTTCTACATGATCCTCTCATCGGGGTAGAGAATACAAATAGAATTGACACGCCGAAAATAAATAATTATTAAAAGGTTAGGAGGAAATAATCTCAATAACTATCAAATGTATATATTTGCTTTGATTAAAATGAGTTTTCGCAAAACTCGAAAGTGTTGATAATACTTAGTAGCAGTTACTAAATTAAAAACAGAACTAAGCCGAGCATCTATAATTATATCGACTAAGCAGTATTAAATTCTACGACTGAAAATTGTACGCGCAATTGTTTGATTGTTATATAAATGCTTTTCTATTTACGTATATATTAGTTATACATGATACAGTTGATTGAGTAATTGTAACGTGGTTAATGAATTAATTGAGCAGAATTAAAAAATTGTTGATTTTCACATTAATATCCTAGTTTATATAGCTGTGACTGCTGAAAAGCGAACACTCCTTCTTCTATCCACCTACTACAACTCCTAGTATCACCAACTATTACTGTTACTAACAACTTCTAAAAACACCTCCACGTGGGTCAAGTTGTTGGTAAAGCCTGCTAATCGGATACTAACAATAGCCCTTATTACCCACCTCCCATCACCCCATGTAGATAAGCTTCAATAGTAAGTAATTTTTTTAATGACAGAATAAACAATCGATAATTCATTATTCCTAAAATTACCCTCACAGATGAATTCTTTATTTCTATAATAGCAAAGAATAAGTGGATCTAGTAACAGAAATAGGAGAAGTGAAACTCCGAGTATGTTATTGATGTTGAAAACAGGAATGTATGATGAAATTTTAATAACTCATTCCCCTTAAGCCGTTATCCTTCATGATCGTATTATCTCCGTTGGATTTTCGTTGGAGAATGACATACAAGCCGTTCTAACTCAATTATCTTGATTGATGCGCAGGGATTTAGGTGCTTTGCCGCAAATCAGCTTCGGAGTTCAACCGGCCAATCATAATGCCAGGTAATCTCCGGAATCTTCTTGGCCGGACGAAGTCCGTTTGCGAAGCTGAGATCATTAAATAATGACGCAGTTTCAGACGATCTTCCCTCACAGTGGGTATGAATAGTTCCAACGTGGACAAAATACTTAATAGCTGAACTATTGGGTCACTGAAATCACTGAAATTGCTGCTCAAAGTTGTTTCTTTTTCTCACGTCGTTGTAAAAAAAATATATATACAAACTTTTCCATTTTCTTTACGTGATCATTATTGGTATGATGACCGATTCATATGTTTCCCTTTCCTGAAATATTTTGACCTCGCACAAAAAAAATATATTTGCTTTTTTTTCAATAATACTGGTAGCACAACATGTTAAATTAAGTTCCAGCTGTTGCTAGCTCATAAATGTTATACGACAGTTTTTTTCTCAACAAAATTAGAAAAGATACTTCCCAAAATACGACCCTTTAACTCCTTGTCTTTTGTTGTTTGTTTGTTTTTACTTCATTCTATTGACTTTCTTTATTAATCCTAGTTTGTTGGGTTGCTCAATGTGATATCAAATCAAACATTTTTAATCTCAACAGTGCAGTTTTTTCGTACATATCGAAAATTGCGACAACTGCGCTGTCTCGCGGACAGCTCGGTAAGTCGCTTGGAAGGAGGGAATCTTCTGGCGAGCGACGATCGCCAGCCATTTGGCGAGCATTAAAAATGCATGGCAGTCCTAAGTGCGGCCACCGCCCAGGCAGTCGGTTGCGTTATGTCCTGCTCACAACTCGTCGTCTGATTCCGCTTGGGTGCTCTTGGAGGTCATGTCTCGGGAGACAAGCTTTGGACTGAGCGGATCACTTCCTCATTCGTCCAAGTAGAAACGATAACGTTCATCGTCGTGTGGTTTCGTAGTTTCACTTGCAGCTATCGGCAAACAGTGCGAAGAGATTATATAGTTCTGTTTTATCAATAATATAATATGTTTATAATTACTCAAATATATTCCAACAAGTATGAAACGATTGAAAAAAAGACTTTTCCCTCCCATTTAAATTATTATAGTTATTGCCTCGATATGTTTTAAATTCAGGTCATATAGTGTCGAGGAAAATAATTTTGTAGAAAAAGTTTATGAAACAATATTTGGAAACTATAATTTACAAGAGAGTGATGTTCCTAAATATCCAAAATGTTTGGATTTTATATAATGAGACGATTGCTATTTGTATCTTTCACCACAGACTCAGATAACTTATCAAACGAAATCCCTGCATCTAAGTTATTATCAGCATCAAACAGGTAAGATATAGGCAATACATGGTAGAGTAAAATCAAGGAAACTTATTGTGCTTTAACAAATGTTTTAGAGAAAAGATCTTTAATTACTCTGGAGATATTTTTTGAGGCTTTGTGTTAATTTTGTTCTTTGCAAATTTTGCACTTGTTATTCATTTCTTGGTGTTGTTCTGAGTTAGATTATTTTCCACCATAAAATATTACTCCAAAATATCTAACCTCAAGTAATAATAAACTATTACTGAGAAACGTGAGCTTTATTCGTGCAAAATACAATTTTTAAAACAATTTTTTAAAACCTGAAATTAAAAAAACTAAGGTGACAAATTGTTTTAGTTGATTTTCCTCCTCCAATGTTATTTTTGTCTTTTATTTATCCCGCTTTTTAACGTGAAAGTCATTGGCTTTGTTCCTACAGCAGACCTCCGGTATTCGCACATCATCCCTGGAGACCATTTCCGAAGAGCACTCGAAACCCGACTCTGCGCTGCCTCTCGGAATGTGGCAGAGTCAATATCGATACCTGGCAGTGACGCGACACTTCTTCCGACAGAGATACGATGCGCGGATGTTTGAGGACCACATCTCCCTTCCATCCTCACCTCCTGAGGTCGACCTCCGCCATGTCATGACGTCACCAATAATGTAAACAATTGCTAGGAAGACGACCTGTGAAGGACAGCTGATAACGTCCCCACTTGCACAGTTCTAAAATAGGTCTATTTTCATTCCCAGTTCTTTTTTCTTACGACTTTATTTCAATTAAAACATTATAATGTTACTGTGCGCCATAGTAGAAGCAACGTTCCCTGACTACATATGAAATTAGTTAAGTAAATGCACAACTATACGTTTTAAATCAAGGATGAAATAGAACTTTTTATATTAGCCTATTCATTTTTCAAATTCTTAATCTCAGTACACAATGCTTTTGAAATATTACTTCTATTGTAAGGAATTTGTTTCTTGCTTTATACAAAGATTGTCACGATGATTGATTGATTGATTGATTATTTATCCGTCATCTGAAGAAGATTTTTTATGAAAGTGTAGTATTTACCAAATTTAGAGCAAAACACCTCGACAATGAGAAAATGTATTCTGAATTATGGTTGCGGAATCAATTCATGTATTACACTTTCTACAATTGACTGAGCATTTTCCCTCTATCGTCCCACTATCTATCGATTCATTCAAAATTAAAATATTCTATAGAATGCTCTTATCTAAAGTGATTTAACTCTGTTCCAATCTCATTCCAATTCCAATCAGTATCACTTCCCCTTTTCGAAGCCAATGCGCTCTGCAATATTGTCAACCCCTGAGACTGGGAGCCTCCGGCAACGCTTGCGGGCTGAGCTGTGCGGAGCGCCATAGTTAGAGCGGGAAGGGAAAGTTGCTATCACTGCAGAGGCAGACAGTGGCAAGCGGCTCCGAGCAACTCCGCTCGGAGATGCAGCGGGGCGCTATCGGTGAATCAAAGATGGCGGGCAGTGGGAGCGCCGACGCGGGGCCGTTTGTTAGAGCCTAATTGCGTTAGCTCGGAAGCTGCCTGGTAGCTCTCGGCACGGCTACAGCTGCTCCTGGACTTCTCGTATCTAGCCCCTCTTCTCGTCCCGCGTCTCAAAGCTTTCGCGTCGGCTGTCTCCACCCTCTCCACCTTTGCCGTCGCGGTCACTCCACCTCCAATCCCGCCAGTGGTGTGCCCCAGGGCTCTGTTACTTGGATCTCTGTGCTTTTATCCCCAGTTGTGTGGCCACAATTTTTTGTCGAGGCTTCTGCTTCTATTGTGATTTCTTTAGGTTAAACCACAGAAAGTGTTGTGGAAAAAAAAATGTCATGAAATGAACGTTGGAACCACATGTTTAGGGAAATGAATCGCGCAAAGGACATCGGAGAAAACTTTCCAATTTTTTATTATTTTCTTTCCAATCTTTACAATTTTATAGGGATTTCATGTTTAAAAAAATTGTTATGCCTAAGACAATTCAACGACAACATAATACCCATTTCAGTCCCTTTTTCATTTTGCTCTGCCAAGTCTCCGAATCTTCACTCTCTCCAACTCTCGCCAAAATCCTCGGTTCTTCCACGTCCATTCCCATCACGTCTACTCCTCCACGTGAAGTCCTCTTTCCCCGGATGGGTCTTCTGGCCCGGTGCCCTCCCTCCTCCACCCGCCGCGCAAATCATGCTCTGGCGCTCGGGCGTAGCGGCGGCGCGCCTTCTGAGCCGCTGCCGTTACAGATTTTTACTGCGCCGTATAGATCGGGGTGTCTTAAGAGCGCAAGCTGTAAAATGAAAATAAACAGAGACTCCTCGAGATTGGCGCTCGCTCGCCAGCCTCCGACATCGCCTCTGCCGTCATCGGAGTCTTTATTGCTGCCACCACCATCGTCTCGGAATGACTCTCCAACAGTAAAGAATGTTTTCAATCTGAGCGGTATATATTATGCACGGTGTGAAGATTCAAATAAACAATTCCTAATGATACATTAATGAATTTTTAATTCCTTGTTCTCCAATTATTTTCTTCCGTTTAACGTAAAACACTTCTTAATCATTCTGGAAGCTGTTACTTCCATTCTTGACGCTGTCAATATTTGTCACATTTCCAATGAGATTAACACTTCTACCGTGGATTTTAAAATCCCCGTTTTTACAATTAAATGCTATAATGACGAGATTACTTAGCTAGAAAGAAAACTTTGTGTTTAATGTCAAAGACACTACGAAGAAGGAGACAGTTGACATTTCTTCTTCCGTAGATTCTCAATCGATATACTTAATCAAAGCAAGTGTCAAATTCTAGAATTCGTGGTAAAAGTCGTTTTCGTGATTGGCTTAATGTTCCTGTCTATCTGTAATTGATGACCTGTTTAAAATCTCTAGTTGTTAATACTTCCGGGTAGCATCTTGCTCTCTTTCGCTCCATTCCAAGCTCCGAATTCTGTTTTCCTACTTTTCTCCTGCGCCCCTGACTAAAAAAAAAATGAATAACTTTGTCATTTCCACTACTGTTTTGCATTAGATTGAGTTTTAATAAATTCGATTATTATGCTATTGCTTAGATGGTTTTTACTTGTATTATGTTCTTCCGTAACCGACAGGTTTATCTCATAACCCGTATAACACTCCTGTACCATGTGTCCGAGATTTTCTATATGATTTCTTGTCTTGTAATGTATTTAATCTCACGAATTTTCACTTTTGTTAATTTGTTGTGTGGACGTGTCCTGCTTTTCTACGTCGTTTCTGCTCCCCTCTGTGAGCTTTGTCCTCCGTCTTCAGCTCTGACCCAATCTCCACCTTGCATTTCCTCCTTGGTTTCTCCATCGCCGACCCCCGGGCCGAAGCTTCTGTGCGAGCCAGCATCGATCGCCGGCGACGGCAGGCAGGCGTCCGGCACAAACGACGAAGAGAGGAAGCGACAGGGGTGGGGGTGGAATCGACAGCCGCCACCGAGCGCCTCCTCCGCGGAGATTCTCTCGTCAGACGCCAGCGATGCGATGCGCCGCCCCAAGACTTCATGTGGTCGCCAGCCCAGCATTCACACTCTTCCCATAATGAATGAGGCTCATCATATGATTCTGTTAAGCCACTATTCGAATGGAGATTTACTCACATCACTAATGAATATATTGATGTAAATATTTTTTTACGAGCAATGACCTGGAAATTTCGTATTTAAAAAATAGTGAATTTTTGTGTTGCAACTAACATTTCTGAAGTAATGAATAATTTTCCATAAAAGCTTTCCAACTCCTGAATACATCTCTGTAATGTATTTTCCCAATCTCATGTACATACACCCCTTGAAACATTGGTTTTGAAATATATGGAGATGGTAATTTGTTTAAGGTCCATATCTCACAATCTCCTGTAAAATCTTTTTCCAATCTTTCTCATCCCTTCGCCCCTCGCGAAATAGATATCAGCAGCAGCAGCAGCGGCGTGCGCACTCTGCTCATTCTCACACCCGTCACGTGCGTATGTCTCTTCGGGACGTAGACTTCTTCTTCCCTGCAGCAGCCACCCAATACCAACTTGGGTTGTGCCAGCGAATGAATAATACTCTGTGAGAACGTCGAGGAGAGAGAGAGAAGAAGAAAAAAAGAGTTTCACTCCCTCGCTCTAACTTTGGTGAATCCCGGTACGGTGTGAGTTTCTCGCAGGGGTTTGTTGAGCGTCTGGTGCAAGCTAAGGTGTGAGTGGAAAGCGGACCAACTTCTATCTAATTGCGTTTGGATGGAGCCATCCCGAGTGCCGATCGCCTCCCCATCCCTCTGCCGTCGGAGAGGAAGATGCTGAACGCTCCCTAGTTGCTCTCACGTGGATTTACGACCTCTGCTTGTGCGCGATCCTCTCACCGACGATAAAGCATGAGCGGCTCTCTGTGGTTGCGCAGAGACACACAGGAAATCATGTTGATGACGATAAAATTCAACTGGAAGAAGTAAACAAAGACGATGTGGAATGTGTGACGTTACACAAGTGATTTAAAACATTGATGGATACATTTTAGTTCATACAAATTCTTCCTATCTAATGCTTAACAGACGCGAACTGAAATATAACATCTTAAAGGACGGAAGTGAGGTAAAAGAGAGGTCACAAGTTCGTATACTGGAAAGAAAATGAGGATCAGTGGTTGAGAGAAGATGATGATAATGATTAAGATTAAAATTACAATTTAATTTCGAGAAAGTATGTATATACATTTATAACCTGTTCTCAAAAACTCACCTCAAAGGCGAACAACCTCTAATTCAACCGGCAAATGTTAAAGTTATAAAACATTGTCACATTTGATTACTAATTTCAACATACATCATATTTTCAACGCATCTTCAGATTTCTAGAGATAATCGAATTTTAGAATTACACTGCTCCTATGAAATCTAGTATATCAAAAGATTTTATGTTTTGAATGTACTTAATGACAATTTCTCTTAGCATCCACTTGAAATAATAATCTTTTTCTTTTAAATAAGATGTCCACTCTCGACTGAATAATATGTTTGGTGTAAATTCTTTGCTCATGAAAACGTCATGTCGATGCATATTTGTGTTCACTTGAAACGATTTTTGTAAATTTGCATTAATTAACGACTCGCAGTTTAAAACATGACAAACACAACAGTAAGCGCAATATATAAAATAATAAGTCTGCATCTTGCGATTTCTTATCTTTCTAACTTCTCCCGGATTCCTCTTTCCCTTCGCCTTTCCCAAGGGATCCCGCGCTCCCTACTCCGTCTTGTATTGTCTCAATCAGCACATGTGACACTAGTGACTCTCTGAGACAAAGGTATCAGATTTCACTGGTGGCAGCAGTGTGGATTTCGTAATGAAGACTAGTTGTTTTTGTTGTTGTGAACATTTGAATGACGCATGAAAAGATATAATTTTCGGTAATGAAAGAGTAAAATTGATCAGAAAAAGAGTGGGAGTACTGGTGATGATATAGAAGCAGCAGTGGTGGTAATCAGAACGCATTTAAGGCACTAGCAAAGCAGCGGTGAGTGCAGGGCGGCATTAAAGCGATTGCATTCTAACGGGATTAAGCGTCTGCACCAGCGCTGCGCTTTTTGCTCTGACACGAGAGAGGGGGACACATGTGTGCACATAGGGGAGTGAGACTATACTGATAGACTTGAAATGGGAGGACTGCTACGTCTGATAGAAATTGGGGGGAGTTTGAGTTGTTCATGAGCAATAAGGGTGGAAGCTCTAAGAAATGGTAATATATTTCGACCCAAATATGGGTAAGAAAGAAAAATTCCACTAACAAATTTATGCATGGACATTATAACCTAATAATACTTTTTTGGTGAAGTTTCTATTCTCAGAATCCAACTATATGAATGAGGGAAGTTCTTTAACAACTGTAAATCAAAACTAAATTATTTCGAAAAACAATTTCGTGAATG
Organism: Laupala kohalensis; assembly: GCA_002313205.1. Classification (NCBI taxonomy): domain Eukaryota; kingdom Metazoa; phylum Arthropoda; class Insecta; order Orthoptera; family Trigonidiidae; genus Laupala; species Laupala kohalensis. The sequence continues at coordinate 371,835 of NNCF01130793.1, read as the reverse complement.
AAAATGCTAAATAGAAAATTTGTGTATGTTACCATATTTGGACATTGCATTATCCTTAAAGTCCAATTCGTGGAATCTGTGTAACAACATTCATAGGTTTTTTAAACCGAATATTCACGTATGTCGCGTTGACAACTGACTAGAATTTCGATTTGACTTGATAAAATTGGATCAGACTGTTTTATCTCAGTGAATTGTACATGACAGATTTAAGAGCGACAGATTCATCTCTGGCAAGTGGTTGCGCCAGAATCACAGACACTCTGACAGAGGGACAGGCCATCTGGAGGGGAAGCGGAACACGGGAGGAGCACTTGTTTCAAGTTACTTTCGTCTTCATCCCGAACAGACACCACTCATCGCCCCTCCGCATGGTCGCGCGTTTTACTGCGAGCACGTGGCGGAGATAATTCCATTGACGTTGCTTTGTGCGCGCGTGTTCGCGTGCTTTCCCACACAATGGCAAGTTGATAGAAAGAGTGTATGAAGCGGGGGATAATGAGAATGTGACAGCTATTATGAGAGGAAGACGAATCCTATATGAACCAACTGAGTGAGGATTCCTGATGGAGAAAGACAGTACAAGGTGAAGTCGAATGAATAAATGGTAAAGCAGGAGAAGCTGAGGAACAATTTAAAGTTAGAAATGATTATGTTGAAACTAATTTGCAATAATGAACTCCATCAGGGATATATTATGAGAGCATTCGGAGAGAAAACTGGTTTAGGGATTGAACAGCTTTAAATGTTTGTTTTTTTGTAGTTTTCCGTAAAATATAATTATACTTTCAATATACGTCGCCACAAAGAGAATCAATTCCTTTTGGTTGATCGAAGTTATAGACAATCTTTCATAGCCATGTTGTTGTAAACCTCGTAACGTTCCGCGAACGCTATGAAAAGTACGATCCAAACGTAACAGCTCCAAGCTTCCGAATGTGTGGGCATCTCACTCGGATAGGATTTTGTTCCACGAACGCGGGTGGCTGCGGCGAAAAAACATCGGCGATGTGATTCGCTCGTGAAGTGTCAGGCCTCGCACAGGGCTCCAGGCGTTCCCCAAGGCTCTGTCCTGAGGCATTCGCTAGTGCAGAGATGGAGCCAGGAATGACCAAACTGGAACGTCTATCGTCAAGGATATGCTAACAAATATGGAGAAATTTAATTTGTATTATGAGCATTGAAAATTTTTCTGCTTCATCAAATATATTTGATTTTAAATCTATTTCTCACTTGAGTGGTGGAACGGGAAGTTAAAACTATAATAAAATAAAATCGAGAGAGCTGGATCCAGAAGTTTCTAATAATATTGAAGGGTTCTGATATTTCAGAAGTAAATCCTTCATTGTTACGTAAAAATAAACACCGAAGACAGGATTTTGTCTGTGTGTAAGAATAGTCATTTAAGTTTCATAAAGTAAGTGTAATAATAATAATAATAAAAATGAGAGAAAAAAGAAGAAACTGATTTTAATGTCATAATTGTTTTACCGTTTTCCGCTTCTCTCACTCTAAATCCATAAATTCTACATATTAATTGAAAGATCCTTCCAGAACGCTTGCGTAATATTGTCATTTCAACAATTCATAGGCCAATAGTAGAACAGAGTCAGTATTTTATACGCTCCTAGAAAATTGCGGTATTGAGGTAGTAATCTTTATTAATATTATATACCCAAGTTAATAATTTCGTACCATAAGTAAATTTGTACAAAACAATATTAAATTTACAATGATTTCTGTGGTGGATGGTTTCATTTTTTGAATGTGATTTCATGCTGTACAAATTGATTTTTACTTACAAGGTAGCTTTTACGGAGATGAGAAAATAAACCAACCGTGATGCAGAATGTGAGCACATTTTGGTCAAACCTGTTGCTACCCTTGTATTTTGTCTTGATAATGAACACAGGGTGTAGGTACCTGTTGTTGAACAGTTCATGTTCTTCGAATGTTTGGCACAACTGACATTGTTTTCATGATAGTACGTAACTATTTCATTGCAAACATTTCTCACAAAAAAAATTAAAGAAAAAATCCTATCATTATGAGATCATCTTTGGATACATATCTGTAACGTTTGTGTTTGTTGAAGCGTTAACTGAATTTCGCTGTGCACTATTTTGCTTTGAACCGATGAGTGAGTAGTTTACCGTTATTGATTTGTCAAATTACGCATTTAAAGAGGAACCAGGACGCGTGAACATATCGCATCGTAAACATATTGGAGTACCTTTCTGTTTGTATTCTAAAGAGCAATATTACTGTCTCAAAAATATCCTCTCGTATTTATGTCAGTAAACTCTCATGATAATTTTGAGCCCTCCCCCTTTCATGAGATGTAAATACTCTTCCCATAGAGGGAGACAGTTTGCGTGTTTTGAAGGGCGTGGAAGGGGTGGGAAGTTCTATTGATAATTCGAGTGAGAAAACATCTACAGAATGTATTGAATGGAGAAGTGCCATAGCGAGCTGTGCCACTTGTAATGTGGAGTGTGAACCGTTCGAGGGTGAAGGGGGACTGACTAACTGGGATGGGTGTATCTTTTGTTACTTCGCATATTTTATGAGAAATCATGCAAATGTCGAAAGAAAAATATCAACATTCTATATTTTAATTATTAATTTTTATGTCATCAATAGCCTAAGAAGAAAATTATGAGGGCAAAAAAATAGAAATATACCCCATTGGTCAGTATTAAACACAATGAAGTCAGACCAGATGTTTACCATTTATTCCTCCTGAACTTTTCATTCGGATAATTCAAGTTGAAATAAGTATTTTTTCAACTAACTAACTGGTTTAGTCAGTTGAGAAAAATCTGTCTCCAAAACGTGTAACGTCACTTTTAAGATGGGAAAAATTTTCAGTATTATGAGAAGACAGAAAGTGGTGCAGTTGACAATGAATGTGGTTTCAAGTCGAGGCTGCCTGGCTGCAAGCGAGCATCTGGCACAACCGCAAGTGGAGGGGGCGAGCGCGACTGTCAGGGAAAACGACTACTTGAGAAGAGGGAGCGGACGTATTGTACTACGAGGAATGTTGTCTGCATGAGGCCTGTGCAGTGTCATACGGATGGCTATTTTGCGACCGAGTTACAGCTATACATTTGCTTCTATTTGGGGTGACTTCTTATTACTCACGGCCCAGTAGTAATGAAGGTGCAATGGTGTATGGGACTACGGTTGTTTTTAGAAGAGTGTATGTCCGCATGTTAGTTCTCAGTTAGTGAGTTTATGAAATTTTATTCAAAAAGTGTTGAAAACTATTTTTTCATAACACATTCGTAGAAAGAGAAATTACTTCTAGAGTGTTGGTTGAGAATGACATATTGATCAGATGCTCCTCAAAAAATATTTTCTCTTGGAGTGAAAAAATAATTGCTTCAACTGTTTGTAATACATTTATAAAATAATTAATGTCCCTTGTAGTATAGTATAATTAAGGTTAACCTAAAAATTCGAAGATTAAAGTTGCACCCCACGCCAAAGTCTTCTATACTTTCTTCGTAAGTGCGAAATATGGTATTATGACAATAAATTTATTATTTATTACATATACTCTCGCAAGCTCAAGGTGCTCGCTTGCCACGCAGCAACCACGGCGACGCGAGAAATTTCACTGTCTCAGTTTATATAGCTAAGATGTTAGAAAAGTGACCCCCATATGTTTTATATTAATATTTTTATTCCCTCCATATATGGGTATCTGTTTACCGCAGCACAAAACTGTGTAGAAAATTCAATTATTATTGTAGAAAATTCAATGTAAATTAATTTAATCTACCACAAACTTTTAGCTGGGTCTTTGAAATATTTGTGAAAAACTGTTGAAAAGGTTAATTTCACCCCTTTTGCACTCCGTCCCCCCGAAACTCCACGCTCTATTTGGTGTAACTTTTTCACACTTACTGAAAGGAAGGTATTCAAGAATTTGGCGTGGGGTAGAAATTTTCTCTTTGAATGTTTGTGTATGGTCATTGTTTGACCTAGGTGTACTAGTAACAGAGCCGGTGATCAGAATTGATGGGGCGGTCCCTTGCTTGCTTCCGGAGAGTAAATTAGTTTATTGTCCTCCACGTGGTCATACGCAGTTTGTCACTGCTTTTTTGACAATAAAGTATATTTATATATCGTGTTGTACTATCTCAATTGTATCATAAAAGTAACATCTTAGATTATATTGATACTTATCTAATGCAGTAATCGAGAAACGCCAATCAAATAATCGACATTCTGGTTTGTTGCATGTAAAAAATGCCATAAGTTTACCATACTTTCTTCATGAGTATACATGTATGTATGTCCTTACTCCATTTCCCCAGTCTAGTACGGGTCGGAGTTAGAGGATGGTTTGGTGCCTCTCTTTTTAATGTGGTAGGGAAATTACCAGTGTGCCGGATGCCCTTCCTGTCGCACCTCCCCGAGGCGGGTGATCTATGATTCTTTTTTTTCATTTTAATTATTTTTTCCCAGTATCTCGGCCGGCAGACCACTACCTGGGGTTCGTCATCTTCGTATGTTTGAAAGTTCATTGTCTAGTTTTTAAAGGCCTCCCGTATCCTTATCACCTGGTGAACATATTCCTGGAAGACGGTGTATGCTTCCTGTGTACTTAATTACTTATAACAGTCAGTCCCGTAAATTCCCTTCTTCTTGAGTGTTCTGTACCATTCTCCTCTTTCTTCATCCGTCAATTCACATTCATGTAACACGTGATTCATATCATCTACCTATGCACTGGTTGTCCTCCCTTAAATTCCTTTTTACCCAATAACTTGAAACAGCCTTGTCCCGTAAGTATTGCATATGCCAAATGTGATGGCTTGAACCATTTTCTGTTTATGTTCACAAAAGTTACTTGTTTGATAAATTTATATGTATTTCTTCCTGTCTTTGCCTTCGTCCATCGTATTGTCGCGAGGACACCCAACAACTCTTGTAAAGCCATAGTGGAAACACTTCTGTATAACACATTCCACTGCAGTAGACTGTCGTTGATATTGGCTACATTTTGGCTCGTCATGTACGAACTTAGCCCGTTCATACCACACTACTCCTACAATAACAAATTACCCGTTGGAAAACACCTTTATATAAGCGCCAAACGTGGTCCTTCTCCAGCGTATTTTTCGTATATCCAACACACATCAAACTGTATACTGCTTTTGTTATCTTTCTTTCGATGTACGCGAAGTGACTAACGAAGGTAAATTTCTCGTCTACGATTACTCCTAGGTACTTGACTTGCGACTTTATCTGTAAACGCCAGTTATTCCCTCTGATTATCGGGTCCCGTCGTGATTTCCCTCGGTGTTTCATCCCCAAAACTATGTCCTCTGTTTTCGTTTGTGATACCCGTAACTGCATTTTGTCACACTCTCGTTGGAACATGCCGAGCACATTGTGACCATTTCTTTCAAGCTCTTGTCTCCTATGTTCTGTCACAAGAAGTGCTACATCATTTGCGTAAGCTAGCATTGGTACATCTCTGTGGTCCATCTCTTCAAGCTACACGTTTATCACAATATTCAAAAACAGAGGTCCTCTGTGACTGCCCTGGGGACATCCCTGGTGTATACGATGCGCGATTCTCTCCCCACCTATTTCTAGCATCACAAATCTATGAATGACATGAGGATGAATGATGATGAGTGAATGTTGTTATGGAATGAATGGCAGGGGAAACGGGAGTGTCCCGAGATAACCTGCCGCGAAGACCGTCACCACCGCGAAATCTACTTGAACCAGAATCACCAGAGGTAGATTCAAATTCTGTTGTCAAAAAGAAAAATTCAAATTCTGCTGTCAATAGTATAAAAATAGAACCCACAAATGATACCCATACTGTTTTTATTGTATGTGAACGCCATGTCATCATCCACATCAGATTGCAAAATGGTTTTTTTTGCTGATGACACTAATTTACTATGTAAACACGCCAATGCTCAAAAAGTTTCAACTTGGCCCGTCTAACCTTTCAACTTGGTTCCATGCAAATCGTCTCATTGTGAACACATTGACAATCTTAATTCCCAATTAAGCAAATTGTGTTACGCATTCCGAAACTTAGTTAACGCAGTTAGTCCACGTATTTCCCGTTGCGTATATTTTGCAAACGTTTACTCCCATTTACGTTACGGCATTACCTTCTGGGGTAATTCCGGTCAGAGTATTCAAACTTTCAGAATTCAGAAGAGGA